>KN833015.1:181747-223617 GCA_000827315.1 Piloderma croceum F 1598 | reverse complement strand
GGTTTGCCAAAATTTTAAAATCCTGAAATTTTATAGCATCCGGTCAGAAAATAAAGTTCTTGCTGCCTCTTGGGGTACTTCCGATAATAGATGTGAACTTGCAGGGTAAAATTTCCAAAGAGCAGATTTGTCACTATGATTCCTCCTTTTAGTGCACCAATAGTAGTGTTCGGATTAAAATCGTCCATGTCCGGCTGAACAAAAGGACGGTATTAGTGGGGATGTTGAAAAAGAAACCTGAGACATTCCAAGCTGAAGAAATTTGTAGTAGGATGTCACTTCGCGCGATCGTGAGAGGATCCATAGGCACGGATGAGACTAGCTGAAGAAGGATAAATAAATTGACACTGCATGTCGCTTCAGGTACTGCGGATGAATGCTGACAGATGATGGATGATCACTCGACGAAAGTATTTCACTCCTAAGTGCACACTAGGTTCTTTCGTTGGAGCGGCCCTAGATCACCGAGAATTGATGCTAAAACAATGAATATTACATATTAGAATGAAAGGCATCAAAATAATGTAAGGATCATCAGGCCTGCTGCTGCGAGGTTAAATTGTTCGTGATTGAATGCTAATCCAAGAAATAGAGTGTCACAAACATTATTTGAACATAAAGATATGAAAGAGAAATACCTCGTTGGATTGAAAGGAGCTCAGGTCAATGTGCGTGGTTATCTCGACAGGGATGGGTTCCAGCTGCTATCATTGTTAGCCATAGTTTGCTGCAGATGTGAGATGCATACTTGATGGGATTTTAAGTGCCCAGGTGTCATATTTCCTTCTAGGTCATCCCGAAGTATCGAGCGACCATTTAGTCTGGAAATAAGGTGAGAGGAGGAAGCAAGAGGCTTGCGGAAGAACCCTCACGATGCGAGCATAGAATTTGAGCATACTAGCGCATTTGATTAGTGCTCGACTAATGGAAGTAAAGACAGTATACAGCTTGCCTTTTGTCTGACAAAACATCAAGGCGACCCATACGACTGCAAGCCAGGATTTAGCGAACAACATTTTTGATATACAGCGGCTACCGCACGCACAGTTGTTTTCCATTTTCAGGTACTACAGAAGGATTAGAAATGTCCGCGTGCAGATCAAATACGCTTACGCAGACGATAACAATAATGGCGACGATGCATGTTACAAGACCCGTTGCTTAAAGAAATTGGTCTGAATGATTGAATCAACGTGTAAACTTGCAGATATTAATGCTCACGTAATGTCATTCCAATGAGTCTATCGATTAATCTGATAGTTCTGTAGAGGGAATGGTTGGGAATTTAGAAATAGCTAAGTGCTAAGAAGTGGCTGACCTTTGATGGACGGAACGGCGTTGGCTCTTGACTAAATAGTAGCATAAGGAGATGGCGATGAGGAGATCTACCGCCGCCTCTATGACCAACGACGAGGTTAATGCCCAATCCAACTCCTGTTCGTGTGCTTTTACAGAAACGGCGGTCATTACGAGGTTGCTGAGAAACCTGTAACACATCAAAATCCAGCATAGAATCGCCAAATATGGCTTATCAAAGCATTTCGCCACGCGAGTTGCAAAAAAAGCCTGATAAGATGGCTTAGCAAGGAAGCCCTCCTCGACCAAGTTACCTCACCTGCACAATAGGCCCAACCGTACCACTGAAGAAGAATGCTATTCTAAGGCTTGCAGGGATAGTCAAAACCGTTCGGCCACGCCGTGTGATAGTCGTCACGTAAATTCCGTGCATGACGCAGATCGTATGGGCAAGCTCAAGCAGCCTGATGGACGAAGGTTTAAACTATGAGAATAATATAGGCAACTAAGACGCACCACACAAGACCAACCTGCAATGAAAAAAAAAAAGATTCAGTATATTATCAAGATCATCAAGTGGTCCCTCACCAAAGCCTTGAGCGACCAGCGATCCCGAGGATATTTCTGATAGTAGAGATAGACTTGCATTGTGACAATACCAAAGAGCAAATTCGATACTAAGACACCGCCTTCTAGTGCTCCCACAGTGGTGTTTGGGTCGAAACCGGGTATGCTCGTCCGAGGCATAATAAGATAAATGATGTTTTGGAGGTCAGAGTGGGATGCTAAAGGATCACCATGATACAGGGTTGTTCTGACGTATGTGCACCTGGAGGTTGCGTAGTCCGCGACATTTCAATGTTCTCAAAACGAAATGATAGCACTGCATTTGACTGAGCGCAGTTCGGTCGCTATATCGGGGATAAGTAACATGCGCTCGTCGCTCGTGCTCGAACACCCGTGCACCCCTTCAAAATGCCTGCAACTGCGAAGCATCACAGTTATCCGTCCGTACTCTCACACGTACATACTAGGCGGTTGAACAGAAATTGTCGAGATAAAAAATGTCCCGCCCCTGACACTCAAACTTGGAACGCGACGAGTTATACGGTAAACATCTACAACACCGACACGCATGATCCATTTTTTCATACTGTATTATGTATGGATCAAAGTTACATGTATTTTTTATTTTTTATTCTGACATGTGGTACACATACAAGCTTAGTGACAGCGAGTAAATTTGTGTCATTACACAGGGTACAGTAATATACGCTCCGGTGGTCACGTCGGCGACTGAGGGCGTCAGACGCCGACTGCCACTGACCGTGAGAGCCTGGTCGCCGTATGTACCACCAACAGACGACGACAGACACCGACCTTTGCCAACTTCCGTTGGCTTTCGACGACTCGAGCGGACCATCGCCGTATGTCAGTGTCTCCCTTCAAGGTACGGCAACATTCAATGACGGCCGTTACAGTAATCTATAGAATAAACTATATTTCACTGATCCATTTGTATTACAATTGTGCTAATCCATTTTCCACTCCTTCAGCTGCCATTCCTTCCCCGTTTTCGTCGTTGTCTGAGAAATGCGTCGTGTTGATTTCTTCCTCGGAATCACGTCAATCACATTCTCCCGTTCAACTCCTTCATCGCCGTTCCATGATCATTAGTGGTGGTCCAACCTACCTCTTCGATACACTGTTGGTGCCTAAGCTCCACGAGATCTCCATTGAGTCTTGGGCTACTCTGTGGACATCTATATCACAACTTACTTCGCTCCTCTCTCAATGTTCACTTGCAAAACGGTCTTTACAGCTTTCAGATCCACCGTTTGACGATAAGATGATCCAAATCCTGCGGACATGCCTATCACTCGTGCAGCTCGATCTACGGTGGTGCGCCTCCGAATGCATGACTACATCTTTCTTCGCGCAGTTCGCATACCGCCGGGACCCAGAAAATTCAACTACACAGCAGCTGATTCCCATGCTACGTACCATGAATATTGAATACTCAGGAATGGAATTTACCATCCCTGACTTTGCCGATGCTATCGAGTCGTGGATCATGTCGAATAACGAGGGCCCAGCTTCTGATGACATCACCGGACTCCAGACAAGTCGAAATACGATATCGCTCCGCGAGACGTTTTTGCGCTTTCGACTCGCCCATATTGTCGTGGTTGCATTAGTTGAGAGGGACTGGGTTGGAGATACGTTTTTTGCAGGGCGGCAGAGACATACTTTAGGCACGTGCTGACCAAGTGCTGAGTATATCAATTGTAACCCATCGAGTCGCGGCATAATTGCACGCACATCATCCACCCCACCTAACTCTGATTCACACATAATCAATATTTAGACAGACTCAAAATTCCATTTAGCTTCTGCTCTGCCGATCTCTTTTGATTTCGTGTCTTCCACAATGCAGTTGCCCACAATAGCAATTTGTACGCCGCGTTTTTTTACAGAGGTTTTTATGTCCCAGGCCTCCTTACCCTCAATTATATCGGCACCGTTACTCTTCTTGAAAGGTGGTGGGAAGCCAGATTTAAGTCCTCCTGCACCTCCGCGTTGCCCCGATTTTTTTGCTTCTGGATAGGCCCAAATTCGATTTATCCATGAGGATCGTTCTCGTTCGTCTTTCTTACAGTCGCAGTGTTTACTCTGCTGGATATCATTCACTATGGTGAAAAATCGCCTTCCGCAAAAACTTTACCTTGGCTTTGAATGGATGGGAGGCGACCCTTGATGTATTTGAATTCGTTCCTCGGCTACGCTGGGTACGACTAGCTTCACCCGCCCGACCTAGCTCTGATTCACAATTAGTTCACAGCTATAGACCGAGTGGGGGATTTAATTTTGCTTGTGCTCCACGGTCTTCATCATCAAGGGCCCGGTCATCTTCGATAACACAGTTGGCTACAGTACATAGCCATTTATCCCCCGCTTTGTTCCTTTGCGCTCTCTATATCATTCTCTACAGACGTTTTTCTAGGAAACTGATTAGCGAGCGCCAACTTAGCTCTGGACGTTTCAGTCACCGACTCTATTCATATACCGTTTCCTCTTCTCCAACCATCTTGATTGGCAGCCTCTCATCTGACCATTTCTACATGGTTGACGCAGGTCAGGCAGTCCACACCTCTGTGCTTATTGGAGCTGCATATCAACACTGTTATCACTATGACGCTTTGCCCCCGCAGCAAATGCATTGCAAGCGGAGGATTAGTGTAATCTAAGCCAGATAACGCGGAGTCCCCTCTCATGAACGACTAACATTTCGCCGCCGCCAATCTCGGGACACCCTTGCCAGTCCAGTTCTACAACCCGCACGCTCAAAGTTGAGGTCCCTATCTTGCCTCTTGAAGTATTCATATCAACGAGTCTCCAGTTGCGTTAGGTGCTAATCTTGGCGTCGATGATGTCTTCTGAAGCTTAAGGTTCCTGTATTTCGTTTACCTTGTAAATTTTTATGCTCGTACAAGTAGCTTGTCGAGATGCCAATATATTCTCACTTCAATACTTCGCAGGACACCGTCGGCGTTAATTAAGATGCAGGCAGAGCATAATATGTCATAAAGATATGTGTCGGAAAGATTCTCGCTCGGATAAAATTGGTCGATAGTTGACTGGGACGGTAGCATAACCATCAGTGTATGCGCCTCGTCGAAATATAAGGAGGTTTGAAAGATGGGCCGAGAGTCACGCAGAGTGCGCTGAATGAATGCTGGGCCATTGTTTTAACAACGTCGAACTATCCGAAGTTATAGTTGGTACTCTATCGTGACGCATATATCAAATCAGTGGATCGGACTGACTGTTATCTGCTTCAAGCCTGCCGCGTTCTCGACGACAGATGGGGATAAAGCCATCAACGTGTATCAGGTTGCCTCAGGTGGTCCCGCCACCAGTCCGTCGTTCAACTTTGTCACCTTGTTGTTCTTCTGCATGGCATCTCTCCAACTTCTCATTTACCTTAGAGATAAGGCTCACGAGGAAGCAAAGGTAAAGGGCTTCAGCGTCCTCAGTGGTGTTATCAGGGTGAGCTGACAATATGCGTGTGAACCATGTCGTTAAAGCAAGGCCTAAATGATGCAAACGTCAGATTGATGCAATCGAAACGGCACAAAGAAATACGATTATTATCGTTTCGTGAATGAATGTTGGAAGGGATGGTGAAAACTGAGCGTGCCAAGAGGGAGACAGTGGGTGCAAACATTTTATCAGTGATTTCCGAGTCCGAGGCGGTTGGAGTACTTATTTCTGAGTACAATTCAGCAGGTTTTAGCATCTGGATTGTGCGGAAACAGACATGCCCAAGCTGTGAATGTCCCTAAATGATCGTTTGGCATATGCGGACTGGATCATGACCTTAAGTTGCGGATGTGCTTGAAGAAGCTCTGAGATTTCGATCATGACGTCCCGATATCGTGGATCAATCGCCGTTTCGTCCGAATGCTTGACTACCAGTGCAAGGACCAATCACGACTCCGAGTCTAGTGAGGCGGCCTTCTCAAAAACCAATGCATCCAGTCGAGTATGTTCATCGTCGTCGAAGGCAGTAGGTACGGGGTTGAAAGGCATGATTAGATTGCATTTTGAAGTCAATGGCAATAATGGCGCCCGCCGAGAAGCATCCTGAATCGACTAGTCAAGACGATAACTCGTGCCGAGGTCAATTTTTGCGCATGCGGGATAGAAATACCTATCCTTGAACAGAAGAATAGTAAGTTCCAGATCATAAGTAGTTTTTCTTAACAAGTATACCAAATTTCTACAAGAAGCACAGACTCACTCGTGAATTCATAATGGCTCACTTTCTCTGCAATAGACACAAACGAGGGAGGTGTGCAGCTTCTATCGCCACGAAAGACTGTACAGTTGCAGCGTACAGTTGCAGCGTAGAGTATTCCATTCAGACCAGGAACAAGTGTGACACTCTTACAGTGGGTATAATTCAGCTCCGTCCCCAATACCATAGAATCACCTTGAAGGTAGACTGTGTATTAGCACACAGGGATTCTGTGACCGCTCCAGGGCAATATTAATGAGCAACAGCGAATTTGATAGTGTGAGATGAACCCCTGTACCCCGTCAGAAAGCGGAGCAGGTCATTATCAAATCAAGAACACAGCGTATAGGAAGATTTTATTTCCATCGCACAAATCGGTGTATCATGAAGGTGAGAATGTGTGCGTCACCCTCAATCATACGCGCTCTAGAACCTTTGGATCAAAACTCCAGTGGTACGCACCTCTACACTGACCAATTATAGCTTACTCTTCCAAAAATCTGACAACAGCGTCCAACCACCGCTCCGCCCCGTCTAGTATGGGTATATGTCCCACCCCACTTATTTCAGCAAATCTGACATCTCCATTCCTTGCCCATTCCTCTGCTAATGACTTCACTCCCTCGAACAAGACCGCATCTTTCTCTCCTACAACGAGCAGTGTCTTCATGTTGCTCTGCAGTAACCCGTCGGCAAAGAGATCGTAGTCCCGCAATGACTGCGCCCCAGCTTCGAACCCAAGGACTGGTGTGGTACTAATCATCTCAAGTATGGCTTTGGATTTCGCACTGCCGCTCGAAGGATGGAAAGGTGATTCCGGAGGGAACCATTGAGCAGCCATCTCATAGGCCAACGCAGCCACTCCTTCAATCTTCGCCCTCTCGATCTGATTCCAGGGCACGATATCCACTTTGGGCGCTTGTGCCTGTGTATCACAGGCGATGATGCGTGTCGTCCTGGATGGATGCCGTAAAGCGAAGTTGAGAACAGCGGCCCCGCCTTGTGACACGCCGATCACGGCATGCGCACTTTGTATTCGGAAGTGATCGAGGAGTGTAGCAATGTCATCTGCTAGTTCTTTCATTGTGCATACAGGTGGGTCAGGGACAGAGGAGCGGCCGTGTCCGCGCTGGTCATGAAGGAGGAGGTTGTATCCTTTGGAGGTGAGGGTTGGGCCGACGAAGGACCAGAGGGAGGTATTGGTTAAAAGAGCATTGGATAACACCAACCAAGGTGCAGTGGGGGAAATGGTTAGAGCAACTGCGTGAAGATTGAGTGATGTATGTGGAATTGGAACAGTGTGCTGCGGTGGCAATACGTGAATTTAACGTGTGATAAATTGAGTCGTAGATGATGTATGTACCTCTTCGCGATCGACAGGCCAGGGTACTGGTCCGTCCGATTTTCCGGCTATATCTAGAGACACGAGGAAGCGGGATACCATATTGTATGTACTCACAACTGCCGCAGTTTCCACCAACAAGTCTTGCACCTTCTCTTCGAGATTCTCTTCTGCTGTGAGAAATTGTTGGAATTCTTTGGACAGGCGGGAGAATATAGGATCGGGCACTCTTATATCTTTCGTGGATGCATCTGCGAATGTAAGAGCAGCTGCCTGCAAAGACGTAAGTGGTTCCAATGATGATGATGGAGAACGTTTTGAGATGTCTCGAATGATCCCGAGTTGAGGGGTCGTAAGACCAGCATCTCGACCAATATGCTCGTGATGAATCCACTCATACGCCGCATGGTTCCATGCGGCAACTCTCAGAATCTACCCATCCAGATTCCAGATTCATGAGCATCTTATCCTCGACGTTTCGATAAGCCTATCATACCAACAATTCTCTTACATCCCCAGGTAGCTTCCCTTTTGTACGCACAGCTCCCAGCAATTGGTTCCAGCCATCTGCGACTGGTGGTACATGTAATAGCGCACCATCGAGTGCAGTTAGCCCACTGGCTCCTCGGCGTTCTCTGATTCGATCCGCAATTTCGGAAGTGCCCGGTAAAGGGTATCGACTTGGAATGCGACGAGAGGTCATTATTCAATAAATCGCTGATAACAAAGCGCAAATGGTGGATTGCAGAGTCTGGATCTTGGGCAGTTAGTCACCATGTTCGAAGCTCGGAGAAGATCGATCCTAAAGGCCGTGGGAACAAAGTCGTGATCAGTGGCAGTGGCAGTGTCACCACCTGACTCAACCGCAGAATCTCAACCGTGACAGGCAGCCCGTGCGCCAAATCTTCGTCTGTTTTTGAGATATCAAAAATTGGTCATACAGATTGTTCCTATCATCAACTAAAGCATTCGTATAAGGGGGACAAGGAAAAGGACTAATTTTAGGGAAGTTATAATCGTTGTTCGGATTTTCCGGTGTCTCGGTGAATGACACCATAGGGGCCAAACTCACGCAATCTATCAATGCAAATAAATGGTATGCACAATAGCCTTACATTGTAAGCAACCCAACCACACGATGCTTCAATTTCTCCTTCTGCTACAGATATTGTGTTCAGGCTCTCAAAGCATGGGCACAATTTGGAGTCAAAAGGCATTCGAGCGTCCAATCAAAGACATCCTGGATGCTGATTCATACAACTTCAAATGGCCTATACGGAAAGTTGCCATCATCGGCGCTGGGCCTAGGTAAGATGTCAACTTGCCTCAACATCTAAACACTACTCGATTGCTCATAATTGTAGTGGGATGATTTCATACCGTGAGTTTACACAGGCAGGGTTCGAGGTCCAGGTGTTTGAGCGAGACAGCGTTCCTGGTGGGTTACACGTGATACCCTGGATTTATGCATTCTAACCGCCAACTTAGGTGGAAATTGGCATTACACTGACGAGACTCCAGTGGACGCGCCCATTCCGAACGCTGACGCGGTCGTTGGTGACTACGTACCATCATTACCACCTGACGGTGTAGAACTCCCATATTCAGAAGAGTATTTGGATGACGGCAGCGACAACATTAGCTATTTTGATAGACGGAGAGAACATCGAGGGCCAAAGCCGATTTGGAAGTCGTTGACTTCTAATGTACCTTCGGTAAGCGCTTATAGAGACTTGTAGTATTGTTCAAATCACACTTCTCCAAAAAATAAGCCGTACCAGCAGGTGATACATAGTGTGATTTACCACATAATCTCAACTGAAATAGTATGTTTGACAGATTTCAGAACTTCCCTGGCCCGCTGGAACGGAATGGGGTGAGGTGTTGTATCTCCAATCTCGTCCCCGGACCCATCAGTGCTGACCCAGTCAGAGCTCATGCATTACAAGATGCGCAATTATCTGCGTTCATTCGCATCATTCCACGGCATTAACAGCAATGATGATAATTTCAATATTTCATATCACACCCGAGTTGAACATGTCGAAAAGCACGTCGCCAATGATGGTCAAGAACGTGGATGGATTTTGACCCTCAAGAAGTTCGTGAAAACTGGTCCCAATTCATCGAAGGCAACCTGGTGGGCAGAGGTACTTAATACTGAAACCAATTCCAGTCCAGCTTGTCGCTGAGTATGCGTAACAGCGATTTGATGCTGTTGTCGTTGCTACAGGTCGCTTCAATGCTCCACACGTACCGCCAATCCCAGGACTATCTGAGTGGGCAAAGCGGTTTCCCGGCCAAATTTCTCATTCGAGGCAGTATCGGCGTCCTGAGCAGTACTTGAACGAGACGATACTTATCGTCGGTGCGGCTGTAGGTCACCGGCTCGTTGTATAAATCTCTCAAAGGTGTATTAACGCAATGTAACTTTCTTGTTCAGAGCAGCGGGGGGGAGATTTCCAGGGATCTGAACCCAGTTGCTAAGAAGATTTATCAATCAATTAGGGTAAGTCATTCATTATTATTGGATTTAGTACTAATTTCCAATTACCAACACCCTCGTTAGCCTGATAATTGTAGGTCTGTAGCAGCATATACAACGAAATTTCTTACGGATTGGGACGTATTGCATTCACTCTGCAGCAGCCGTGCCTCAATCTCAGCTCAGGAACCTCCTCCTTCGGCGTTTACCTCGAAACACGACGGTCGTCCCTGAGATCAAACGTTTTCACACGATAGTATATCCAAGCGAGAGCCTCTCAAAAGGTCGCATCGAACTCGTCAACGGAACTGCAAGTTCATTTGCGTTATTTTGATCCAACCTAAATTTATGACTCACAATCACGCAGATCATAACAGGCATTGACCGCATTTTCTTTGCCACGGGATTTCGATATTCCTTCCCATTCTTGCCGCGCTACCATAATTCGTCGATAGCAGCCAATGAGACCGCAACGGGAGGAGCGTTGCAGCCGCTCGTTACGGACGGAACTCACATCCGTTCGTTGCACCTGGACCTTTTCTATATTGAAGAACCGACCATTGCTTTCATCAATAGTATGTCCTTTTTACGTCTCATCAATTCATAGCAATAAATAGGACGACGGGATTCAATAGTGAACATTGGAATGCAGTCCGAAACGTACGCTGAATACCTGTCGCTCGCGCTCGCAAAAGTGTGGGACAACAAGGCTAAACTTCCTTCTACCGATGAAATGTGGAGGTTGCATCGCGCTCGTGTAGATGAATATGGTGGATATGGAAGGCGTTTTCAATATCTGGGTGCACAGGGGACAGACGGTGAGTTCAGAATACTTCAGGATTGTAGGAACAAATAATTCGGCACTTAGGAATTTGATATAGCTAACGTTCGGTACTTCATGGGATGGCTGAACGATGCAGCTGTCAAATATGGGGGAAGACAGGTGTGTCTGTTTATTATAGTGCAATTACGCCGACCAAAAGCTCAACTTTGATGCTTAACAGATAAATGGATTACCGAGAGGGTCGGTCTACACATGTACTCTCTATTTCCGTTGACCAATGTGTATCTTTTGCAGAAACGAGGAGATCCTTAAATTCTGGGCTATCGCTAGGTTTAGCAGTGACATGTTTCTAGAAGGAAAGGGACTTCAAAACGGTTCCTTCGACTCTATCGACGATTATTTTCGTACAAATAACGGGAATTATCCCATTGGAAGCGACGTGTCGGATGAGAAGAGGCGAGAATTAATTTTCGATTCTATTTTCCATGATTTCTGGTAGATGATATTGCCATTTCACCCTTGCTCAATCTGTAAATAGTAAAATTTATCTTTTCACCATCACGATCACACATTTATGATCTGTATTTGCTGCGATCGTCTCAGTGTAATTAGTGAAATCGAAAATTGCTTACCGTGTTTCAAGAAATGATGTAGTTCTTTCAGCTGTGGAGCCATACTCGAGTATCTGTCTTGCGGATCAAAAATCGGCCGCAACTATGTATATGCCAACGCCTGTTCTGGGCGGATACTGCGATGCCCGCAACGCCTACCTTGTGTCAACACGTTTGCCGCATTGTACTGAATCCTCATAGGAAGCATCAGCAAGCGTAGAAATCCACTTATATTGTCCTTTGCTTTCCTAGCAGAAAAAAGGGAGTCGCCAAGTCGTCAACTCATCGTAAATGATCTACGTGGCATATTCATAACATAGATAGCCTCCGGTGGTGCTAAGAACATCCTTGATCCTAGCATCCGGGCCTATACCTGCCATATAAATGATTGTATCTTTAGTAACCGGCATCCCGGTGCCAAGCGGGTGTGTATCAATATTTTCTAGATCTTGATCGACACCGCCAGCAATCGCGTCACTATTAAGTCGGTCGTACGCTTGCCACGTAGCCCAGGCACGATCCAGTTGGCTGTGAAGGAGGAAAAAGACGGGGTCTGACAAGTTACTGAGAAATGGCACTAAGAAGCCTAAAAACGAAATAACTATACCATTTGGCGAGTGCGAAAGATCCTTTATGTCACCTCCCAAACTCTGCGGAGAGCACAATTAGCATCATCCGTGAAATAGTGTCCCGAAAGACCCACCATATGGGTAGCACCGTGCATACCTTCAGCACGAAAACCATCCATATAGGCATGGAAAGCGGTAAAATTGCCAGTGAAGCTCGTAGTCAGCTTTATATATTCCGCAGTTGTCTGCGTGGTATTCGCTTCCTTCTCCGGTAGATTGAATGTCCAAGGCAGGAAAGGAGTCTCAAAAGGCTGATTTCGAAGTTCAACTTTTGAACTCGCTCTGGCGAAAGTAAGTAAAACCTTACTCTCAGTGTATAATTGCGTTGAAGGTGATGAGCTAGAGGATAAACACGAATGATATCGCGAAATGCCCCGTCACTGAGCTCAAAATTGGTGCTCGCGTTGGGGAACGTTCCGAGACCGACTATAGGATCACCATTGAAAATCGGAGAATGCTCAATGTCATGTGAATCTGAGATAGCACGATGTCGGAATACTCTGAAGAAACGTCATCTTGTCAGACTTACCAATGGTCCAATCCCAGTATGTCATATATCCTTTATAGCCACACTTGTCCTTCAGAAGTCCCTCCATGGTGTGCAGATATAGTCTATGCCAAGGCAAGAAACGTCCTGTAAAATGGGCGCTGTGGCCGCGATGAGCTCAGAATCCATCCCCGACGGTGATCGAAGAGAAGTAGCACCAACCTATTCGTAGCGTCCATGTGCCTATGAAGACTGCATGAACAACTGTCGGAACTGTAGTGACATGTAGACATACACATAAACTACATCGTCGTAGATGGAACTATTTGCAACTACGGGGGGCAGACCCGGGGTGGCACCGGTGGGTGACAAGGTTGCATGAGGGAGATGCGACAAACACTAGGAAAGGGGGCCTTCTCTCAGTACAATGTCAAAAACACGACAACGCAAACACAAGCCTTCACAGCGTCAGTAAAATCCTTCTGGCCCTGATGACCCAGTGCCCTCCACTCCTTTCGGAAGGAAGGTTTCACGCATGCTGGGGTAGCATTGCCAGGCGATAAGCCTACAAAACTAGCATAAAGCAGCACTAAAAACTGTAGGTGAAGCATAGCCCTGTTAGCTAGGTTTCTCCGTACAACGGATGTTCGCCAAGTTTATATATGTCGATACCACCAATGCCAGGCTTGTTGACCCGAGTTTCCGAAATAATTGTCATTTCCCCGTGGGTTTGCACAAGGGAGTACATTTGACCCGGCAGGCTTGATTTATCGGTAATAATGTGCTGGGTTTGGCTAGTGGTGCATCAGGAGTGAAAGTCTCCGAGGTCCACTCAAATACACAGCGGCCGCATCTCCGCTTTCTGTAAAATTCTCTCACGTTCAGCATCAACTCTTGCCAGTATTACATACAGGTGCTTCCAGGTCATGCACTTACTTCTCTGATAACTCCATACAGCAACCGTCTCGTGGAATCTGTTGGAAATCGGACGGAGCAGCACGAAACGGGCCGAACGAATGTATTGGAAGGAGTGAGTGACTACGAGACGACGCGAAATATCAACAATGATCAGATTATGTAAGCTAGTATAGAGTCCGTGAGTAGAGATTCTCCAAAATCTAACAGAATCCTCCCCTGTACGGCGGCCTTGGGTGTGGATCCATGCATCACTTCACCTGCTGGACCGGAACCTGAGGCTGTCAGTGAAGCATAGCGAACCAGGGTCAAAGCCTACACATTGGTTAGGCCAAAGTTTTACAGTGGGTAAAACTTTGGTCTAAACGGGTAAGCAATATTTAAAATATTGCTTAAAATGCGAAGCAATACTTTGAGTGTGAAACCCATGAAAATGCCAATACCCATTTGGTGATGGGCAATCCCGGCTTAATGAGGAAGGTGTTGCTGTTTGTTTGTGCGGCTTCACAGCCACCGATTTTGTGACCCACAAACGGGCGTGCCTACTCCTCCTTCCACACTCAATATTTCAGAAAACTTTGAGGGAAGAGTATAGTTAAATATTAGCCGTTAACAAATTGTCCAGCTCGGAAATTATTTAATTGTTATTTCCACAAAGAAACACAATGATTTCAGATATAATAGGATAATTAAAATAAATCCGAGCTGAACAAAATGTTCTTCCATTATATCTGATGGATTTCCATCTTCAAAGCTAAGCCATAGGGTGAACGAGGAAGCCGGAGTAGTGGTTTGTATACTTGCAAAATATTAGCCACAGCTGGCCAAAAGTAGACATGTGGCTGTGATTGTGCCATAAGCTTGAGGCTTCCTTGGGGCATTTTTTGCTTTTCCTTTTTACTTCAACACCCAGAGACCTCCAAAATATCATCCAGTAATTGTTTATGTTTTGTTGCTTTTTCACAGAATTTTAAATATGTGTATTGACAGGTTCAGAGCAGATCAACTAGATGCATTTAGGCTTGCTGGTGCTCCCCTTCCTGCATTGCTGAGGGATGTAAAAATTGTAGCCAACAAATAAAAAGGCTATATCAAAAGCTATTAAGCAGTGTGAGAATCAATGTGGTCCTCAATTGGTTTTAAGGGTGGAGAAACAGATGGCTAATAATGATGATGAAGGCAATGTATAAGAATGGGCCATTGTATCCCTAATATTAGCACATACAGACATTTTGGTACCATATTTTGTCAATATGTAATGTATAGCAGATATTATAATACATTATCATTGAAGGAATGGTGAAATTGTAGGCAGCAGAACCCGAAATATGGTTGGGTCACAGTTTCTGCCACAATCTGCACAGCCACTTCCAAAAGCGGTCCGCAGGTCCAAACGGGATTGCCCATCACCATACCCATTCCAAGTATGGATATACATTTAAATTTTGCCAAAATGTATATTCATATTTGGAATGGGTATTGACATTTTTCACAGGTTTCACACTCAAAGTATTGCTTTGCATTTTAAGTGTTGTAAATATTTTAAATATTGCTTACCCGTTTAGGCCAAAGTTTTACCCACTGTAAAACTTTGGCCTAACTGATGTGCTAAGTATAAGTGGATGGGCAATTCTGCATCGAAAAGTATCCAAGCGCTGCCTGCCAAATCTGGTTGCAAAGTGGCAAATCATGTGTACACTGTCACTACACCATCCACAGGTGGTTATAAATCCTTAGGAAATTTGTATAAGCTTACTATATGCATATAAATAGCTTTATTTAGATATATTGAATTTACAGCCACATGTTTCTGCTTAATAGTGCATCCGAGACCCTTTAATTATTACCACCTCATTTCATGTCATTCTCCACCTACAAATGTTATGAAAATTAAGAAAAAATAATTGTGAGTTACAGAATAGTCCTCAAACATTTTAGGGTGATAAGTGGCCACTCTATTCCAAGTAAAGTGTTTCTGACACAGTATGCATGTCTACAATATGTTGCAACAGAATTTCTCCAATCACAAAAATGAAAGTGGTAGTGGCCTTGCAATCAAAATTTTACTCAAAACACATGATCAATCAGTGAGGCCTATCTTATTGGTTATACAGGACAAAAAATTGAAGTGGATTACTGAATGCACAGCTGCTCCAAAATCAAGTTATTCATGCTTGTATACATTTTGCCCATTTTTCACATTTACATAGTCTGAGATTATGGGTGCATTTTAATGGAATCATATGCTGGGCTAGGGATCATCCCTGTCTGGATCTTCTCCTCCTGTATTTGGTATGTATATAGGTATACCAAGGAGGTGAGTTGAACAAGATAACCTGTTCTCTGATTAAGAAAGGATACAGTCACTGCACTGAAAAATTAAAAATTAACCACAACCTATAATTGGCAAAGGGCAGGTGAAACTGTCACACTGATTTTATCAGGCTCTTGCACTCAGACCACTGCTCAGCAGCATGAGCTTAGGTCAAAATCAGTAAAGGTTAATATTTACTTAGCCATAGTCTTGTTCCCATCTGAATATGGTGCTCAGCATGAGAACGTGCTCAGGAGTTTTTTTAAAGTTGTGCAAGATCATACCACATCCATCAAGTCACACATATCACATCACACAATATGACCCAGCTTGGAGTTTGGCTTCAATACACATATATTTGGCTTCATTCACAGTCATGTAAGACTCAGAACTTGATCAATGCTGTTAGAGTGTGTGCTGCTTACATCGTAAGTGGTACAAGGATGGGTAATGTCTGAAACAAAAATGAAGGCAGCTAGACAGTTATTCAAATACAAATGCAGAATGAAGGGCACAAGTGATAGTATGAGTAAAAAGACAGCACATTATGCTAACTTGGATGAAGAGAATCATACTAGAGAACCCTCATAATAACTCCTCCCACCTACAGTACACCAGGGCAATGATGGAGATGTGATGAAGATGTCAATGAGGTGATGAAAAGCATTGGAGTTTTAGTTCTCACTAATACTCCCAGATCATCTCAAGGCCACCTCAGACTGATTGTAAGCACACATCTGCCACATTCAGAGCATTACAAAGACTACAGGTCACTGAAAATGTGTCATCTCAGCTATTTGAACCTGGACCAATGAAATTGGCCTCTCAGACGTGATAAACTGTTAATAATGTTGATTAAGAGCTACCAGGCAAAATTTTGGAGCACCATAAAGCCATACACCACTAATAAAGGGCCAGAGAGTACAGTAGATGAGAAGGACAAGCACAAGAGGGATAGAGAAAAGATCACAGATGTTACACATGTGACTCAATGGAGGGTTCCTAAAGCAAGGTGCACCAGATGTTATGGTGTGATCTTTGCACAACTTTTTTTTAAATCCTGATGATATGCTTGCAGTGTCTATAATGGTGAAAATAACCAAAATAATAATACTACTTGAGGTGCTACTGAGGGGTGCAAGTGAGTGAGTAACCCTTCCTATAATGAGTGGGATGAGATAATAATTGAGTTTTTATGAGGTATGCAATGTGAGATAGTGATGAATGAGAGGCAAGTGAAGGTGAGCAAGATAACATGATCACAAGTAGTGTTGTTTCAACCGGCTTGGGCTTTTTTGTAATTTGGAAATAACTTAACACTATGTGCTCCAATTACTTAGTGTTGAGATGTGACCCATTGACTTTTGGGGTCCTGAAACTATATAAATATATTTGAATTGATATTGTCGTCAGCTCATTTTTTACTGGTTGACTTGAAAAAATGAGCTGATGGCAATATTAATTCAAATATATTCCATAAAATTCTGAAAATATTTACATAGATTCAGGACCTCAAAAGTCGATGGGTTGTATCTCAACACTAAGCAGTTGGCGCATATGGTGTCAAGTTATTTCCAAATTACAAAAAAGGCCCAAGCCAGTTGAGACAACACTAATTACAAGAGTGAGAATGTGAGTGCAAAGTTGTAAAAAACATGATAGCAAGGGCAAGTGATGAAGTACAAGGTCAAAAGACAAGATTTGACCCACACTAATCATTGACATTGAGTCCTGTAGGGGAACCAAGGCACTGTACATGATGATATCTAGAGTGAAATCTTTGGATGGATTGTTGATCTTGCCTCCATTCAAATGAAGCAAGATTATGTGTTGTCAGTTGGAGGTAGTGTTGCCACGGTCATGACCGATGTTTTTTGAAAAAATTGAATTACAATGTCATTAAAATTGTTAAAACCGTGAGAATATTTATGGAGATAGAAGACATCAAAAACCGAGGGGTCACATTTTGGCCCAAAAGAATTGGACCACTATTTCCCACGCTATGGAGCGGTCATGAGTTTGGTCACAATTTTTGACCAAACTCGTGACCGCTCCATAGCGTGGGAAATAGTGGTCCAATTCTTTTGGGCCAAAATGTGACCCCTCGGTTTTTGATGTCTTCTATCTCCATAAATATTCTCACGGTTTTAACAATTTTAATGACATCATAATTCAATTTTTTCAAAAAACATCGGTCATGACCGTGGCAACACTAGTTGGAGGACACCAGGAGGGAAATGCATCACCTGGGTTTTCTAAAACTCCTGACAATCATGAGCATCAGTTCTGTGCAAGAGAGTGCTGAAGCTCAAATCATTCTTGCGAAAACCTGATTCAAACATTATATAGGGAACAACATGGAGAAAGACAATGATGAGTCAATGACATGATGAACGAGGACCTTGAAGCCAGCGATGCAGCACGTCGACTGATGCATTTGCAGACAGAGAATTTCCATCTTACAGGGGACAAATCAATAATGGAGGACCGTGGACCAAATATTTTTGGGAAAAGGAAACTTGAATGTGAGAAATCAGGAATAGAGCCATCACGCAAAAGACATAAGGTGTCAAAAGATTTCATGTCAAAAAATAGCCAAGGTAGTGGTGAGATGGGTTGATGATAACAAGAGGTAGTGGGCAATGCCATGAAGCTGGCGCTACTGGACTTATATTATATTTTTGACCCAGACACTGACCAGGTCAAAATATCAAGATATCCAAAAAAGGAAATTTTCCACAAATGGACATTCCAGGAATTACAGTGATATCTTTGACAAAGACACAAAACCCCTTCTCTGTATTGTTCCAATTTTTTGTATGTCACCTTAAAGAGGCCACCAAATAGAGGTAAATAAAAGGGGTCATGTGCTAGATTGCATTTTGTTCAGGTCACAGGTGCTCATTTGGTGTGGTTTCAGAATGACTATCTTCTCTGCTACTGTAGGCTGCCTATGAGAAACTAATAGTGTGACTTCCAACCTACTCGTCAAAGCAAACTTGACCATATATTCCACAACCAGAAAAAAAAGCCCATCAAAATTTCCTTTCTGTGCTGAATGTGGTCTCATGGACCACAAAGCTCAAGGGTAACCATTTGAATGGCTTCAGTTGCAATGTCCAGCTACCCCGTCTGTGGTTTATGTTGTGTTGTCCCAAAGCAAGGGAAACAATATCCAACTACTAAGGGATTTTGATGACACAGCCACATCTTTGTTTGTCAATATAGATTTTGTCCTGGTTGCCACAATTACAAGGTTCCAAGTTCCAGTTTATTCTTGTTACACTTGATCTCAAACACACAGTTTAATCCAAGGCTACAACATTAGCTTGCAAAATCAGCTCCCTGCCCAGGCCTGATCTGTATTCTTGTGAACAAAGTAGATTCGTTCAAAGACCAACTTGAGTATTGTTGTTCTATAGCACCAACCCACTTTGAGAGGGTGTGACTTGTTATGGAGTCAGCACATTCAACAGAACTGGCATCTCTGATGTTCATGGCTACATTGGTAATGTACTTTTTGATTGAAGCTTCTCCGCATCTTATCCTCTAATTTTATCTGTAGCTGATACAGTGCATCTGATTACCACAACGGCATATCCTTTCAACTCTCAGCCTTTTATTTTTTAAATTTTTCTTAATAGTTGGCTCTTGGATACAGCTGGGTCTTATTCTTGTTTCCCATGCCAGAGAATGTGAATCATAACATTCCATTTTTTACTGCCATGCCAAGGCTCCTGTCAAATTCTGTGACAATATTCTGTGCAAGCAAAGGAACAGAGACTCAGAACTGGGTGATCCTTTGCAGTGCCAATATATGTAGATTAGGTTTATCACTTGGGCAGGTAATAATTTCAATTAAAGATATTCCGGTTTGGAGTTGTCATCCCGGACGAACTCCATGGGTATGGAAACGTCCATAAGTTCTGTCACTCCGTCACTCTTGCGGTCATATTGACGAAGTTGAAGGAGCATACGACCTGTCAACACAGAGTGCATGATGCGTTGCAGACTAGCAGAATTATGTTTGGGTCATTATTCCGGACAATGTCATTATCGCGAGAACGCACAACGAAAATAGATTTTCGTAGTCGTCCTGTAGAATGCAACTCACTGTTAGAAGTGGGACATTTTTTATATCTGAGAACTGTTAGTCTAGACATACCGGTAAAGTCAGGACGACTATCAAGTTGACCACCGCGAGAGCTGTCAAATATTAGCAAACCGAGTTTCTTACGAGAAGCCTTGAGTGTACCGAACAGTGCGATATAGTAGAGTATACCTGAAGAAACAATCACACCAAGATCTTTTGGATGAAAAGATACGCATACCATCCACATAAACTAGGCGAGCGAGGCCAGAAATGGGCCCACTTCGGACTAAATACGTGCGCACTGTCAGCGATTGTGAGGTACATGTTACGAAGCAGGTACTCACGTGTCTGGTATGCCTTGATAGACATCAACAGCAGAATACCTGAATGCGGTTCAGCTAGTATAATTCAAGATAACAGACGCAGAAAATATCATGCCTGCCTCAAATCCCATTACCAGAACCCATTCCACGAATTGAATGGAGCTGCGTCCAGTAACCAAACAACTTGGAAGAAGGATTGGTGGCGGCATTGGGATGACTTTTAAAGTTGATAATTTTATCAATACTGTGATCAGAGCAAGACGTTCGAAAGGCGACCGCATACATACTGTCCAGTGAGTTCAAATAACGCGCTGCATATATACATAGCGCGCACCACACGGACACAAAGAAAATCGATAGCCCGATGGTGAGCCTTCGATCTCTTTCCCAAACGGCCCAGGTTCGTATCATGAGAATGACTATGTGGCAGATTACTAGTGAGATCAAACTATCGCAAAAACCAACTGAACACTTACTTTCGGCAAAACCGACGCTGGTAATGAACATCCCTAAATGAACCAGTAAGGACTTAGTGCTTGACCCGGTAGAAAAGCGCGAACTTACATTCACCTATTTCAATACTTGCACGACACGTCTTAATACTACTTCCAGGATGGAAGAGGTCTGAATGGAAGTTAATTTGAGCCGATGGTCACCTATATTGACTCCCGGGAATCATACAGTACATAATAGCCGTGGAATCGATGATGGGTGTGTATCTTGTCAAGAGAAAAAGCGCTTTAGGTACGCTCCACGGCGCTGCCCATATGACCGATATTTCGAGGCTCATTGTCAGCATGTAGTCGTATGCCTAGGTTGAAGTCAGCACCATCAGCAACAAGTTATGTGATGCTGATTTACCCACCCATATGCACAAACAAGCCACTGACATCGGACGAGTTGAGATGCTGGATATGGATCCAAATAGTAAACAGGAAATACTGACCATCTACGTACTAAGTACGGTAACAGATTGTCATGAAGTAGCACGTGAAGTTGTCATTAAAACTCACACTTATCAACTGCAATCGTTGTAGTCCTAATATGTATCCATCGAGTGGGGTATCCATTCAGAAATCTAACAGCAAGAGAAGCCACTGGCAGCAGCTTTGCACTGTCGTACGAGTGGCCCGTTACCTGTAGGTGCACTATATTAGGCCGCTGAAGACGAGATAGCAGATGCCATCCGATTAATCTGACCTAGTGGGGCTTTCAATGGCATCCGGCATCATCGGTTGCAAGGCAGTAGCGATGATATGGCGGTTCGGTGGCAATGATACTGATGAAGAAAGCGGTGCGGGTGAGGCCGAGTGGCCAATATGTGTGGTGGACTAACGGCCTCTGGTGTGCTACATTTGTGCTACATTGAGCATATCAAGGATTCTGAATGCCAAATAAGAAAGGCGCGCAACAACAACCGGTACAGGATCGTTTGTCACATATTCGAATATGGTAATTATAATGCTTCTTATCCGTTGAGAATTTGGCTTCCATCTAACGAAATTTGATCCCGCGTGGCCCTCCAGACAAAGTGACGCAATGAAAATCTTGTCAGGCGTGTGTCTGACGAATTGATCAAAAATTTGCTTACGAAGTGAGACGAGCGCTGAGTAGACAGATAACCGATATGTCGCATCTAAATCAAATGCTTTAGAGAAAAAGATTATCGCGGGTTCCTAGGGATCGCAGGTGAAGGTTAGTTTGATCGTCAATGCATCGCAGCTGTACTCAAACGAGTTCGGAGGTACTGTCAGACGAGACTTGTTCAAAGCAAGATCACATATTACTTAATCATACTTAGCACAATTGTGGTCCTATGAGTGAAGCGATTCTCCAAATTCTGCCTTACCCTATTTTTGCGCTGCGTAAATACAGTTGAGAGACGAACGAACGTCTCCAACATTTGTAATTTTCTGCTATAAATCATTCTACCTTCAATACAGATAGTCAGCATAATTCAAAATAACGTTACGACGATGCCGACACAACTCACTCTTCACACCTCTCGACCTTGCTTCGCCGACTTCACATGTTCCGCAGCAGCACCATAGGCGTCCCAAAGACTGAGAATTGTAGCGGTATTCACTTTCTGCCCAAAGCCAAATGAGCCCGTGTGCAGGTCAAGGTAGCTCCCTCCCCCATCTGCGGAAATTGCCTCTACAACGGCGTTGACTTCACTGGTTGAGTTTTCTGACCAGGAAAGACGCTTGGCCACAACAGAAATGAAGTAGCCGGTTACATGATCCCAACCATAGGCTATTTCGATTGCGCCTTGCTGAATGTTATACCGACCCATGATAAATGTGCGACAAGATAATTTGTTTTGCTGAGTGGTCGAGGGAAGACAAGTTGTAGTTGGCGAACAACTTGAAAGGCAGAAGGTAAGATGATAGATAAGCTTCTGTGGAGGATCTGCGCATTTATAATTCTTGGAAACAGACGCCTGCCTTTCAGCTGACCGGCGTGGGGGCCCACGAGCCAAAAATTTTAGCGTTTTCAAATTGCGTATGGAAGCTTGCAACATTCGCACCTTGTGACTTGTTATGAACTTCCGTAGATCAGCGCTAGTACTTTGCTATTGTCAAACACGATAATGCGCCGATGGCATTACAGAACCGAATAGGGGGCCTGAGCTATTGCACTTTGTGAGTCGAATACGGGCGCTTGAGTCACAAAGTATAACGATCATGAAGTGATGGAAGTAGCAGAGAAGATTAGAGAAAGATAAGCAGTCGGGAAGGCCAATTCCTCGTGAAGGCTGCGAAAAGACGCCTCTCCGAACTTGGGCCAAGTAATCTCAGTTTCGGTGATTACGAGTTCGATGCTGTCACGACAGAATTCACTCCACATGTAAGTAAGGCCAAGTTGACAATCTATATAGCGAGGGGTCCTAGGAGAAAGGCAGTACTTCTTGGAGCCAAGCACGCGAGCATAGTAAATCTGATCCAGCCAGACAAGTATACTAGTAATAACTAAGCGCTGGGCTGTGTCCATTGAGAATATATGTTGCGCAAAAGTGGCAATCTTCCGCGAGTCAGCCCATAATCTTGGGTTCACCACTGCGGGAGGGACGACTCGGAGCCCAGTGTGACGGTCCGTCACGCGTCACGGACGAGACCCCGCGGCACTGCCATCGTCCGAGTCGATCGTACCCAACTTGAATTTTTACTTTCTTGCGTTTTCACCCCACCGCCCGCTCGCTCATGAAGGCTGACTGAACATGACCTCAGAGATGCAAACAATCAAGCTCGTCGTCATAGGCGATTCCGGGGTGGGGAAGACTAGTTTACGAGGACAGGTTAGTCTGTTCATTTTGCTTCCATTATTTTCCGCCTTTTGTGTTCTGGTGGTATGGTAGAGGTATGATGAGAGAGATTATGTTGATTCCTATCTGGGCAAGTTGGTCAACGTTGACTTGGTGGGGACGAGATTTCATTTTTGGGCAACGAAAGGAGTAACAGCTCGGACCGCCATTCACATCTGTCGGCCTCAACATTGTTTTGACGGACTTGTTGCAGAATACTTCCTTCAGATTTTCATCTGAGACCATTGGCCATTGCATCAAAACTGTCATCGCTGATCTTCATATGCTACTTAACAGTACATATCAGGCCGCTTTTCCTCAGGCTATCGCGCGACGATAGGCGCTGATTTTATAACCAAGACGCTTCCGAACCCAATCGACCACACACAGGGAGCATCTGTAGTTTTGCAAATATGGGTACGTCTGAATCTCCCCTTAAATTTGTAAAATTGTCTTCTGTGGTCAATCAACACATTGGGCGTCTATTTATTTATTCATCGTTCGGCAAGGTTGGTAGGCTGATTTTATTTTGGAAAATGTAGGACACTGCAGGCCAAGAGCGATTCTCGAGCTTATCGTCCGCTTTCTTCCGTGGAGCTGTAAGCATCCGTCCTTCCTACTCTTCCAATGCCCTTCATCGTCCACGAACCTCAACCATATACACTGTACCTTAGGACGCAGTGATACTGATGTACGACGTATCCTCGCCCAAATCTCTGCACTCTCTCCGGAAATGGTGGGACGAGTTTAAGGAGAGGGCACCTGTTCGAGAAGGGGAAGAAGAAGATTTTTGCTGTGTGGTTGTGGGTAATAAAGTTGATGTTGTAGAGGCTAGAAATGGTGTCGCGGTGGGAATAGGTGGAGGTATTGCTGCTGGGGGTGCAAATGGGGGTATGGTTGAGAACGGGACTGGCAACGGACATGGGAATGGAAATGGAAAGATGTCTGCAGCAACGGTGGCGAAAGGAAAATGGAAAGTCAGCGAGGAGGAGGCGCTTTCGTTCCTTGAGGAGCTGATCCCGAAGTCGTCGTCATCTACCACGGAAGGTCCCGAGAACAACCAAGATCAAGAGGTGGAAAGTAGAGTCGACCGAACGCAAGACGATGCTAGTCGAAAGCGGGCGTCTGGTTCGTTACCACTCAATGGTCCCTCCGTATCCCAATTAAACGACAGTGGGCATGACGAGGAGCTTTTTTCGCCACCCTCATCACCACCGCCACCTTCACCTCGCGTTCGCTCTGAATCAATATCCATTACCATCAATAATAATAAGACGCCCTCTCATTCTCCTCATCGTCACAGCCCGCACAATACTACGCGGGGCCTCACCCCACAATCACGTTCCCGCTCCGCCGTCCGTCTTAGCGCTGGCTCTGGTTACGGCCATGGGACAAAAGCTTCTGTCTCGAGTCTAGCGACGCGCGAAAGCATATACCACACACCGTCGTCTTCGTATTTCGATGTATACGAGAGTGCGAGGTCGAGTCCTGTCCCATTCCCTGGAGGACATGCTACCTCTCCTTCCGACGGTTCTGGGTCTGGGTTTGGATCTGTTGGGAGAGGCAGTTTAGGAAAGGGGATTAGGAGGACGAATGGACGGAACGACAGCACCACTAGCAGAACGAGTCGGAGTAGCGTCTCATCTAGTTCGGCGAAGACTATTACCCAATCTCTGTTCACGCGCTCGTCCCCCAACCCTGCCGGTGCCGCACATCCCCCGGCCTCGCCCACCCCGCCTCCACTCCAACCCCTCGACCGCCGCCCGAAGCTATTTTTCGCCTCTGCTAAGACGGGTGAAGGCGTCAGCGAGGTATTCGAGTATGTAGCAAGGAGGGTGGTAGTTAAGTGGGAGTGGGAGGCGAGGGAGTGGGATGAAGAGGGAGAGTGGGAAGGGCGGGAAGGTGATACGGTTCGAGTTGGGTTGAGAGATGGAGAGCGGGAGGGGCTGGGGATGAAAGTCGCCAGGGGGTGTTGTGCTTCGTAACCAAGTCTGTTGGCTAGGTGTTGCAGTATCTTCTCTGGGAATTATATCGTCTTCAATCCCCCTCTTCCCCTCGAACTTATTACACCCCATCACCCCATTTCCACTCTAAATGGTTCATTTCTCAGTTCGCGGACTGTAGATCTTCATGCATAATTCATCATATTTCTCCTTCAAAAGTAACTGCATCTGGGTCGATCTATCATCTCGCACTGAGTATGGGACCCTCCCAACAATTCTCGCCTCCTCCGCCAACATATAACATAAATAGCTGAATCCAGGTCAACAAAACCGGGCCGTACGTTCATCCACCCCGCTCCCGTCCGAGGGGGACTCTCAGAGCGAGGCGTAGACAAGTCAAGGAAGAAGCAGATGTTTTGGGTTCGTGCGTTGGGTTCAGCATACGTTTTCATATCCCCTACATTCCTCCCGATAGATCAGTTGCATATGTAGGGTAGAACCATGCGCATGTTAAATGTACCTTGGACGATCTATTCAAAAGGCAAAGATCCAAAATGGACTTTGCTGGAAGTGTTTCCAATATTCCCAATATAATCATGCGTATCCCCGGTCCTCGAGAAATAAGCCATGATTATCGTAGCTTGCCCAGGTTTTCCCGTCTTTCGATCAACCAACTTGTTGCTTCGCCGATTTCCGGGGGTCCCAAACGCAGTGGGAGGGAGATCCACTGTAGGGTAAAATAACATGGCACCTGAGGAAAGAACGTGTACTAAGCATACGCGTTCCCAAACTCTCAACCCGCAGACAAGATCTCACCTTTGGTAAGGGGAATCAACAGTTTCGCAGCATCAAATTTCAGCAAAATATCTTGATTGCCGGGGATCTCCATCACCGTGATCATGCACATCTCACGTCGAAGATCCCGTTGGCCTTTCGGCTTTAACATCTCCTCATCGAGATATTCTTTTGACGCTTCGTATGTTGTTGGTACAATGTTGTTGAAGTGCTGTTGAGCGATTTCGAAGGCTGCGTCTGATATGTCCCTAGGTATGCTGCTGCTTGGTACGGGTCGACCTAAGGCACAGAAGGTGACCTCCAGAGGAGGCGGGGCTGGAATCTGTGGTTGATATCATGAGATCTACTCGGAGGGTTAGTGAGTAAAACTACTTGATACAACTTACAGTGCTGCTGGTGCTAGCCATGCTTGCTCGTGGGCCACAACGCTGGCAGTAGAGTTTGAATTGCCAGGTCGATAATACAGAAGTATTTCTAGTAATTTATGCGGTCCTTATGTAAGTAACTGTCGGTGGAGGATGGGCACTTTCGAATTCGGGGTACTTCACTTTCCAGCGGCGTGTGGACACACACGGGACAAAAAACCCTCTTTCCTTCAGACAAAATTTGAAAACTGCTACAGGAAATAAATAGATTATCATTGTACTTTTGGCCACAGGAATTAGTCAAAGATACAATTAGAACAATGAATTATTATTTCAGTTGAACAAAAGAGTATGACATATTTTGATTTTGTTCCTAGGATATAATCTAATTTTGGGTTATGCCTCTGTTTGCGGTAAATAACAATTGTCCGAATTTGATTGCGTCAATTGTGTTGACATGCCAAAAAAGTGTTCGCCGTGTTTAGATTATTTCTTGATGACAAAATGGCTATTAGCCCTTATTTGGCCATTTTGTCATCAAGAAATAATCTAAACACAGTGAACACTTTTTTGGCATGTCAAAACAATTGACGCAATCAAATTCGGACAATTGTTATTTACCGCAAACAGAGGCATAACCCAAAATTAGATTATATCCTGGGAACAAAATCAAAATATGTCATACTCTTTTGTTCAACTGAAATAATAATTCATTGTTCTAATTGTATCTTTGACTAATTCCTGTGGCCAAAAGTACAATGATAATCTATTTATTTTCTGTAGCAGTTTTCAAATTTTGTCTGAAGGAAAGAGGGTTTTTTGTCCCGTGTGACACTGGAATCAATCAACTTGGATCAGAGTTCACGATCATCGATCACCGGTCACCGGTCACCTGTTGTCAGAGTCACACACCTAGTGTCTTGTCCCTTCCTGTCCTATCTATTTTCTCTCGTTCTCATCTATCTAATGTTATCAGACGGGTCTGTTCCTTTTTCACTTTTTTTTGGGGGGAATATCTGGGCTTGGGTGCGTCCCTGTCTGGTCTACTACTAATATATTATACAGTTGGGCTTGTTGGAATAACTTAGGTAGATGGGGGCTCCATAGGGTACATATCATGTACTTAGTATGGATATGGTCGTTTCCTTAACACCGCGCTTTGAGCAAAATCTTTTTTGGAGATTATGTAGCCAATATGTCAAGTTTTCACCAAATATTGACCACTTCTCTGCTCCAATAATGTCCTGCAGAGAATTGAACACAATTCCATGTCTCAGTCAAGTATTAGACATTTTTGACCCAGAATATTGACTGAATAATGACCGCGTGAGAATTTGGTTGCTCAATTGGTATCGTACTGCTACAGCCACCTCTTGCACCCACCTGCCCTTTGCACCTGCTGTTATACTTTCTCTGCACCCTTGGCATCACATCCGGTGGCCTGGTCCACTATGCCGTCTAAAACTAAGTCAAAAAACGCGTCAAAACAGCCTTCAAATAGCCACATGACGCGCTCTCGTAGTTGGGCTGATCCAGCAAAAGAAAGCGTGCCGATTGGTGCGCCTGAGGACTCCACGGCAAAGACAAAGAGTAAAGGGAAGGAGGGTGATGTTCGGGGGAAGCGCAAGTTAGATGATGCAGAGTTTGATGAGCCTGATGCTGCTGACGAGAGAAAGGACATGTTCAGTGTGAAGAAGAATGAGAAGAGAACGAAGAAGATAGAGCCAGAACAACGCACGTACATGAACCCCTTCATTCCCGAACCATCTCTCACTGTCGCCGAACATGAGGCTCATTCACATGCCCTTTCTCATGCTAAACACAATGCACTATCCAGTGATTCGTCCACCAATGGCCAAAGTCTATTTTCCAAATCTTTAGCATCCACATCCAATCAAGATACAGTCCCCGCACCTTTGAAAGCACCTGCCTCCGCATCAAAAGCTAGATCACAGACTCCTTCTCGGCCCCCACTTACTCTCGCACCACTGCCACATCCCAAATCCAAAACTGTACCTGCTCAAGGCCGAAAATCCCCATCCGTTCCTTAATCTTTTCTAGTCCCGCCCACTAAGCATGCGTCCTCACCACCAATTTCAGAGTCAACTCGCTTTTCAACACCATCTTCCTTGTCCTCAATGCAAGGGCCTTCCATACAGCAGACTCGAGCCTCGTCACCTTCGACCAGATGGGTTGTACCGCAGAAGACATCCAAGGTGGTCACAGATAAAATATCCGCCCTCGAAACACGAGTCGCACGTCTCGAAGACGAATTACAGTGCATGCAAGATTCTGTAGCGGACGTGAAGAAAAATCAGCAGAAGACAAGTGAGGAGAATGATGAGCTCACAAAACTGTGTGGCGAGTTTGGAGAGCTCAAGGAGGAATCGGAGGCTCAAGGGAAATTGTTACATGTGATTGAACGAATCCTAGAGGGCCTGAAGGCGCATGGGGTTAGTCTGGATAAAGCCATGGTGAAGATCGAAACGTCTACGAGGAATAATGCATTTAATGTTAGTAACGCACTCTATTGATGACATAAAGAAGACACTAACCATTTCTGCAGACTGGTGCTCGTAAAACCTTCCTTCGCTTCATGGGTATTGCAAATTCCAAACAAATAAAAAATGTTGTACCCCTTGGCGATGACGACTACTACCTTGTAGACCCCGAAACTGGCAAGAACTTGCTATGACCCCAGTGGAAGGACAACTACAATCAGAATAGCACCTGGCATGCTGATGCAATCGAGTTCTTGCGCAAGAAAGGCCCTGGTTTTCACCCTGCCTTGACGAAGGCTATTCTCGCATCAAAGACGGATGATGAGCTGTCCAAACGCAATGAGGCAATATACAAGAATTTTGCGAAAGCTTACAGCAAATCAGGAGAAGATCCTGAGACGAAGGAGGCAATGAGGATATCTAAATGTATGGGGAGACGAAAACATCGCAAAATTCGGGTAAGTGAACCTTCTAGGCAAGCATAAAGTATTTGCTCACAGATAATCCTAGAAAGCACAAGATTGAGCCGATGCACGGGACGAATCTACGATGAGGGATCCTACCTGGGATGCGCTATTTGTGGCGACATATCAGTCTACAGATGAGACAGATGACGCCGAGGGTATTGATCCTGAAACGGATAGCGAAGAGGTGGCCATGAGTATCCCATCACAACCCTGGGTCACACGTCCACCAACCTATCGTGCAGCTGTTGTGAGTCTTTTAATCAATCCATGACTAGACCTTACTAACTAGGCTGTCCAGGTCGCGGAGGGCATCGAACAGCTTGATCTTTTGGTGAAAACCCGGCGGACGAAAATCAATCAATCTAAAGATATCAAATCCCACGTTGGTCAACCCCACGCTAGGCGACTTGGTGAACAGAAAGAGAAACCACTGCCATACCCTGGGAAAGGTGACCCGATTCATCTCGACCTTGTTGATCAGCTTTGGCTCAGTGGGCATCCGGAGAGTGCATCTCGCCGGATGATCTTGCATTGGACCAAAGAGGAAGTTGACGATGGAGAGCTAGGAGATGTTGAGAACAGCATGGTCGGGGACTGGGAAGCTGCACAAGACAAAGGCGAAGATGGTTATATTGATCCGGAGTTGAGGTCTGACCCGGGTGGTGGTAGTTTTGAGGAGATCGATGCTTCGGATGCTGAGGACTTGTACGTGGATGCCTGATTAAGATAGCAGTTTCAGTTTCAAGGTTCGATTTCTCAGACTGGCCGTAATTTTGATGTTGTACTTGTATTTGCGATTGGGGTGTCTAGATAAACTATAACAAGATTACTCGGCTTCATCTAAATCAACTTCAGCCTTTTCCTAAAATTGTGTTTCAGTAATAATACTAGCTGAAAAAATCAAATCCTTACATGGTCATATGGAACCGTAATCCAAATATCTCGTCCTGTCACTGTTATGGGGGCGAGAATGAGATGCCCTGAAAAACCCTGCAACGAAACAACCATCAAGTTGCCTAGGTCGTCTGCATACCAAGACTCGACCCCAAGATCAGAGGCCCTGCAATCTTTAGTTCGTACTGTGTGCTTCGAAAATGCAAATAAGCGTACCATAGATGCCACGGAAATCTGGGAAGATCATCTCCACGTCGGAACTTGTGAATAAGGGCAAAGTGAGCAAGCAATGAAGGTGCATGCTCCCGCTGAAGTTCAGCTTGAAAGATATACTGGATTTCGACAGGTTCGCGAGTGTTGATATAAGCATATCGCACAGATTTTCCTCGATGAGCAGTTGCTGCTCCGTAGCGCAGGCTCTTGATTCGCATATGCGAATACGACCGAACAGATCCGGTGAAAATCTCGGCACCTTCGTGCTCATGGATATTGATGTCTTCAACGAGGGCCACGTCGTCCTTCCAGAGTTGTTTTAGGTGTTGGAAAACAAGGCCATAATACCCGGGTCCAAGAGTGCGGAGGTCAATGCACCTAGAGGTCTGAGGGAAATCAAACTGGCCTATGATACAACAAACTATCAGAATCTATTTAGGGCATATAGCTAACTAATTACTCACGCGGATTATTCTTGGCAGCCATGCGTGCCATATAGTTCTGTAGAGTACCTCCACGTTCATTTGTCCCACCTTGAAGATGTTTCTTGAGGAGATCAATCGAGTCCAGGTCTTCAGGAGGGGGATCGGGAAGTGACTCTAGATGAGTGAGCTGTCGGATACATGAATAAACAATATAAATTTAACACGTGTTGCACGCACCAGGTCTTGGACAAATATAATTTTCCACCAACGTCGCATCATGGTTGCCTCGAGCTCGCCTCCCGAATGACCATTATGGTTAGTTCGTCCCAACCATCCATTGTTCCTCTCGTAAGCAAACACCCACCACCCGTAACATGGACCCCATTTCAGGAACTGAGGTTCCATATGCATTGCAAGATGAAAGTACGGGGTGAGGTGACAACCCATTCGAGCCCATGACTGAAACGAGCGTGAAATGGCCGCGCACCCACGACGTATCTCATCGGGGGAGATGGACCTTGACGCCAGGATTCCTACCGCTGCTGAAAACTCAACCACTGTATCGTAGTGACGCCGAAGGGACCTATTCATTGTTGCATGTCTTACCCGAGCCACCTCTGCATCTGTAGCTGCAGGATTTTTTGCCAGAAGGTTGGCAACCAATCGGTCTTGTACAAGTTTCTCAAGAGCTGCTTGAGCTGAGGCATTTTTAGTATTCGGTGCAGATGGGGGAGCGTCTGCATCTGGTATTTCTCCGTCAACTTCCCAGGCAACGAACAAACCGACAAATAGAATGTTCAATTGAGAACGCCACTGATCCGCTTTAATTGAGCCAGCGCCACGAGCAATCTAGTGCAAATAGGAATCAGGAACAGAAAGCAAAAAGAAAGAACTTGCGAACTGATGGTGGTAATCTACCAATTGAGTGAGGCCATATAACCCGACTAAAGAAGGATTTGAGTCATGTTAGAGGATTGTGGGCCCCGTTTTGCGAGGCATTAAGCATTCCCAGTTTGAAGAGGATAGATTTTGTGAGATGTTTGACGATGCCTATAGATATTAGATGTCAGCAAGCACTATAGCAACGGGATAAAAATTAGACGTGTACACAAGAATATGCAATGCATGAAATCGATCAAGGAAGATGATGACGGGAGCCAACCGGGAAGTAAAGTTAGTGGAGACCACTGAATGCCACGCCACACGAAGATTTCTTCAGCGACATTAGGGTCAGCATCACGTGCACAATATGCATATTTGATGTATCGCCAATCATTACGAAGCTTGAATGCTAATATAATAATGTCACCACAATGTACACGTACATCTGATGAAGCTTGAGACTTACTTGTAGGGTCATAGCAATCAGGATCAACGAGATGATAGAACAGCATCTCGCAGAATGGACACATAAAGTACTTAGATGTATGGCCTGCAAGCCCGCTTACTTTTCGGCTCGCAGGGAGATCAGACACGTCCGACTGAAGATGACAGTGAGCTATTTCACGCTGTTCGTGGCCGTGGACTTGAAACATGGCGCCTGTACAAGCCATTTTCGTCAACTGCATTATATAAGTCATTCAATATAGTACCTACCTTTTCTGAGCTCTAGAAAATCGTCAGCAACTAGGTCCATAATGTTATTCATCTCCTCGAGTGAGGGTTCGATTGGGCCGGGAATAACTGTGAGCAGGACAGTTTCTTCGTGAATAAATCGAATTTGACAGGGGTTATTGCACAATGAGAGGTAGAGAGCACCGGTTGAATGCGATGACTTCTCGACAGCCTGGAACCTATGGATAATATTAATGATACTGTAAGCATTTGTAATACGAGTCATACCAGTCAATGTTCATTTGCCATACAAGACCTAGTGGCAGAGATACAAACTGCTGGTGCAGCTCATGAACATCTACATCTTGTATAGTCCATTTTCCACCGCGCCGCCGCTCCAAACCTGCATGTATTGTTCGCCACCCCCAGCCATCATAGAGATCGGACATTGGTATCTTAGGGTCAATGAATGCATCATAACCTTGAGTTTTGTGCGGTGCAGCAGGTCCAGGGTCATCCATTCCCTGACACCTCCAATGCTGTAATTGCTCGTACTTCCCTGGTCGAGAGAGGAGATGCTGAACTGCTTTCTTGAGACACACGTATGGTATGATTTTGGTTGGCGTTCGCTTTTCGGATCCATTAGATAGCCGTTTGATGGTATATAGTGTTCCTGTGCATCCGTCTGCATCACAAGCAGGTGTAGCAAGCTTGGAAAGGTCGGCAGGATGATGGATCTTCCAGCAGACACTGCACAGGAAAAAATAGGTTATAAAGCGGTCAGTGCAGATCCCGAGCCGCCGTTCGGCCATTGTCAAGGTGGGAGCCATTGAGCTAAGGCCTTTGAAGTGCACATCAGGTGACTGTGACTCTGCAGATCGGAGCGCAAGGGCAACTCCTTCTAAGTGCATTTGTATAGCATTGTGCGTGGATCCTTTCAGGGCAGCGAGGAGGAACGCGCGAATATAAGCATTGCGGATGGCTGGGTGTTCCTGAAATGCAGGAGGGAGATACTCTTCCTCCAGCTCGTGATCGTCTTCATCTTCAGAATCTCCACCACCGAAAATCGATCCCCGAGCCCGGAAGAGCGGGTCCTCCAATAAATCTAGCTCTGAGCCGTCACTTCCTGCTTCATACTCCTGCTCTTCATCACTGTCTGAAAATGTAGGGTCCTCAAACTGTGGCATGACACGATCTATATCAGAATCAGAGTCGGAGCTTATAGAGAAATCGACTGGATGGTAGGAGCCATCAGACTGAAAGCCATGATCGTCTGGGTAATGATTATGCTGCTCGAATAGGTCACCAAAGTTGTCCTTTTCGATGGGGTTGGATATGGAAACATTATCGTCAACCCCCATGCTACGTTCGCCTGCCCGGCCTGGTATTCGGAGGTCCATAGGTGATGCCCTTGCATCTGCTTTCACATGGTTCTTTATGGTCCTTTGCTGTTCCAAGCTGCGACCTTCAGGCTTTAGTTTGCACGTAGAGCAGTAACAGTACTCATATGATGACATAGTCAAGGATGGGCTGGTCTTGTTAAAGCTTGAGGTCAGGGTCAAGGGTTCAAAGCTCGATTTTAAGACTTAGAGGAATTTACGACGATGGAGAAAAAGTGATGAATATGTTATCGCAATGTTCATGCAAACCAAAAACGGATTTATTTGGCGCTTATTTGAGATCCCCACCAACTACTGCCAGAAAATATTTTCGCTCGAAGTCCGGTGTAATGGGACCTCCCCGGAATAAACTTATCACCACCTAGGGTCCGGGACGGCACAAACGTCACATTAGGCACGTGACGCCCGTCGATTCCGCCCTATCTTAACACTTTCAAGTTGAGCTGCCATACTCGCAAGCTTGTATTATAGCTCAAACTGCAAACATCCCCCTTTGTGACTTTGGCGGCTCTTCTACATCTGGCCTTACGCTGCGGTTGCCCTACACCGGGCTAAACATTATTTTGTGTTGAGTAAAATTGGACTTAAACGGTGGACTAGTTCACAATATTCAAGCCCATTATGACTCTGCGGTCTTCCGGGTTCCCAGACATACCCGATCACATTCCTGGTGCATTTGCGGGTGTCATCCACAAATCTCGGCATCAAAGTATGAATCGTCGCAGGAGCTACTCGACGATTATATGCACTCCGCATATAAATCATTCTGCGACTGTGAATTAGTTTCGATCTGCTTAGATGATCGAAGGTCTGCCCTGTCCAGATATCTATCAAACGGACGTCTGATTTTGGATCAATTCAAATTTAATGCATGATGTCGATTTCACATTTGAGACCCAGCCTGACAAGTATCTCGTCTCATTTACGATGTGATTTCTGGAAGTGGAGTACGCTTGAAATTTGGTATTACATTGAATCTGGGTAAAGAATCCCTTTCGAGTTGTGAATCCGGTTGTTCCCTCATTGTCCGCCTATCTTAGTTGCTAATCCTCTCAAGAGAGTCTCGATCGCATCGAACCTCCCATTGACATAAGCCTCCAGCTCAGCGAATCTCCTATCCATACTCATCTCTGATCGGTCAAACCGATCTCCATTCGTCACATCCTGATCTATGTTCCGCTTCTCCAGCCGATCTAGGCGTTCGTTGATTGTGGTCTCCAGAGCAAGAAGCTTGGCTTCAAGTGATATAAATTCTGAGCCAGAGGTAGGCTCCAAATATTGAAATCGGACTAGGGGGTGATAGTCCTTGTGTTTCGTGAGGCCGTACTTGTAGCGTCGACGTATATCGCAGTCGGTACAGATGATGACGTCAGTCTCTGAGTAGAGGGATACAGTCGTTAGAATATCAACAACTCTTCGTAGGAAACATACCGTGGTGAGTATAGCAAGTGACACATATCCAGAACGGCACGGAAACGGGCTGCTTGCAGCAATTGCACGACACAATGGAAAACTCGTTGTCAGAATTATCCATTGCAGTTTCGGCATCGTCGCTTTCATCTCCCGTGACAGTGTCGGACTCTATGTTTCGATTGGTAATATGGAATAATTGTGCGGCACGATGGAAGGCTTTCCAAGAGGATGAGTTGAGTGGTCCAAGATGTCGATCGTGGACGAGTCTCGGGGCCCTGACCACTGGATGTACGGGGTGATGATCGAAGTCTTCGTACTTGATAGGTTTGTCCATGCAGGAGCCAGTACAAAGGTCAATTTGCTTCAAAAAGGACTTATTAGTGCACTTGAGGCATATCATGCGGTACTCGCGAGGCACAAGACGACACTGGGCACAGAAAGTGTTGCTATAATGTATTCACCAAGTTGAGAACGGTCCATCAGATGGGGGGGGAAAAAAAATCCACGCACTGGTGAATGGAAGTTCTCCGAAGCTGTGCCTTGGCGATGAGACGAAAAAGACGATTATCATATGGACATGTGGCGAGTTCAAGACCAAATAGCTCCTCCACTTCCCCTTCTTTCAGGTCGTCTAATGGTGCGTACCACGACCAACCTAAATCTCTTCGTATATGAAGATATACAAACCGCCTTCGCCGAGCGATGTTCTCCTGTATGAAGCACCAGGAGAAATTCCGTTGCCGTACTTGATAACGAATGACCGAGCAGGCAAATGACCATCTTGCGCGTGCTTTGTTCGACACAAAAGCTGCCTCTGTATAGCGAAACCGATATAGAGGAGCGGGTGTCCTTGTAAGAAACATGTGTTTTTCCGGAGTCTTGGAGCAAAAGCTCCATTTGCCCTTGATGTTGTTTGCGGTAGAGTCCACTTTACCAACACAAAAGATCGGAGCTCTTCCAACTTCAGAAAGATACTCCCTTTGAAATTCAACCAGGAATGCAGAGCCACCCACAGGGCGAATGTCGCCACGAACTCTGAATTTTCCATCGATCGCCTCGAAGCCATGTCCTTCGAATTTCCCGTGCGCTGTGCAACTAGTGATCACAATATCCACGAGACTATTTGACTGGCTTTTGGGCACATCAAGGAAAAAATGACCACTCCATGCCCCTTCAATGGGAGGAAAATTCGGCACAGTCGGCTTGGCCGAAAACGGCGGTAGCTCTTGATATCGACCTCCAAGATCGAACTCCTCGTAAATGCCATATCTAAGGATACTATGATCGAGGTCTTTGGGAGCCTGATCTTCCCAGCTGACAAAGAGAGGATTGCCTTGAGATTTGTCAAGGTGATTTTCGGGGTCTGCAAGGAAATGAAACTGCGCGTGTTTGTTAGTACAATAAGGTAGGAAAATCGGCCAAGCTTTATCACCATTCCGAACGCAACATGTGAAAATTGAGAGTTTACTTCGAGGTTCTGTTGGCGAAAAATTGCTGCAGTGGGGCAATATATTAACGACTACAAAATATGCAGCGCAATTCCCTCACCTGAGAGTGTGTTGATCCTTTCTTGAACGGCATTAAATACTTGTGTAAAAGACTGAATGGCCTTGTTAAATTCATCCTTGTGCAAGACCACTTTACTCCCGATTTTTATAATCCGGGAATGGCTGCGCAAAAGTAGAAATATCAGGGGAAATAAATACTTGACCAACTCTGTGAGCTTGAGTATTCGTGAGATGCATTTTCACGTACACGTTCGATGCGACCTGGTCCCGTTATTAACGACAATGTGTTTTGATCATCGATATCAAATTCCACGTCCTTCAGATTCTGTTCCATTCGATGTTCTTCTTGTTCAACATAAGATGACATTCTTCGTTCCAGCTCGGTGTCATGATTAACTGTAGGAACAACGGAACGAATGAGCAGATCCAACTTGAGAAACACGGGATCAGAAAAATAGGCATCAATGACGACACGGTTGGTGTGGAGGACGCGCTTCAAATCATCGGAGATAGTCATCAATAGGCCACAGATCTTGTTCTGGTAGCTCCATACGGATGCATGCCAGCCTGCAGAAATAAGAGGGGTGGGGTTACATTCATGGGGTGTGTAAGTGGCGGAAAAGAGGACAGACCAGCAGCCCAAAAAGCGAGCCAGCGAATTAGGCTTGATTAACAGAGAGCCGGCATGGTTAAATTTAAGTATAGCTTTCCCAAAATAGTCACATACCTCCAGCCCTTTGGGCTTGACGTAGTGAGCTGGAAGAAAATAGTATAAGTGGGAGTCCAAAGGGAAGACCGAAAATATGCGCGCCTGATTTGCTTCTTTGACGCTGATCCAGCCTGTCCCATAACAATTCAAGATGTAAGCTTCAAAGAGATATTGTCTGAGATTACCTGTACCGTCGTCATCGAAACATTCGATGAGAGGCTGCAACCTCAAGATATGGCAAGCGTGAACATGAATATGGAAAGTAGAGTAGATATCTATAAATACCTCAGCATATTCAAATAACCAACATACCACCGATCACTTTCCCTTCTTTTCAAGCCATGGCTAGGTAGGGAGTTATGGAACACATCACTGAGAGAATCCGTGCCCGTGCCGCCTTCAGAAGATATTGTCGAGGGCGCAGGAGAGCTGGCTCGTACGGAGGTGTCGTCAGCAGTTAAGATATTCGTATCGCGAAGCCTGTCGATGAAGAAGTCGTGAAGTGCACTATTTTCCAAAATTCTATCATATGCTTAGCTACAGAGACACAGACAGGACTTACAGGACGAAATGACGTGCTTTGACCGATGATCGCCAACCCTATATTATAGACGCAAGTTAAATGGTGGGTGACGATTATTGAAATGTTCTCGTCATACCATGTCCTTCCAGAGCCAACGCAGATCCTAAAGGGATACGATCAGCCATCTTGGACGCATTCCTGTAAGGAATTGAAAATTGTTCACCGGGTCAAGAATACGGTCATGAGGACCAGCAGAAACGGCCGAGATGACACGTTCACCTGGCAATGCGGTGAGAAAGAGTTCAAAACAAGTCTCAAAACAGATGACCTACTTGATTCTTCAACAACGCTTCGAATTTCAGCGACAAGCTGTTGTTTTTGTACCTGCAATTTTCGTTCGAAAACTTCCATATTCCTCTGTAATGAGTCCTGTATATCCTCCTTCAGCTCGCTTCTCATAGTATAGAATGCTTTGGGATCAAATGGCTGAGAACTCTGTGACGAGGGCGCCAAGGGATCGCGAAGAGAAGACAAAGCGGCCGCCGGATTCGCCGCTTGGTTGACAGCAGTCAATTCCTTGAGAATAATATCATTGTTGAGACAATTTGTGACCCCGCCTCGCAGCTCTATGAGGCGAGCAAGTTCTTTCTCATGCGGCGAGTCGAGCATGCGAAACAGCGTCAACATGTTCAACTTTTCGTCGACTGCACGGACCTGCTCATGCATGACGGCAAGCGTCTTATTTGCTGAATCCACACCTAATGTGGTATGGATATGCAATGCGAGGCCCAACTGTTTACGACGTTCTGAAAATCTGCCAGCAAATTCCGCGAAGCGCGGTTCAAAAAGGGGACTCTGGAGTCGAGTGAGATAAGGACGTTCAGGTGCAGAGCAAGAGAGTTAATTACCTTTAGAACCTTGACTGATAACCACTGTTTAAATACTTAGTCAATCGATTTGGAGGCTAACTTACCGACAAGGCCCTTCTTCGCATAAGTATCACATACGTTTCCGCAAGCAACGATGTCATCGGCAATCTTTTTCATCAACTGCTGAGTTCGGCCTGCTAGAGTTGTACCATCTGGCCTAGGCTCATCGCGGACGTCCTGAAGACTAACACCGTGTTTAAGTAATAAAGTCAGTTCCACAACTCCTTGCAGGAAAATCCTCACTCGAGAAATATCGTCATCATGTCTGCCATCTCCATCTTCAGAGCGATCACTTTCTTATCGTTGTCCCTCCGCTTCAGTTCCAACGTCACTACCGCCTTGAACGCCAGCACGACGACTGTGGATGTAGTCAATTTTCATACATTCTTGGCACAATGAAATTTAACTCTACCTCCGATGAACGGATGTACAGCTGCAACTGCGTCTAGACCCTGCATCAGAATCTTAGAACCTTCGGCAAAACTAACAATCCCATCTTCGAGAGCTTTGGCATTCACCACCGACGAGGCCTCGACCGCAATCTTCTTAACCGTTGATTCGATTGAAGCTTTGTTGTCTGTCGAGAATTGCTTTGCGAATGTAAAATACCCCGAATCCATCGGGCTGAGGAGGCGATCCTCTTTGAAATGTGGGAAGGTGAGTTAGGGACGGTGCTGAAATAATCTGTTGCACAGACCAAATGTATCTCCATCTTGCGATTTTTCGATTTCCTTGTCCACCTTGAAAGGAGCTGGTTCCTTTAACTTTGTGTCAGAGGCAGAGGCGTTACTGCTTAGCCAGGTACCAGATACATCATGGGTGGGCGTCGCATTTGACTCCTCTGAATCCGACCTGAGGGGAGAATGTTGAGAGAATGTTTGTTTCAACATGGTGCACCTCAAGCACAAGAGCTGTGATTCAACAAAAGGAAGAGAAGGGATGAGCGATAAACACTGAAATGGACGGCTCAGGGGCCGGATCAGATGGCTGACCTACACTAATGGGCGCTTTGTTATCAGCCAGATGAAATCTCGAGATCAGTGATGCTGTGATAATCAATTAAGAGTTGCGCCATTTCGCCCCTCAAAAGCCCTCAAATCTTATTCTGTTTGGTGAATCGAAGATACATCTAAGGGGTAGATGAGTCCTCCAAGTTTTCCGGAACATAGACCGCTTCTAATTTGTTTCAAGGCATGTTGAAGGAGAGGCGTGGTTCTTCAGATACGATGTTTAATGGCCCAGAGTCGAGTTCAAGTTTCAGGGCGGGGACCTATGTTGTAGGACCCCGAGCAGTCTTTCGAAAGTTGAAACATCCGAAGCAACGTCGATTTTTACATTACGAGTCCCTATTGCTAAATAGGGAATCGTCCTTTTCACTTTCCGTGGCGGAAGATGCTCGGACTGCGCTCGGTGGTAGTCTGACTTTGACGATGTGAAACTGTGGGAAAAATATTTGTAGTGTTGTGGCTGTGAAGACTACAAAAATTTGTTAATACTTGATAACAAAAATTTCAAACTCAGCCGGCGCGGAATTTGGCTTAAAAAGGCTATTGCTGTGCAATTGGCTCCGTGATTGGCATGTGCATCCCTGCTATTCTAAAATTGATGATTCAAGGTTCATAGGTGATGCTGAAGACACCAAATGCATATTTACAGTGCTTTGCATTAAAACTGCAGTTGCGTTTTTTCGAGAGAGCAGTCAAAAGTACTGTGCTCGCAGGTATTAGAGCAAATCAGTTACCAAATAGTTACCGAACAGTGACAATCTGTCACATCAAGGCTTGTCGGCATGTGGCCGGGGCTCTTCTTGTTTAACAACGCTCATATCACAGCAGCTCTCCGTACCTCTATCTATTCAACCCACATGTCCCATTTTTAAAATTTGCTTTTGTGCCCTTGTTAATTGTGCCTCTGATTGATGTTTGTACCACCTTATGACTTGATATTTTGGGCTATAGCTTATGTTGTATAAATGAGTACCCTGTATTTATAATCTATCCTCTACTGTTAATATAACTGCCTGCTGAATGAGCAAAATAGCCTTAGCTTCGTGTCGTCGTACTCAAGAGAGACATCTTTATCTTGTGCAGCAAAGCTCCTGCAGCTCATCCAGTTATAGTGCAGGATTCAAAGCACGTATATATTCAATATTGCCATTGTTGAGAATGTGAGGGCAGCCCCTGATATGAGTGAAAGGATTGACTTAGCCATAATCCCAACATAGTCTAAGTTGCAGAACCTGAGTCACGGTTCACTCTGAACAGCTGGAAAAAGCACAGAAATCTCGAAAGCAGTCTTGTGTTGTTCAAAGCACCAACAGACCACAATTTTGTGCATTTCTATGCTAGTAGATGGTGCCATGTTGATTACAATGCAATGGCAGCTTGAGATTGAGTGTGACAGATTGTTCAGTTTGTGTTCAGTGGCAAATTGATCTAATACCTGCGAACATGGTACTTTTGGCCACTCTCTCAAAAAAACACAACTGCAGTTTTTATTGCAAAGCACTGTATATGTATTCCAATTGATAGCATGAATAATGCAAGAGCTGTATACCTACTAATATTGATGACCGGATCCTGTACTGGCTACAAATGGTCACATTACAAGTCCCTATTGCTAAATAGGGAATTATCATTTTCTTCTCTCTCTCTCTGGCAGAAAATACTTGCACTTGGTGGTAGTCTGACTTTGATGATGTGAAACTGTGAGAAAAAATAGTTGTAGTGCTGTGGCTGTGAATAGTGTCCCATATTTAAACTATTTCTTGAATACAAAATCATTGTTTGGCCCTGATGACTTTGTCGTCAAGAAATAATTTAAATATGGGAAAAACTTTTGTTGACC
>KN833015.1:154846-167219 GCA_000827315.1 Piloderma croceum F 1598 | reverse complement strand
GAGTGAGGGGGAACTAATTTCTTTTGTTTTATGCTATGTACAGGGTAGTATTTATACTAAGTGAAAATTTAAAATGAAAAGGAAACAGCATGTAAGATATACCAGGCGGCTAAATCACCGGAGACAGGCGTGTAAAAGTCCAACAAAAGGATTACCATTTTCAGACTCGACTCTCGGTCACGTGACCTCTCGGTACTTCAGATCCCCGATGCCGATGAGATGCCGAAGCGGTTTTGTTGACGCGTCCCCACTGTTGTGATGCGCCGGCGGGTTAATGAGCTCGGTAATGAAAGAATCAATTGATAAATTTTGTAGGGAGCCTCGCGGTCTTGAGGCTTGGCTATAACGGGGTGACGGTGACGTGATCATGTGCAGTAAAATCGGAAAAGGGCCGGGCCGAGCTTATTCTTCATCGGAAATGGTCGGATAACTTCGAGATGGGTCGGGAATGGTCAAGTGACGTCCGTGACACGTGACGTCTTTACGTAATGGTCCGTCCATGTCAGAACGAGTGCGATAAAATGCGAAATTTCACGGTTAGCCAGTTAGTGGTCTCACCAACGTACATCTGCGTACATTGTCCATATCTGCAATGTACATCGTTTACATTCATACCATTGTGTATGGTTGTGTGTCATTGCTGTTCGCAATTGTTTTCCACTTACCAGCAATGTCAGCAAGTGACAACACATTTGATTGTGTTCTCTATTGCGGTGTTTTGGTCAAGTTGTGTCCTGGGCGATTTCGGTTGCAATTGGTATCCGTGCGAGTTTGTATGGTGACAATTCATGCCACGTTGAATGGGCATTTGTTGATTGTTGTGTTGGGTGGAGGGCGCAAACTGGCAGTGGCTGGCAAGTTGGAAATCGAAATACTGAGTGTGAGCAAAGACAGATTTAAGGATATATCCATGAGCTCGAGAATCAGCAAGACAATAAAGTAATATTCATGACTTATCGCGAAAGTATTTCTGCCAAACAAGGTCACACTGCTTGTGTGCTGATACATAAGTTTGGGTGCTCAAATCGTTGAGCTCTAGAATTTCTTCCTCAGATTCAACCAAGTGATTGCAAGCTGCCAACAAGTGATTGCCCTCCACCAGTAACTCCACGCAATCATCTTGGCAAGCATCTGCTGCTGCCGTGATAAGACTTTCCACCTGGGTCCAGAGTTGACGCGAGGTTGCCAACGAGTGTTCACAAATCGACCTATAATTTTCCCAACCCCTCTCTGCAACATTTCCAATCACTTCCCTAGCTCGGTTACTCATCAAAACTGACTCGGAAGATGTGTTGTATCCACCATGGAGGATCCACAACTCTCCCAGCAGCTTCCGCAAGGTTGGTGCTTTGCTTGTACCTTGCAATTGGGTCACTGATTTTTGTGTGTCTTCCTGTAGCTATAGTAAATTCCTTCAAATAAATGTTGGGGAACTCTCATGACAAACCATTTTAGGCCGGGAGGCATCATACTTGCGCTGAGCCCAACGTTGATGAGCTTTCTCTTGTTCTTCTGCGCGGTGCCTTGACTTCAGTTAATGTAGTAATTTGCGAGTAAATTTGTGACACTGACCTTGTATAGTGCCTATGCTTGCTAGCTAGACGTGCTTCGCACCATTCTTCAGCTGTCGCATATTTTTGGGCATGAGGAATAGCAGCGAAGCAAATTGTGGTGTTGCGTTCAAGTGATTGATACTGTAACTTTGGGACAGAATACCGCCACTGCTGAAATTCAAATGTAAGTCTCGCATATTGTTTGTCGTCTGCTGTCTTCTGCTGTTTCATGCTCATTCATGCACATCCATTTCAGACTTTCAGTACACGTAACATATTTCCTCATTGTGTTATGACTTGGTACAAGCGCTAGTGCCAGATGTTATCTAGCCTTGTAGTCTAATGACGTAAGTGATAGTGAGTCGGTTTCAACTCAGTTCAACATTCCGCTGTAACCAATCTTATTTATTTAGCCTTGCCGATGCTGCCTAACTTATCTTGATCTAACCGAGTTGCGTTTGCAAATGCATCTTGATTGTAATCACTGGCCATTTGGCCCGACTGATTCCGTGGGCTATAAATGCATCCTCAACAATTTTACCTTATGGTTTGACTTACCTACCTTTGTACCCATCCACTATGAGTCGCAAACGGCGGCATACTGCCTCTCGTGCATCTTCCACTGCCCATGATACAGGCACAAACACTTCTGTACCCTCTTCGCTGGCTCCCTCTTCGCCAAGTCTCTCTTTGCCAGCTCCCTCACTCACAGCTCCATCCAAAGCATGGGACAAAAAATCAAAGTTCGAGAATTGCTTCAATGTGGCTAATAAATCAGACCAGAATGTTCTTGGTGTGTTTATTGATGTTATGTTGCATGCTTGTACTGACAGTTTTACCAAGAAAAACAAATGAAAACATGGCAATCTGAGGTGTACCAGCATTATAACACACCTTTGATTCTTCGCGGTGACTCAGATGGAGTTTCCTATGAGTTTCACTGTAAACGGTTTGCCCATTAGGATCTCTTCTCCCATGTTTTCTGTACTAATGGAATTGTAGGAATCCATCTGTGACCGTGATGAGAGCCAGGCATGATGATAGCACGAGCAATCTTGTCCGCCATGTCCGCGATTGCGACAAGATAGCTCCACTGGGATCTGGTTCAATCATGGCCTTTGCCCAAGGATCCACCTACACACCCCACAAGCTGCGAATAAAAATTGCTCTCTGGATAGCATGCCGTCACTGACCATTTGGCATCATTGAGGATCCCGAGTTGATCAACATCCTCATAGATCTCAACAGTAAGGTTGTAACGCCATCTCGATACACTGTGTCTCGTGACGTCAAAGAGATATTTCAAATGAGTCAAAGCAAAGTTTCGCAGATTCTAAAGGTAAGTGTCCTTTTGCAACTTCGCGAAATTTAACAAATGTTAACATCATCTTTAGGCATATCCTGGAAAGCTTCACCTGTGCGTGGATGGATGGACGTCTCCCAATGTCATTTCATTTATTGGTTTGACTGTTCACTGGGCCTTGGACAGTGTTGTCAAATCACTGATCCTGGATTTTGTGAAGTAAGTTTGTTTGTGTCACATTGTATAGGGTATAGTTTAATAGTTATAACTTTCTTCATACAGGGCGACAAAAGGCCATATGGGTGTCTACCTCGCATCGTGTATCTCTGCATGTTTGCATGAGTATGGGATTCATGACAAGGTATGCTCCCATTGGATTACCAGTGGCCACATATGAGTACTTAAATTTCAGTTCATGCCAGATTCTTGGGTTCACCACGGACAATGCCTCCAACAACAACACCTTGGTTGACAAGCTCACTCAGCTCCTTGATGGGTTTCAAGGGCCTCTCACACGTGTGCATTGCTTCGCACATATCTTGAATCTTGTTGTCAAAGTGCGTAGGTTGGCTTTTATCATGTAATGCGCTGACTGACCAATTATCTTAGGCAATTCTATCCCAATTCAGTCTAAAGAACAAAGCCACCATGGACTCAACAGAAGACGTTGCCAATGAAGCAGCATTTGAAGATCTCGACGATCCTACCAATGAAGAAAATGATGACATGGAGGCAGATGGTAACGATGATAATGACAAGCTTGAACCTTCTGTAGAAGCAAGTGATAATGTGATGGTTGATGCGGTGGCCGCTGAGGTGAGAGAAGATGACTCAGGAGAAGTGCCTCCTTTGACACGAGCTGAGGTTAACCTGGGCCGCTTTGCAATTACAAAGGTACGGTTGCAACCATGTACTTATTATTGGAGAACTCATCTATTATTTGTGTTATTGGTTCGTTAGCTTCGCAATCTCGCGAAGCGTATCTTCAACAGTCCAACCATTCGCGCTGACCTCGAGAAGGCCTGTTTAAATACTAACACAAAACCAGCTCTGATGGTATGTGATGTAGCGACGCAATGGAACAGCACATCAGAGCTGCTGGATTGCGCTTTGCAGCTGCGCAAGGCCCTCACCGTTCTTGCTGGTCTCGAACAGCACAACAAAATGCATACCACGCAACTTCAGAGATTCAAGCTTGCAATCAAGCAGTTATGGCCACTATTGAAGGTATGTTGACGCCATTCAAATCACCCACTTTGCGCTAATGCAGTATTTATGTATGTAGACATTTCTTGACGCCACGAAGCTAATGTCGCAGAGTAGTACTCCACTAATACATCAAGTCATCCCTCTCTTTGACGGCATCACCCGTGCACTGGATGACTATGCTGGCAATATTGATTATGCTCCTGCTGTTCACATGGCCACTGTGCGCGGTTGCACAATGCTCAATAAGTACTATGGACTGACTGATGACTCTGTTGTGTATCACATTGCTATGTGTATGTCTCACATTACTATTTCGTGTTCTATGCTATTCTCACTTGTTGATTATTTAGTATTCCATCCACGTTACAATTCAACATACTTTTAGAAGGCTGGATGGCCACGCAAATGGATTCGAACGGTGGAGGATATTTTATGAAAGGAGTGGGAAACCAACTACAAACCGAGCATGTCTGAGTCGGTGCAAGAAGCAGTAGTATGTTTTGATTTGTTCCAACTCGTGTCACCACTGATACTTATATTTATGGTATGCAGCCCTCAGTAACTAAAAATAAGTATTTTGATGATTTTCACTCCTTCAATGCATCAAGCACTGCCAACCCAGTTGACGAGTGGCTGAGTTCAAGCCCTGTGGCTGGCACAGACAGTTTGCAATGGTGGACTGCCATGCCTACCCATCCTCTTCACCGCATGGCCATGAACTTCTTGTCCATTCCCGGTGTGTTTTTCAAATACTGTGCCATCCTCCTCACTGCCATCTGACTATCTTGTGTAGCTATGTCTACAGATGTTGAGAGGGCTTTCTCATGTGGTGGACTCACTGTTTCAAAAATGAGACATTCTCTATCCGATGAGTCAACTCGAGTGGCAGCAGTCATTGGCTCTTGGTGTGATTTCCCTGGGATTATCCCTTGGGAAGAAATTATGGAGGCTTTCAAAGATAAGAGTAAGCGGGGCAAGGGTAAAGACAGGAGCACTGTAGAAACAGAAGATCCTGACATCGAGGTCTTGTAGAATAAATGATGTATTTGATCTTAGTGTACTAATTTTAGCTACAAAGACCTGCGAGTACTCATAAATACCTGTAGGTACTCGCAAGTACCTGGCTGGATTGGACCCGTAGTGGGTACTTGCATTACCACAGGTACTTGACTCGCGGCTCCGAGTCACCTGAGGCCATGAACTTGTGCGGATCTGAGTAGGCACTGTTGAAACCTATATACCCGTGAGTACGGATCCGGATCACCCGTGAGTGCACTCGTGCCCTGCCTTAGGAAGGATGTACCCTACTTTTTACATCCCCACCATGCCATCTGTTACTGAAGTTGATACCCTTGTGAACTTTGAGTTTGTCGCTCCTGCCAATGATGAGCCTACCTTCACCCAGGGTCTTGTCCCAACGCGACCTGTAACTCCATTGCCAGATGAATCAGCAGCTGTTGACTTGACGCCGGGTCACCTAGCACCCACATATTCAGTAGTATCAATGTATCCCAACTTTGACCTAACACTGAGGGACATGGAGTCTTGGGACCGTCTCCTCCAACGCAGTCTTAAGGAGGACAATGGTGGCCTCCATGCTCGTGATTACCACTCTGTCCAGACCGTTGGCCCATTCTATATGTGCTTCCCCACTCGTCCAAGTGCATGGTTTGTCACTGGGCCTGGTCACCTCGGAAGGGCTTTCCCTTCAGATGAGACCAAACTCCAGTCGGGAGTTGCGCTATGCCTTGAAGACTCCTTGATTTTGACATTCCTCCCCGTTGCAGACTACCCCATCATTTTCATTTGTCTAAAGAAACCCTTCCGTCGAGAGGAGGGTTACGTCATTTATCAGTTCACTTGCAATTTGTTTTCACGCTCCCCCAACCCAGAGTCTTTGGAGCCACCCACCAACCTCATCGCTATTCCTGAGTATCACGCCCATGAGGAAGCAGCTCACCTCAAGTATGAGATATCGACTCTCCATCAACGAGTTTTGGAGAAGGCATATGCCCTTCCTCCGCTTCGCACTTGGGAAAATGAGTGGAGCCCCCTGCCCTTCGGAAAGGTAGAGGATCTGTCATGGAGTGAAGAGGTTGAGAGGGCAGAGTCAGGTCAGATGGAGCAGGAAGGGCAGAACGTAGCAATGCAGTAAGGGAGGCAAAGCCGGGAAGAGTAGGAATGGACCCAGGTATTACGTCATGCTGTCTTGTTATCTTTCATCAAGTTCTTGCCGACTTTCTTTATCTCAATATCTCAATTTGCAGCTCTATCATGTAGAACCATTAGCTCAGTTTCGATTTGAATACTTTGTTATGAATATCTCAGACTATATTTCTGAATCGCAGACTTTGGAAGGATTAGGCTTGAATTTTTGCCAGTAGCCAATCACGTGAGAAGGGATACCAAAGCATGTGATCAGGTACAGGTACACATGGTGCATACTGTGCTTTACTGTGCTTTTGACTGTGCTTTGATGAGAATACTGTGCATTGACTGTGCATGAAGCAAATATTACTACAAGTGGAATGTAATTCTCGTACATGCTGTAAAAGCACAGTTAATCAAAGATGTATGTTTGATGTCTCCTGGGGATTTCCCTAATGGTAGGGACAAATCTGTAGATAGATCTTAGGTTCTCAAATGTGTATATAAGGAAGCCCTGTGGCGTCAGAAATAACAATGAATTTACCAGCCAAGTTTTGATCTGAGATTCAGCTACAGTCAGCTGAAGTGTAAGTCTCGTTAAGTCTTTGAAGTCCTGTGCCCATGTGCACAACCTGCTATCCAGTAACTGTGTTTGCTCTCTAACATCACTCTTATCATCTTTACTCGCCATAAGAATATCCTGTGTGGAATTCTGAATATTCCTCACATTAACAGTGTGATTGTGTGACATCAAGGTCATCAAGAAATCAGTCCAGCAAGTTTGTAGTCAGTAGCAGTAGATTACATACAATTGTTCCCAAGTCTATACATATAAAGACCATACATACAAGACAAACCTCCCCACCTACAAACAGCAGGTGAAGCTTGACCATTTTTCCTGGACCAGCTAGCCTGTGATTTACTGTTGCAAAACAGTTTATCAAATTCACACTGTGAGTTTCCCATCTTTACCAAGCTTGTCACCCAAGTCTGAAGTTCTCTTTTCGGAATTCTGAGCAGACGAGCTGGAGTTGTGTGGAGCAGACATTTTCTTGTGATGTCTGTTCTGATTGTTCTGGCTCAAGGAAGAGGACGAAGCCTGATTTTGTGGTTTGTCAGTCCTTTTCTCCAATGACTGTCCACCACGTTCTCAGTGTGTCTCTTCTTCTTGTTCCCAATAGCAATTGTCTATCAAGAGTGCCAGGGTTCGGAGAGCGTGGAGTGTGGTGGGTTTACCAACATGTGACACTTTGTCCTTAATGCAGGCAGGAAGTCTGCAGTAGAACTGGTGTCGGAGTGCGAGGGTATCCCAACCAGTGAGTGTGGAGAGTCGATTAAACTCGACGAGGTATTTAGCAATACGCTGGGTCAGTTTCATGGATAAGTTTTCAAGTTTGGTCTCAGCTTCACCAACCACGTCCGAAGACCCCAAATAGGTTTTCAACTCCGAGGTGAATGCTCTATAGTTGTCTCCCCAAGCCGGTGGATGAAGTAGGTCCGGTTTGATGAGGGAGTTCTCAAAATGGGCGAGCGCAATGCCCTTGAGATAAGAGATGGTGAAGTTGACCTTTCTTTTGTCTTGCGCGAATGCGCGGGGTCGATCATTGAAGCTGAGTTGTAGTTGCACGAGGAATGTGCAGAGCTTGGCGGGGTCTGTTCCATTGAAGAGGTCAGGTTCTCGGACCTTAGCACGAGAGCCGTCTCCTTGATTTTGAACGTTCCTGGCCAGCACAGCAATTGCGTCTGCCAGATTGTTTTGAATTCCATGTTCGGAATTGTCGGGGTTGTCGTCTCCATTATCGGAGCCATCAGGGTTGCTGGTGTAGTCATCTGGACCTTCATCGTCTGGATCATCTGGATCACCATTCCCAGTTCCATCATCACCAAATTCATCATCTCTGAGAATACCGTTCAAAAAACCATGAGGGTCTTCACTGACAGTTTTGTCGGAGTTGCGTTTGCTGGTTGTTGGTGCTGTGCGTCAAGGAATGCGTGTTCTGAATGCAATGCCTGGAGTTGTTCTGGCACTTCTGGAGTTTCTGGTATTGCGACGAGTCATACTATAAGTGGTAGTTCGGGTAGTCATATGAGGAAGTTTGAGAGTGTGAGTTCAAATATACTGTTAAAAACTGTATTTCTACAAGTTCCTATTATACCTAATCTGGTCGGAGATGTCAGGGTCGGGGTCGAAGGTCTGGACTTGGTACGGGTAGGTCAAGGAAGACGATGCGGCCTCAGCTTATATGCTGTGCCCTCTCTAAACTTCTGTCGTCTCAATTTACGAGAGGTTGAGTAGAGTAGAGATCGGAGGGAGAGTTTACAAGTAGAAATCTAAGTCGATATTCAAACTAACGAAAGTACATGGGGTGCTACAGTTTATATACTCGAGTGTGTGGCAGAGTCCAGGGATGTCGGAGCTCCGAGATATACAAAATGTAGCTGCAGGTCGGAGTCATAGTCCGGGAAACATAATATGCAGATCGGGTAAATACTAATCAGGCAGGAGCTATTTAATATCTGGAATCGGAAATGAACTAAGTGCGTAGGTAAGCATGTGGTTGTGAGAGTATGTAGGCATAGTAATAATCCGTGGGCATAAAGATAGTCCGTAATTATATTAGGAAAGTCAAGTTATAGCTTCAGTTCGGAGTTCTGAAGTATTATATTTTCGGGGATGATTACTGGGATATAACACTAGCAGGTAATGTACTACTGAAATTGATGGTTTGTTCAATACACAGCGGTGTGGATACCATGCCTTGTGTTTTTTTTATCGCTTCTGCTGTTTTCTTCTGGCCTGCAGTCATAGCTGATTTATGTGGCTCCTCAGGAGGCAAGGTGGTGAATAACACAATGATTGCCGAATAATATCTATACCCCTTACAAGTATGTTTGTTGTCATGATACTATACATATAACATGTGTTGGTTATGCTCAGAGTGAAAGGAACAAATGTTCACTAGGTTTAAGGGTCTTCAAGAAGGATTCCTACAGTGATTGGTTTTACTGACTACTATATGATAGGTCACTCACATATTTGGATATCTAAGAGCCCTAGAGGTTTGCATGAGGACCATCCTTTTATTATTATAAGGAACTAGACCGACTTGCTGAGGTGGAGGTCATTCACTCAGTAAGCTGTGTATCTGTATAGGCTGCCACTATTAGGTGATTTCTGTTGCACTTCTAGGGCTTTGTAACTCTGCAACGAGGAGGCTACAGGTGTTTGGTCAGATTTTGTGTCCGGAAGTCAGGTTTTAGGGTCTGGATATGGCTCTTGAGGCATCTCAGAAGGATGATTGGGCCATTATGATGTGGATGATTGTACTGTCAACAGTGAGGGTGACTGAAGAGTTGGTCGAAATAGTATAGTACTCTAGGTACCCATGTGAGCTGTGGGAGAGTAAACTCTCCATATGGCTGAAATATATAGACATGGTGCTCATTAGAACATAGAGCACATATTATTAGAAAGTTTTGATAAAGTGTGGGCATGTAAGGTGCATTATATAATATATCTACCCAAGAAACTGTGTGGAAATACACACAGCTGATGGAGATACAGGCCAAAGAGTCCTGGGTGGCCAAAATCTAACTGTACAGCCACTATCCACATTTGGATCATTGCCATGTTCCCAGTGGCTGTAGCTTTTGGAAAGTTGTCGGGCATTTTAGTAATTTCATTTTCTGAGATTTCACAAGTTTTTTCGGACTTTGAAAAAGAAATTTCAGAAATTGGAAAGCTAAAAGTTATGTCCATTGCAACCCCCCATACAAATTGAACTCCAAGATATTCGGCCACAATTTACAGTAATGGGTGGCATAGCACATAATGATTTGAAAATTCTAAAGACAACATTGCATGAGCCAACAGCTTCCATGTCTGCCACCATAAACTGTTTATAAATTTTTATAAAGTGCTTACACAGTGACCTGTAAATAAACATATATAGTAAACTCTATAAACCCTTGTAAATAATTTATAAATAGAAACAGTTGGAGCACTAATTTGGCCCTAATTTGTAATACTAGTACTTGATAATCTGCACAATTTTCTCTTGCTGCTTCTCAATCTCAGTTTGCTAGTTTCATTATAGCTGTATCTGGAATCTGTGTGCTCATTTCACAGCTAGTCTATAAACATGACAGATTTCTGTATAGTCATGATTTACTTGTGGAAATAGCAGGCCCAAGTATGCTACTACATTGTTGACAGATCTGATTGGGACCCTCTGATTTACTCAAAGCAACCCATCATGTCCACAAGTAAATCTTCCCTACAATGAAAACATCTGTGAAAAATCTTATACGCTTATCACCACATCTGTGGAGGTGACATGGCAGCGAATGATATTCATTGTCTTCCTCAGTAATTCCTCTTTTCTACCTCTAATGGCCGACGGACCCCAGGTGAGAATAACACCACATACAATCACATGCAATACAATTCCAATTACTATCCCAATAAATTCACCTTCTCCTGATATCACAGAGAAGTAGTTGCAGGCAAGGAGGAATCCATCATAAGCACTCGCGGGAAGGGCGAGTATCATTATGATACGTATGATTCTCCAGAAGATGCGAAGTCTTTGGTAGAATAATAGCCCCTCGTTATCCTCGCGTTTCTTGAGGATGCACATTATAGTTGTCCACAAGGGATGTTCGGGTTCCGAGGTGACAGATTGCCAGGTGGAACGCCGCGCAGATGAACCATGTCTCGGTATCCAGGCGAATTTGAACGTAGTATAGTGTCTGAGGACCATAACGTGAAATAACATCCGACTGAAGAAGTAGCAGTTATCATTTCCCACGTGATATGTTGGGATCTGCGCGACGATCATGCTCATATATGTCACCACATCCCCCAATGTTGGAGGTTGTCCTCTAAGAGTGCCAGCGTCACCGGCTTGTGGGATTTCTTGTTGCGATATAGATTTAATGGTAATAGATGTGGTTGCCAGCGCACAAATTAGGTTGCTATGCTTCAGAAAATCCCTTTCGTGGACGCGATTTTTTATGGTAATTTGTTGCTTCACGATTCCTTCTTGTCCGACGAGTCTACCCAGACGCTCAAATATGAGGGTGTAGCTATGTGTTTGACTCGGTGTAGTATGAGTGACATTGACGGCAACAAATTGGTGATACCAGGGTGCCTTGTGAGAGGACCACCAACTGACGGCTGTAACCTGTGCGTTCCGTGGGTGGTACTGTCCAACCTCGGCGACTCCGTCCAAATATTCAAGGAGGTCAATGTCGGAGAATTTTCCTAGGCGGAACCCATCCGAGCGCAGGTTGTTCGTATTGGGTACGACAAAACCTGAGGTAGTTTATCCCGACAGTTAATAGATTAATTAATTATAAGCCGGAATAAGGTTTAAACATACCTACTTCTGATGACACAGACAGTGAAATACCAGCAAGTGCTGTTGGTTTTGGAGGGATGGGGCGAGCTGGGGGAAATCATAATGAGAGACACAATTGACATGTGATATGATGAAGTATCCACTCACCTTCAGGACAAGGTGCGTTAACCTCTACGAGTCATCGGAGAGAATCGGATGGCGTATCTGGATACACAATGGAGTGAGCAGTGCGGGTTATGCTGGCCAACCTGTGTTTTTCTTCTTTGTATAGCTTCTTCTGACGAGGTTGGAGAAACAGAATCAAGATATGTTGGTTAAACAAAGTTAACAAGCAGATGTTTATTCACCCTGTACGCCCTCTCATGAATATGCTCATGAATCGGACCCCAGTCATCTGGGGGCATGATCGTCAAACAGAGTGTTTAGATGACGTGGTCGCTGAACAAGAGCATCCACAATTTGAAGCTGGTGGGATTGATCCTACCCTAGAGTTCCAGGGGCTTTAGGATCCATCCCACATCTGGACTTGTGATTTGAATATTTGAATAATCCTATCCTATCCTATCCTATCCTATCAAAACAATTGCCCATCAGGGGGATTGAACTTGCAACACCCACTATGAAATCCACATAGCATATGCATCTAACCACTCAGCCATTGTGCCTTTACAATTGTACCACATACCAGCAATAGATCTTCCTCATGGTCTGGCACCAATATTTACATCTCATTTATAATTGAGTGTCAGTGAGTGTTCCACCAGCAGGGAGGATACACAGAGTGCCAGATAGAATGG
>KN833015.1:116937-154658 GCA_000827315.1 Piloderma croceum F 1598 | reverse complement strand
TACCCATTGCCACTCACTTTGAATCCCAGCTTTTGCTTTTATATTTCAGCTTTTAGTTATTAATTTTGCATCTCAACTTCTATACAAATACCTCAAGCATATTAGATGTCCCTTCTTCCTTATGCATCCTCATAACTTCACCAAAGTCACATTACCTTTATTGTTGTACCCTTTCATGTAAATCTAGTCAATTGAACTCCATCTCATACCATCCCATCTTATTCTATTCCATCCTGTTCCAAATTCATCCTATCTGGCACTCTGTCTATTCTCCCTGCTGGTGGAACACTCACTGACACTCAATTATAAATGAGATGTAAATATTGGTGCCAGACCATGAGGAAGATCTATTGCTGGTATGTGGTACAATTGTAAAGGCACAATGGCTGAGTGGTTAGATGCATATGCTATGTGGGTTTCATAGTGGGTGTTGCAAGTTCAATCCCCCTGATGGGCAATTGTTTTGATAGGATAGGATAGGATAGGATTATTCAAATATTCAAATCACAGGTCCAGATGTGGGATGGATCCTAAAGCCCCTGGAACTCTAGGATAGGATTGATCCTACCAACTGAAACCAACTGAAGTTCCTGGAGCATCAATGCTGTATATGCACAGCATGGCTACATACAAGTACGACTAAAATAAGCAAGTTGTGCCTGCGAGGAACAATCATTCATATAATTAGTATCACAGGCGGTATAGCTACCCCGTCATTCGTGAATATAAAACTTTTTGTCACGGTCGAGGTTTATGTAAATCCGCTGCCGTCATAAATCGAGTATAAGTATTAAACACAACGTGGCAGTAATAAACGTTAAAACAGTTATACCTTGGTTATACCGCGAAAATCGAGTAGTTAGTAACTTCACAGGTCTCAGCTAGAGCTTAGCTATTCCGAAAAAAATTGTGGCTGTCGATTTACAAGAGAATGATGTTAACGAGGCAAGAATCCAACTACATCTGGTGTACATCCAGAATCAATATCGGATGACGCATGACCACCACGTTCGCCTGAATTGGAATCGCCTCACAACGGTTACAAGTTCTTACACAGTCCCCTGCGGTCCCTCCTCAAAATGCTGGTCAGATTTAGGTCAGATGACAATCATAGGGGTTTGGCACGGATGCTAGGGGTTGTAGTGGTGGCGTTCAGGTGTTAGGTCAAAATTGGATATATAAAGTCTCAGATGACATGAAACCGAGCGGTTATCTATCGAAAGCACGACCTGGGCGGAAGTCGTAATACCCATTTGCACATTTACTTCTACATGTGGAGAGACATTTTAATTAACTAAAACGAGTAGATGCTCAAACCCAATTTCATCGTGACGATCTTACTGAGATATGGAATATTCTTCTTGATCTCCAGAGACGAGCGATTCGGCAGGAGGCGATCATGACTAATGCTTGAATTATCAAATGCAATCAGCACCTACGATCCACAACACCTGATGCCGCTTTAACTGCCCTGGTGAAAGAGGTATGCTCTCGTGTCCTCTCTGTTTAACTGCTGTCACGTTTCCATTGCAGATAGCGGGATCGGGACTTAATCTCGTAACTGTTATCAACGGTGTAGCTCCGGCTGCTGCAATCGCCAATGTCAACCCAGCCCACAATCCTATCGCCGTTGGTACAACGCATCCCAATTTTGATCCTACATCCATGACGAGCAATGACATGTACAAGTTGATTGTATGGTATAATCAAGATTATGGCATCTTCCCCGCAGATTCGTTGGGTGCACGTCGCGATAAAGTCATTCATTGGTTAACTACTCCCATATTTTCAATTTTGACACATATGTTGTCCCACAGCCGTCGTCACTACAATAAATAATATTTCTCTAGCTCAGGTCCAAATATGTTGGCCCGTGTGAGCCTCATGTCTACCCCGACGATGCACCTAAACTCTACCTTACACTCCCTCTCTCCCACCGTTTCGCCTGCAAACTCAAAATCAATAAGCGTCGGAACACCAACTGGCCTTGTTGACATTTATTGCGCCCGCTCGTACAGATCTACAGACAAAGCTACACTATTCGCTTGCTAGCTACCTCAAGTGCACGCCTTGGAATAAATATTTGTGGAGGTGACAATTTCATGGACATGAGGCCGCCCTTTGACAACAGCTCGTCAAGACTTCTGGGCAAGGTGAATACAACCAGGACCATAAGCTGGAGCAGGAGTGACAACAAGCAGACACAGACGGTACTGGGATGCTGCGGGGAATAGAACTGAATAGACCGACGCACACATTTAATGAGTGAGCTAATGACAAAACTCCGCTTCCTTGGAAGCCGCTTCTAAATTGCTGTGATCTCACTAATGGTACTCAGCCGGGAACTGCAGGTCAGGTCCAGATGGGAATGCTGTTAGGGTTGATGCAGCTTACTCTCTCAGATGACATGTGCCATACACGAATTGTGCAGCAACCAATCAGAGCAAAGCCAGGACAAGCCAGAAAGGTTTAAAATCACAATCTACACCAATAAATACTGGAGTCTGTCTGTAGCTACCATCACGCTCGAGTTGTGGGTCTGGAAAACAAATTGATATAGAACGCCTGAATATGGCACTCAGGATCTTTTCGAATGCACGTGACCGGGAAAACGCCTTGTTCGAGAATTCGGGCATAACCAACGTATTATTACAACTACCCGGGTATTTCCCATCGGACGTTCTCTACTTCGGGGATTCGTTCTGAATCAACTTCTCGGCGTATTTGATCCCACCGAACAGCTCTTTCAGCGAAGGTTCTGCGGCGATCAGCTCAAAGTGCTTTATGACGTTAGAGAAATTGGTACGTTGCTCCTTGTCGAGCGTATGAGGAAGCATGATAGCCAGCGCGTTTGCGAGGGTGAGATCAGCAAGTGTGATCCTGTCACCAACAACGTAGGTCCTATCTTCCAGGTGTTTGTTGATGGTGCTCAGGGCACGCCTCTCTTTTGTGGTGAATATTTCGTGCAACTAGAGAGTGTAATCGTGAGAAGGAAGTCATATATACTGAGTGATGGACGTACTTCTTTAGAGTAAGGACCGAACCTTCCTTGACACAACAACCAGGTGAAGACTGTGTTGTCGAAGAGCTCTGACTCCACGAGATGGACCCATTGGTCAACAAGGGCCTGATCCTCAAGGGACTTTGGAAGGAGTCCAGATTCTGGTGCGCGGGCAGCCACTGAATCATGCGGATGGTCATAAGCAATTGACAGATGGACCGATCATTGTGATTTCACACTCACGGTAACGAGCGATAGCTGCACCCTCAACAAGTGTAAATCCACTAGTGCTCTTAAACGCAGGCATCTTCCCGTGCGGGAACATTGCTAAATACTCTGGCGACTTGTTGTCTTTGAAATGCGTGTACTCTGGACGATAAATTTCCAATCCAGAGTAAGCAACCGTCGCATTTACCTATAAAATCGATGATGAGACTGGCGCAGATCGCAGAGTTCAGGCCATAAAGCAGCAACTAACAGTGCGAGCAATAGGGTGCCCAACAGGAGCATATAAAAAACCGATGGCAGACATTGTGCTGAAGAGTATGTGGAGATGTTGCGTTCAAGTTGCAGCCATTTAACCCATCCGGAGAGATCATTTATAATCACCGAAAAACTGCTGCCGTAGGAACGGTCTTCGGTCTTTGATGCGAGTGTTCGCCCTATAACCCGACTCGGATGTAAGATGACAGAATTAAAGAACATAGCCTTTCAACTGCGCGATGAATTCAGACGCCGTCGTTCTGCATGAAAAAAACCCGCTACAAAACAAGAATTTAATATGAGCCTGTTGGTGATAGTACAGTCCAAATGGAGAGTGTGGTAAATATGCTTATGCTATGGCAATTATGTCACCAAGTATACAGTAGTGGATTACCAGCATTGCAAGCCAGGGACCGATGGGCGGAGAAGTGACGTTGCTAGTGAACACTTACTGCTATCTCTGAAATATAATCCAACGGGGAGAAGCTACAGTCTACCATGACAAAGGTTGGATTCGGTGCGAGCTCGCCCGAATGCCGGTGGCTGTACATGCAAGGCGTACCATGAAAGAGAATGGAACACGAGCTTCATTCAAGGGAGCCATGATCTCGTCTATTAGAGATGTCGAGTTCTCTATGAATGTATCTAATACGATTGTTTAGTACGAGACACGAACAGATAAAGGATAATCAACACACTTTCTCCCGTAATCAGATCTCCATTCAAGACGCTGAAAAGCGCAATATATTGTATCAATAACATCACTCCAAGTGGGTGACCATGCATACACACAATCAGGCTGTTCATCGGCTAAGATTATACGCATCAATTTGGCGCTATTAACATCCTGCTGAGGCCCCCATAAGTCCCAAGAATTCTCGCCGTAATGTAGATCAGAGAAAAGCGTCATTTTGAATGTTCCAAATGTCAGACACGGTTTCGTTGGATACGGGTTAAGCTCATCGGACTAAAGGCATCCAGCTGGGGGTTGTATGACGCAACTTTAAAAACATCCGAGCTGAATTCCCACCGCATTCCCTAAAACGGATGGGAACGAGACTAGTACTTAGTACCCACGTGCCATGGCCGCTTTAGAATCACCTCACTTCGTTCGGAATCGTATCTGAATCGTTAACTCTGAACAGCCCTAATCTTACCACCATGCACCTCTACCTTCAGATCGCCGAGATCTTAACCGAAATATTTTCTTCGTACGATGGCGATAAGGAGAGTATAAAGCGCTTATACTCTTTGGCTCTTGTATGCAAAATATTTCACGAGCCAGCCCGCGATGCTCTTTGGAGATTTCAGCGATCATTCGTTACGCTGGTGAAGATGTTCCCAGAGGATCTGTGGGACGAGGTGGAGGACCCCGTGATGGCAGTAAGTCTACAATATTAATGAACGAACGATGGATCTTGATTCTTGACACACTGTAAAGCGGCCTAGGGCTGCAGTCAACATCACAGCGGCAAGCCATAGTGAGACAGTAAGATGATCCCAGCCACATATAGGGGCTTTAAGACTCTTAACCTGACCTCCCTTTAGTCTCCTTTGTCGCGTTCGAGGACGGTAGTGGTAAGATACACTGCGTAATCTGATTTCTGATTTCAGATACAAACTTAATATTATTATCTTAATCAGACCTTCAAACGACCTTTACTTCCATCAGATTGGGCCAGATTTCAATTGTACGCCAAGCTCATGGAACATTTATCATTTGGTCAGTCCCCATACGATTGGTCCGTATCTGGCCGCCGGGAGTTGAGCCCTAGTGTCTTTCGTGCCATTCAAAACTCACTCGACCTCTGTCACTTCGATCGTCCGTTGTTGCAAAATCTTACTACATTCACATTCAAACAATATTTTGGCGGGATTTCACTGCGCGACGCATGCGTATTTCTTGGTCTTCGACTAAAAACGCTTGATTTCGCAATCTCTAGGCCCCTTGATGGACTCAGGACCTTTGCGAAAGCTCTCAAAGCCGGATGTCCCGCTATTGAGCATTTATTCGTCTCAAATTACCAACCCTCAGATCGGGTGAACCGAGTCGTGTCAGACCTCGTCTGTAGCCTGTCTTCTCTCCGCGCAGTACGGTGCGAGAACATCACTTGCGATTCACAGGCCCTCAAATGTCTTTCTTCTCGTCCCTCCTTTCAGCATCTTCGTGTACAGCTTCCCGATGAGCTTGCACAACAGAGTCTCCTTGATGGTTCTACCATTCCTTGCGATGCGGCATCTAGATATTACCATTGCATCAACTGCCTCTGCGGTTGAATACCTGCAAGTCACTTCGAGCTCCTCCGACCTCGAATATCTTTCTATCACTGTTGATCGCATCCCTCCCACCCCTGCACAACTTCGCGCTGCCCTTACAGTGATGCAACAAAGTGGTTTCTGTGTCACATTGACTACCTTTGTATTAGGGGACCGTGTGACGTCGGCTGGGGATTTCATCCCCTTACATGCCCTAGACGCACAAACACTTTCACCTCTCTTGCAGTGCCGAAACTTGCAGGATATAAACATCCATATTTCGTATGGACACGCTGGAATCGACAATTCCTTTTTGAAGGAAATGGCATCGGCGTGGCCATGTCTGCGCTCTCTCGGTCTCTACTCATGCTATGCTCACCCCTGGCATGCCAAGGCTGATCTCCGAGGTCTAATTTGCCTTGCCCAGAATTGCCATTCATTGGAGTCAGTGAGCCTGCAATTCGATGTTTCACTCCCCCCGACCGCGACATATCCGGACAAGGCAATCCGCTGTGAATGGCTAACTCAATTGGAAGTTTCTCGCTCTCATATCTCCGACCCTCTTGCGGTCGCCACTTTCCTTGCCGACGTGTTTCCCAATTTGACATTATACCATGAATATTATACTCCGGGTACTGGCGATTTCGAGGACGAGCTTAGTGAAGATGAACAAAGTCCGGAGTACATTGAGATGGCTAAGCGCTGGAAGGATGTTGTTCAAATACTTAATGCGAGGAAGCAGGAGCTGTCACAATCTCTGACGAACCGCAATGTGCGTATGCAATCTCTCATCTAAAATTAACAATTTCTCAAGAACTATGTATCCAATGCAATCTGTAAACAGACTGCGATACAGAGACTCAACAAAGATGATGGGTTAAATTGTTGAATGGTGCTCTGAAAAAATTAACGTTTGTCGCTAGCATTCCAATGCTGATATCTGAGATCTAATTTGCCTTGCCCAGTTTAGTTACGGCTGATTGACATATTTGAAGGGAAACGAAACACGTCACAACATGGCCCCAGAATAAGCAACAGATGGACCGTCGGCATAATGTAACCTGTCAGTGACTTTCCTAAATATAAACCGTCAATGACCAGCAACACTGGATGGGGGGTATACGTATATAAGCAGCTGTACAGTACAGAAAACAAGCTGTATCCACAGACAAAAGCCAGCGTCTGCGCAAAACAGCCGAGAAAATATGTATGTCTTAGATCCTCAAGAGACAACACAACAAGCAAAATGGGAACTCCAAAAAAGCAAAAAGCAGTAGGGAAAAAAAGAAATCTTCCCCTTTTTTCTAGGTATGGTATGTATGTATGGGGACTTCCGATGGATTTTGGATGCTGGATCGATTTGTAAATAGCGTAATAACATTTTGGAATGAACTGCTTGTTCCTTCGTTCGTTTCTTCTTCTTTTGTTTCTTCTCGCTCCCAGCCCAAGATAAAACTGGTGGAGTGGCCAGCCAGGTAGTGCGCCCGCGTTTTTCTCCACCTTCCTCGAAACAAGTTCAAACGAGCGACTTGACGAGCATACTCTCCAACCGACAATACTCAGGCACGATCGCCGCATAAGTCATGAAAGCATCCACGTCCGGCTCAGCGACTTTCGCCAGCCCAATTTGCGCTTCTATATCTGCAGTGGGCATAGCTGTTACCGGCGTGAGTGCAGTAGTCGTCGTCGTAGGGGTGGGTGGACCACCAGCGTTTGGGTCCGGGCTACCTAGGCCTGTGTTCATATCTGGAGTCGTGAATGCTGTTGACCCTCCTCCTAACGCGAGAGAAGAACTCCCGCTAGTCCCAGAATCGACCGTCGAGCTGGTTTGTGTCCTCATGCGCAGCGCGTTATCCCCAATCTCGCCAAACCCGAACCCACCACCCGCATTCGGACTAACAACCCCATTTCCACTCCCGTTCTTCTCCATCTCCTCCACTTCATCTTCATCCTCCTCCACGAACACGGTAGACCCAAGCCCAGACCTAGACGGCCCGTGCCCATATGGCGTACTAGCACCACTATTCGCCCCGCTCCCTCCACCACCCGTACTCCCACTCCCGCCCACAGCAGGAGAAGCACCATTAACATTAGTCCTCAAAGGCAATGCTCCAGTAGCAACCCATCTCTTCCCTAACAACCTCCTCATCTCATCCTCGAACCCGCCCAACCCACGTCCAGCACCCGACCCGCCAGGAGAAGACCCCCTCTCCTTCCCCCACACCCATCGCGCGATATACGCCCCACCCAACGCTGCGCGTCCTGGGAACCCGCTAGCTGGTGCGTTCCGGTGGGGTACGACCTGTGCTGAGTCCACCTGTGTGGTGGGTACGAACACTGGGGCATTGAATACGTCTCCGACAAGGTTGGCTACGGATGGAAAATTGGTAGCTGCCCCCGTGGCTAGTACGCGTGCCGGTAAGGGCGTATAATCGTACGGGTCAAAGGGAAGTCCAAGGCTTGACATGACTGATGATGAGCGCCCTGGGAGATTTTGGGGTGGTGGTGTTTGGGCTACGTTTCCCCTTCCGCGACTGGATCCAGATCCGAGGAGACCGGTGGCTATCATCCGTGACCAGCGGACTCGTAAGGAGATAACTTGGCTTTCTAGGAGACAGCGGGGGTTGGCGCGAAGGTCTCTGAATTCATTTACTTTGATGCCTGTTTCGAAGCGGAAGATGCCTTTGACGTGGGAGAAGGGGAAGCTATCGCCTTGGAGGAGCCAAAAGCTGAAAAGTTTGTCGTCGAGGCTGTGTGTAATGTAATGTTTTATTTTAATATGTGAAGGTAGTGGACGGTGATTGGAACTGACCCTATGGATCCGCCTGGAGGTACGATAGCCACCAGCCGGTCAAACGCACTCCAGCTCTTCGTATACATATCCCTAACAAGCGCCCTGGGCACGTCCGCATTCCTAGCCAAATTATATCTAAGCACCCAGCCATCAGAGCAAACATCCAAAAAAAAAAACTTACCGACTTGTTAACATCGCGATATACTTCCGCTTTTCGTTCGAGTCTTGTGCGGGGTGCGGAAAGAGGCTGTATAATCGCGTGGGGAGGTAGTGTTGTGCTGGGGTTAGCATTACGTCCATTGGTCCAAAGGAGAGGACCGCGTCGGCGGGTGAGGGGCAGAGGGAGAGGTAGGTTGATAGGTAGTCCGAAGTGAACTGCGATACCATCGTATCTTGAACGCAAAGGACATCAGCAAACGAGATAATCTGGCAATTTCACGAGTCGTACCAGGATCGAACCCATACCGATCCACCAAATACCTCGACACGCAACCGACCCTCTTCCCACCATACAAATCAACCTCCCCAAGCCACGCCCTGACTTTCCTCCCCTCCTCCCGACTCCCACCAACAATATCCATAACCCCCTCATCCCAATACCCTTCCTGCGCACCACCACCATGCACCCACATCCCAGTAGCAGCAGCCTCACTCTCCCCCATCCCAACCCATTTCCCGCAAACCAAACTCCCCAAAAAGGAACTCGCCACTTGGATTTTGGAAGTCTTGTTCCATACGTCTACGGGCCACGCTTCGCGCACGCGGAGGAGCTGGGCAGCGAGGAGGGAGGCGTGGGCGCAGATACCTACGCGGGAAGCCATTAGGTCTGGGCCGCCTAGGAGGGCTTCAAGGGCGAGGGCGTGGGTGTGGGCTGAGGTGTCCTGGGCGATGGGGGTGTTGGGGAGGGAGAATGTGTTTGGGGGGAGTTGGGCGTGCAGAGGGAGACGCGGGTCGAGAGCTGGGAATGAAGGGATTGGCGTCGACTTCCACCAGACGAGCGCGTGCTACCCAATTTATATATATTAGTATTCATTTTTTGTATAGCAAATTATAATTTACCTGTGCAGCGCCGCCAATAGCCTTGACCCTCGTCAATTCATAATTCTTCTGCAATTTCTCCAATAAAAGGTCTAACAAAAAATAGTCAGCCATCACGTGCATCGTGATCGGCCACAGAGGCCCGAATCCCAAATTAGGCTAACAAATTTGATTCCGTGAAAAGCACCCGGCTTGACGGAAAAATAAGGTTGGCAAGGGCAAGAGAGTGACATACCTAGGGCTTTGACCCACATGTCTACGGGCGTCGTATATGCGTCCCCAGGCGTCGTGAATATCCCTCCCTGTGTCCTGAGTATCGTGAATAAAAACACGTCAATCACACAATAATACGTGCACAACCGCAAAACGAGTGGAGCGAAGAAAAGGTCGCAAGAAAGAAAGAACAGCGTAGAAACACTCACTGATATTCTGACAGCTCAGAATCAAAATCGACACACTCCACGCCCACAAGCTCAAGACTCTCATCAACGATAGAAGCGCGCAGCTGGTCAGTCGCGAGCTCCAAACCCAAGAACAACGCAGGCCCGTTTTTCGACACGGAAGGCATGACTGAGATTTCCTTATGGTATGGAGTGGGTGAAGCCCTGTTGGGATTTGGGGCAGAGAAAAGTGGGTGGGATGTGGGATGTGGTATCGGAGGACGGGGGTATAGGCAGACGTGACAGAAGATTGGTTGTCCGCGGCATCAGCTCAGAGAGCGGTCCGGTTTCACACGGCTACAACGAGGCACCAGTCACGTGCGAAGATGTTGTTGCTATGATAGTGCCACCCACTGCCATGCTGCACACTGGCGGCTCTAGCATCAACTTCAACGCTTTCCCGTCTACTCCCATCTTGTAAGACTTCGTGGTGGATTGTCGTTGCTATTCACCACCGGAAGTCAGCTTGCACCATCATCCTAAGTAGGAAACCGAGCAACGCCTGCACGCTTGAGCACCTATGCAAGATTCGAGTCGTGATGGTCCTCGGTTTTTTCGAGATGTCTCGAACATTAATGCAAGCGTCGGAGTTGTCAATCAAGTTGGAAGGGATCAGTACAACAATGGCGGTACGTCAATCCTACCAGTGAATTAATCCGATCATTGCTCAATTATGTGCTTGATAGGCTGATGGTACGTATACCGGTGTGCACTCGCTTTCCCGCAACTTATCGCTTATCGATAGCTTATCTCGACCATGCTTAAAAGGCACACGGGAGGGGGTGCTATGGGATATTGAGGCGTGGGAGGCGAATGAAATGAATGAGTCGGTTTATTGGCTGAAGGGTGTTGCGGGATGCGGGAAATCTACAATCGCCCAAACATTCGCCGAACGTTCTGCGGCAAAATGTGGCCTCGGAGCGAGCTTCTTTTGCTCCCGCGATTATCCAGACAGACGAAATCTGCATCTCTTGTATTCTTGACTCTTGCACACGATCTCGCGTATTGGTCTGCTGATTTCAAGACCGCCCTCGTGCCGATCATCCGCGTCAATCCAAATGTACACGACGACTCATTACCCGTACAGCTCGAGAAGAAGCTCCTTGTGCGACCGTTCAAGCAAACCGGCTTATCTGCCACGATCGTCGTAGATGCCCTCGATGAATGTGATGACAAGGAGCCTGTTTCAGAATTCCTTTCAGCCCTCGCCGTACACGTGGACAACATGCCTACGGTAAGATTCTTCATCACGGGGAGACCAGAAGATCGTATTCGATCGGGTTTCAAACTCCCATCGTTACGAACGAAGGAGTTGCCGCTTCACGATGTCGAGTCAGCCACCGTAGACTCCGACATAAAATCATTTATTGCTTATCGGTTGGACGAAATTGCCACAAGACGAAGGCAAGCCATCAGTGGCCAATGGCCCTCGGATCGAGACATAGCTACCATTCTGAAGAAGACGTCTGGACTCTTCATCATCGCATCTGTGATCCTTAGATTTATCGATTCTCCGTCTACTTCTCCCCAGAAGCGCCTTAAGCTGATCGTGGAACCGCAGGAAAGCACGATTTATGAAGGACGATCTGGTATCGACGTGGTGTATCACCAAATCCTCTCAGCGGGCGTCGAGGATGCCAATGAGGATGATGGTATTTTTTTCGATCGGCTGCATCTCGTGGTTGGTTCTATCGTGCTCGCCCTCAAACCGTTACCACGCGCAAGTCTTGCCGAGATACTTGAAATGACACCACACGACATATGGATGATCCTTACACATTTACATTCAGTCCTCATCGTGCCGGAATCAGAATCGGATCCAATACGAATCCTTCACAAATCATTTGCCGATTTTATCACCGATAAAGAACGGTGTCCGGATGCGAGACATTTCATTGATGCTCCCCCTCATCATTCAGTACTTGGCATCCGCTGTTTGAAGTTGATGAAGATGAGATTGATGAAGAATATATGTGGTTTCCCTCGATATGCGATTAACAATGATGTCGAGGATCTTCCTGCACGACGAGAGTTGTGTATCATAGCTCCACTTTCATATGCGTGTTTTTCCTGGGCCAAACACCTCCAGTTGAGCTCTCAAGCTGGTGGTAATACTAGTTCCGTCTTCACCCTGGTCAACGAATTTTTCACTTGTCATCTGCTCTCGTGGCTGGAAGTCCTAAGCATTGAGGAACATTTACACACGGCAATTTACTCCCTTCATGATGTGAGATCGTGGCTGACCGCAGTGAGTACTTCATGTTGTTACAGCTCTCCGGCCGTTCCTCACTCCAGATCAAGAATCCCGATCAAGATCTATTGGATTTGATTGACGATTGCGAGAGATTTATACTACGGTCCTTCGATGGCGTCAAACAGTCTGCAATGCACATATATCACTCTGCATTGTCTTGGACTCCCACATCTTCACCCATAAGGCAGCTATATGAGCGCGAATTGATGACCGAGGTAAAACTGGTCAATGCAGTCGGTCTCACTTGGGACGCTTGCATCAGAATCATTCCAGTGGGCGAGAGGGTGAAAGCAGTAGTGTTTTCACCCAGTGGTGCTTTAATTGCTGCTCATGGGGATTGTTGCGCGAAAGTCTTGGATACCATGACAGGAGTGAACCGAGCTACTTTTGATGAGGACATGTTCATATCCTATGTCGCTTTCTCACCTGATGATGGTTTCCTTGTGTCTGGGCTTTGGGGCGGGACTATAAATGTCTGGGATATACAGACAGGCACACTGTTCCGAACATTTAAATGGAGCATGTGGAGTTCTACCTATTCGGCCACGTTCTCATCTTGTGGAACCATGGTTGCATCTGGTGGTAGTGATGGGACTGTTCGAATCTGGAACATATTATCAGGTGACTGTGACTGTGTTTTGAAGGGCCATTCAAGAGCTGTGAAGAATGTCTGTTGGCTGGTGATGTGGAACCAAGTTGTCTCTGTCTCAGATGATTTTACAGTTTGTATATGGGATGTCCAGAAGCAAACATGCTCGAAGATATTTGCCCAATACTCCAACCCAGTGGCGGCTCTCGCATCCTCACGAGACCTTTTGTTGGTGGCTTCTAAAAATGGCACTGTAAACATATATGATTCACAATCCGGTGATATCATCCATGTCATCAGGTCTGATGACATAATACATTCTTGCTTTTCTATTGACGGAGGCAAGGTTCTGCTTGCAAGCAAGAATTCAGGAGACATATGGGATATAGCCACAAATAAACTTACGCGTGTGGGGAGCATCAAGTATAATGGTGAGCAGGCCACATTTTCACCTGACAGAACCCGTGTTGCTTCAATCTATGGCAAATTTGTGAAGATCTGGAAGACAAATGCAGGGTACAACCATCATGAAACTTCTACTCATGTGCACAACCCAATAAAGGATGTAATAATCTCCCCAGATGAACGGCTGGTAGCATTGAAATCAATGAAGGGAGCCGAAATTTTGGATGTGGCTACCAGGCAATCCTTGTTTACATACCCGGTCGCCAACCTTCTATCAATTGCGTTTTCACTGGACTCAGCATTCGTCGCATTTCTCTCACCACAATGTACAGTACAGACATGGAATGTCCACACTCGTCTTCACAAGTCCATTGCTGTAGACAATGTGTTTCACATTGCACTGTCTCCCGGTGGTAGTCAATTGGCTTCTCTATCACAATCTCATATGAAACTATGGAATCTGAAAAATGAAGGATGCCTTGCCCATTTGGAATTTAACAGGAAATTAGAGGGGCAAGCGCAAATCTCATTTTCCACCAATGCAACAAGTGTTTCTGTCTTGGAGAAGAGTCATGGCATGCAGAGTTGGTGTATCTCTCCAAACCACAATATTGATTTGACCAGAGATTCCATCTACAATAGTGGTGGCATGCAGAGTTGGCTTATCTCTCGTCCCTTGAAGTCCCTTGTACAGATAGAGCAAAATATTAATCCCAACCACCCCACCCTGATCCAAGATCCATTCACTATTTGTCTCATAATGGTAGGATTGACATGGTACGGATGCATCCTGATTTGACCGTTCTTCCATGGTGGGAACAAAGACCATTGGTAGCTTGGTGCCGTCATGATTATTGATGGAATCTCTGGGAGGCGTGTACTTTGGATACCACCAGATGAGAGACCTAGGAAGTTTTGGAGCAGCTTCAAGCGTGAAAGGAAAGTTCTCGTACTAACAGAAAGTGGAAAAGTATATTTTGTCAATTTCTCGCAGTCTTGACACTTGATCATGTTACATTATTGCCATCCACGGTTTACACAAACCACATATATACATTTCGGTTTTCTCAATATCTTACTTACCCTGTACAATGACACAAATTTACTTGCTGTGGTACATATATTTGTCAGGTTCAAAGTTCGAGAGGGGTCAAAGTGGGGTGATGTTTTTAGCCTTGAAACTACTGTACCATTTTGACCAGGTGTTCAGTCACTGGTCACAAGCGACCTTGAACTGAACACCAGATACATTTTGTCACGGGTCACAAGACCCATTGAACAGCATGCCAAAGAAATCACTGAAATTTATCGAAAATATTTATTACAATAGTTTTGGCATTATTTAATTAAAATTTGGGGATGGATATTGTTCTTACATGAACAGTTGTAGATGTTGTTCTGGCACTGTTGGACATGTCAGGTGTTGCTTCCCAAGATGCCTTGAGGCTCCGGATATTAATTTTTTTCTAAGATTGGTGAAGGAGATCTTCAGTGCCCTAGCATTGAACAAGAAGTGTTCAGTGTCACAGGTCATGCCAGTGCTGAACTGAAGACAAGATACAAGTTCAGCATAACATGCGTCACACCCTCTGAACACCCGGTCGAAATGGTACAGTAAAGGCACTGATCAGCTGCCATGGCACTCATATAAGCAAATGGTTGCTTCTTTTCTGCCTATAGTACGCATAAGTATGGATGAACATACAGTGTTGTCGGGCTCCCAGTATGATTTCAAGGTCTAAGTTTGAGTGCAACTGTGTGGCATAAGAAGAAAATATGAAAAATATTTTTGCAAATTGGCCAAGAATTGGCACGTGTTTTGAGGGATTGTGGATAATAATAAATAATCAAACCAAGACAACAACAACAACAACAAAGTTGAAACTATGAAGTTATCTTTTGTACACTGTTGATCCACACCTGAGCATCAAAGACAGGGATAGTCAGTCACTTGGACCAAGGGCACTTGTGCCGCCGTAAGGTTACAACACTACCCAAACAAACACCACAAACCCTCCCCGAGCACTCTGATGTCGTCCAACAACAACAGAACTCCAAAATCCAGGATCCCACCCTCCACATCTACACCTATCCCCACCCCAACTCAACAGCAGCAGCAAGGCCATGGGGGGCCATCTAAACTGCCTAAATACCTGCAAAAAGCAAGTCGGGATAGGATGACTGATCCATTGGCTGCTGTTACAGCTATGGGGAGCAGTGCGAGTATAGCCAGTTCTTCATCTTCTGGGTCTGGGAGGAAAGGAGGGAGTCGGTTGGGAGGGGTTGTGAAGAAGGCTACTCAGGCTCAGATGTCAGACTCAATGGATGAGCCGCCTGTGATCATTGAGCCAGTGCCAGCTCTGACAGTGTCAAACCCCAACCCGCACCCACAAACACAATCAGAATGACCCATCTCCGACATTGGACACTACTTACCTTCCTCCCCATCCTCGACCACGTGTATCAGAGATCTACCAACCCACCTCTCAGGCTGGTTTAGCCATGCCTTTTCCTCATCTTCAACAGACCTTTCCCTCCCTCCCCTCCTCTCCCAATCATCCCAACTCTCCTCTTCCTCATCCAATTCATCCCCCACAAAAACAAAAGGCAGCACTCTCCTCTCTGCTGCGGCTCGTCACAGATCCTGTCACCTTGACAGAGCCGTATGCTATTTACTAGACAGTGATGCTCAGCCTGATTGGTGTGCTGATCCGATTTGGTTATTGGGTGTTAGACATCCTGGGTATGAGCCGAGTGAGGGGGTGCCAGCTGTTGTTATCAGCGGTGGGGGCAAAGGAGGGTTGAGGAAGAGGAGGAGCTCAATTAGCGTTGATTTGGATGGGAGTACAGGGAAGAGCTGGGTTCCGAGAATGGCTCCTTCTGTGTACTCATATCGTGGTCCTCCTCCTGCTAGTACTTTCAAATTATCCCAATCCCAACCACCATCCTCCACATCTTTATCTTCATCCTCAGCTAAACTCATGCAGCAACAATGACAACAGCTGGGCCACAACTGGCCCCCGATCTTCTATCTCAATTTCACTTCCCGGATCTGGTTAACCTACTGCTCACAGATCCCTATTCCTATATGGGATATCTATCACATTAGCTGCACTTGAGGATATCCCCCCTCCACCTGCGTCCGCTTTGAGTGACAAGATGTTAACACCAACCACACCCACACCCACCCCTTCAAGCTCTATCATCACGAGTTTGAAGACCATTTCCTGTGCGCTAGCTAGGAGAAACAAAGGACATTGCAGGCCCAACAAAAGAGAGAAGCAGCAAATCACACAAATACTTTTTTGTTGTCAAGTGTAGGTATTTGTGGATTATATTATGTTCTGTCAACTGCGCTTTACCCCCGCCGGCTTACCCTTAGAGGCAGACTAGGCCAGGGATTTATTCAATTTAGGATTCTTAGTGGTTGGTGTCTCATAGATTTGGGCTTAGTGTCGGATTTTGATTTTGTGGTGGGTTCAACTGCTGATTGTCCTTCAGAGACGGATTCATAGGAGGAATAATCTTCCATAATTATCAGAAGGCAGAAAAGAGATGTAATTAGTTTCCAAGATGATTTCTGCATATGTGACAGAAGAAAAAGAAGAAAGACAAAGGGAGAATACCAGAACCAAGTGCAAGGAGAATACACTACAAAGAACAAGGAGAGAAAAAATCTACCCATATAACACTTGTCATCAAAACTCGTTCAGCTCATCTCAACTCTTCTCTTCTTCAGCTTCTGTTTATGCGGTGAAGGCTTTATCTTCAGGTCTTCGTCAGCTGCAGCCATCTCTACATCTGTCTTCATCTACATCTTCTGGAGGAGGAGGGCCAGAGGTGGTGGAGGGGTGTGTGTGTGGATGGTGCATTACACGGTACATGTATTACTTGGTCTGTGTAGCGTATGTGAATATCATATTCTGAATGCCACCAGCATGCAAAAGGGGATGGGATAGGATAGATAAAACATATCATCATCAACATCTTAGCTCTCAGACTCCTCTCAGCCTCGTCATCATCATCCATACCTGCACCAACCAATAACACCTGTCTTGACACACGCTGAAAATGTTTCTTTTGCGGGAGGTGCTTGGGTGCTTTGGATTGAGGTTTTGGTTGCAGTGTGGTTTGATGTTTAGGCGGGGTGGAATCTTCTTCTGAGTTGGAGTTGGAGTTGGATAGAAGTGCTCTGTAGATTTACGTTTCATCCTGTGCTGCAGGGGATTGATAATTGTTGTCAGGATTCGTAGACTCTCAAAGACAGGGACAGGGAGAGAGACAGAGCTGCACCTTCTCTTACTTTGCTTCTCAGGCTCCGGTTTCTTCTTCGCGTTTTTCTCTTTTTTAACATCAACCTCCTTCTTCACCTCTTTCGTAACTTTCCCCTCCTCTGCCTTCATATCCTTCGTCTTCGCATTCGACCCATTGAGTTTCCCTGTCATTTTTAGTTTTTGGTCAGTTTGGGTTTGAGCTTATCTTAGGTTGTCTTTCGTGGAGGGTAGTTCTGTAAGGGTTTTGGAGATAGAGGTGGGGGAGGAGGCGATGGATTGTTTGCTCGCTTTCATCTGTGCAAAACGATACAACAAGAAGAAAGGAACTGTCAGTACACTCCATCATACAGTATGGATGGAGACATTACCACGACATGCGCTCTGATGACTTTCCCAACCATTTTACCCTACTTGACACCCCTCTCAGTGCCTTTGCCAATTTCGGTTTCTTTCCCTTTTCCTTTGTCTTGATACTTGTTCTTGTCAAGAAGGTGGGGGTACATATTAAGCCTGCATCCTGAATTTATTGAATTTAAATTGTTGTTGGTAAGCAAGTCCGTGAGGGATGGGAGGAAGTTAAAAAGGGACCTTACGCGTATCGGAGTGAGGGAGAGTGTGTATATGTACAGGAAGAATATATGTGAGGAACTGGGATTCCAAAGCTGGTTTGTATTGAATCAGATGACTCCATTGGTGTGTCAATAGAGAGGAGGCAAAAATAGGCAAAATGTACTTTTGAAATTATCTTCGCCTACCAAAACAATCTTCATCTCAGGCATGAAACTCTCATCATCTTCCTAATCATCATAATAGTCCAAATATCTTTCGTCGTCACCATCCACGTTCATCTCATCATTGTAACTTTTTCTGGTAGGTGGCACTTCCTCCCTGATCAGGTATGTCGCACACAACGGTGCAGAAGAGGCTTGATACACCGTGAGTTCACTACATGTGCACTAATTTTATTAGAAACTATGGATCTCCAAGGATTTTTAGGTGAAGGGAGAAAAGTACTTCTTTGCAATATTGATGTGTATGCCCAGTTGACAGCTTAGAGAACAGTATGTTACCTGTCATGATAAGTTGGGTTAGTTGTATTTTCTGTGATGTGTGGGATATGTGTGCATACAATGTTATTGGAGAGTTGCTTTGAGAGGTAGTCGTGTGCAGGGGTTGGAGGAACTTCGCAATGGGAACAACGGTGGGCGCTTATCAACACTCTAGTGGGAAAATGTGACAACCATAGGGTTGTGACACACAGAAGTAGTGTTGCCACAGTCATGACCAATGTTTTTCAAAAAAATGAGATTAACCTATTAAGGAAATTTGGTAAAATCATGAGAATATTTGACAAGGTAGATGATTCCAAAAACCGAGGGGTTATTTAAAAGCATCAGTCATTTGGGGATGTTATTCTTAAGTTATTAAAGAATGACTGACACAGCATAACTGGTTACACTGTGTCAGTCATTCTTTAATAACTCAAGAATAAGGTCCCCAAATGATTGATGCCTTTAAATAACCCCTCGGTTTTTGGAATCATCTACCTTGTCAAATATTCTCACGATTTTACCAAATTTCCTTAACAGGTTAATCTCATTTTTTTGAAAAACATCGGTCATGACTGTGGCAACACTACACAGAAGTGAGCGTTTCAGAGAACTAATAGAAATGTGGCACAGAGATAAGCTGGACAAGCTACTCCTTGAGGACAAGCTACTTGTTCAGTGGGAGACCGAAAATTTGATATAGTAGTTGGTTCAGTCACATGCAGAGATGCCAGTAACTTAAGCGCCTGCCAGTGCCACTGCCACAACAGGCCACAACTTGCTGTAGCCACACCCTGCTCAGGTACACTGGCAGCTCTAGCTGCTACTTCAACACTTTTCCATCCACTCACATCTGGTGAGACCTTGTATTGGCATTACTATCCACCATCACTGGAAGTCAGCTTGCGCCATCATCCTTAGTGGGATACCAAGCAACGCTTGCACGTTTGAGCACCCATGCAAGATTTGAGTTGTGATAGTGCTCGAGGTGCCTCGAACATTAATGCAAACGGCGGAATTCTCAATCAAGTTGGAAGGGATCAGTACAACAATCACAACAATTACAACAATGCTATGAACAACGAAATGGCAGTATGTCAATCCTACCAGTGAATTAATTCGATCATTGCTCAATTTTGTCATTGATAGGCTGATGGTACGTATACCGATATGCACTCACCTTCCCACAACTTATTGCCTGTCAATAGCTTATCTTGCCAAGTTACCCTGCGCTGTGAGAGCAGGATATAACTCAGGCAACCATAAATCTTACTTAAAAGGCACATGGGAGGGGGTGCTATGGGATATCAAAGCATGGGAGGTGGATGAACTGAATGAGTCAGTGTACTGGCTGAAGGGTGTTGCAGGATGCAGGAAATCTACAATCACTCAAACATTCACCAAACGTTCTGTGGCAAAAGGTAACCTCGGAGCAAGCTTTTTTTGCTCCCGTGATTATCCAGATAGATGAAACCTGCATCTTGTATTCTCGACTCTTGCATGCGATCTCGCATATTGGTCCACTGATTTCAAGACCGCCCTCATGCCAATCATCCACGCCAGTCCCAATGTACAGGACAACTCATTACCCGTACAGCTTGAGAAGCTCCTCGTGTGACCATTCAAGCAAACTGGCTTATCTGCCATGATCATCATAGATGCCCTCAATGAATGTGAGGACAAGGAGCCAGTATCAGAATTCCTTTCAGCCCTCACTGTACACGTGAACAACATGCATACAGTAAGATTTTTCATCACGGGGAGACCAGAAGATCATATTCGGTCTGGTTTCAAGCTCCCACTGTTACGAATGAAGGAGTTGCCACTTCATGATGTTGACTCAGCCACCATGGACTCTGACATAAAATCATTTGTTGCATTTCGGTTGGACAAAATTGCCACAAGACGGAGGCAATCCATCATTGATCAATGGCCCTCGGATTGAGACATCACTGTCATTCTGAAGAAGACATCTGGTTTATTCATCATTGCTTCTGTGATCCTTAGATTTATCAATTCTCCATTTGCTTCTCCCCAGAAGCACCTCAAGCTGATCATGGATCTGCCAGAAAGCACAATTTATGAAGGAAAATCTAGTATTGATGTGGTGTATCACCAAATCCTCTCAGCGAGCTTTGAGCACACTGATGAGGATGATGCCATTTTTTTTGATCAGCTGCATCTTGTGGTTGGGTCTATCATGCTTGCCCTCAAACTATTACCATGTGAGAGTCTTGCCGAGATCCTCAAAATGACACCAGCAGACATATGGGTAATCCTCACGCATCTGCATTCAGTTCTCATCATGCCGGAATTGGAATTGGAACCAATACGAATCCTTCACAAATTGTTTGCCAATTTCATCACTGATAAAGAACAGTGTCTGGATGCTCAACATTTCATTGATGCTCCCCCTCATCATTCGGTACTTGGCATCCACTGTTTGAAGTTGATAAAGATGAGGTTGATGAAGAATATATGCGGTCTCCCTCGATATGCAATGAACAACAATGTTGAGGATTTTCCTGCATGACGAGAGTTGTGTATTGCAGCTCCACTTTTGTATGCATGTTCATCCAGGGCTAAACACCTGCAGTTGAGCTCTCAAGCTGGTGGTAATACTAGTTCTGTCCTCACACTTGTCAACGATTTTTTCACTCATCATCTGCTCTTGTGGCTGGAAGTCCTGAGCATTGAGGAACATTTACACACCACAATATACTCCCTTCATGATGTGAGATTGTGGCTAACCGAGGTGAGCACTTCATATTGTTGTAACTCTTCGGCCATTGCTTACTCCAAATTAAGAATCCCAATCCAGATCTATTGGATTTGACATCAGGAAAACGTGGAGGGACTGATAATGTTGCATATTGCATTATAAGATACATATAGTGAGCAATAAGAGCAATCCTGATATGTGGTCGGACCAAGGTAGATATAAACAGGTAGGGCTGGTGGGTAGCACAAGCATACCAAGACTGAACAGACTATGTTCAATATTCTGAAATAAAGCATGCAGTTTCTCAGGGACTACCATGCCTTAAAACAATTGGAGAAGTGACAAGCTAGTGTCCATATGATGTTGCTTACAGAATCAATCAGGTATGCTATGTTTGTGGCAGATTATCAGGCGCTGTAAGTGCAGCATAATTACCAAGGGTGACGGAGAAAAAACAGCAGTGACAGACCTTATATTGCGGGGTAGCCCTGACAAGTCTCATCGGATGTAGCTTGGTGAGTTCAAACGAAAATTGATTATCTTCCTGGCAAATATGGATCAGATCACCAAGGGAGACGGCAGCTTGCTGAATCGGCCATGTTTGTGTTGACTTGTCAAGCACCGTCAGAGAGGTGTTAAGTTAGCACATCACTGAGGATGACAGAAAATGAACAGCAGTGGCAGGCATTATATTAAGGGGCAGCTCTGACAATATGGGTCAGATCAGCAAGGGAGACGGCAGCTTGCCATATCGGTCATATTTGTATTGACTTATCAAGCGCCGTCAGCAAGACGTTAAGTGGCATATTACCAAGGATGTCAGACAAACTTTACATCATGATCACCGTCTGACAGATGTGGGTAGGCAGATTTTATTTCCAGACCATTTATTGATTCATATTGGCGGGGTTTCATACATTCGCGTGGTTATGGTATGTAGAGCACGAGTAAAACACCAGCTTGACTAAATGTCCAGTGGCATTATATTGGCTTCCAGTGTTTTCAGCTCGAACCTCTTCTGCTTAATCCTCGCCAAAGCACTATTCTTGCTGACAGCACGTCGCGCCGATGAATAGCTAGGGAAGACTTGACTATAAATTTTCGCACCCGTAAATTAGATGAAACCAATAGAAAGAAGGATTCATACCGATTCCACCACGTGAGCAGGTCATTGACTTCCTTTATCTCTTCGACATCATCGAACAGATCAAGAACACTACCATAAAACCTTTCCGAGTCTGTGGCGGTGTCGGTCCTGGAGAAAACAGGCAAGGAACACAGTGCGAAGCGAACCTGGCATACAAATTAGTATAAGCTGCTTGTGGTGACAGTGATTAACTTACCTGCGTAGCGACATAGGCAATCGAGGCAGGAGTCACCTTAGTCATGCCATGAATGCGGGCATTTTCAGACCGTGTGGCCTTCGGCTCCTTTTCAACAGAACTGGGTGATGTAAAAATGTGCTTGTACGCCTGAAGAGAATATCAATGTCTCAGTTTTGGAGGCACAATACCACGATTACCGATACAAGAAGACTGCTTCGAAAAAGTCCATTCCATGGGTCCTCAGGGTCATAGCTATAGCCATGATAAAGAAATATTGGCCATTGATCTCCTGGTACCAACATTTCTCCACTGCGCAACTTTTCCTTGATGCTACTCAAAGCTGTAAGCAAAGACAATGAATTGATCAAGTCGACTTACTCAGCTGAAGACCAATCTAATCCCACCGGGCAAAGTAAGGCTCCGGTGCGCTCATGGTGAAATCCGCGATCAGTCTTGACGTTACGGGACAAAAGAGGATAGAGAGATTGACCACGTGGAGTGATCCAATCAATAATAGAGCCTTTCAGGCTCTTCGTATCATCCGATCTCGCGCTGGAGACTCCCTTCTGTAACTACATGCAATGGTTCAACTTATGCACTCATGATTATAAACGCACACAAACGAGTTCAGCAATATGTCGAACGTCCTTGTCTGAGCCTTCCATTATACAATCTTTGAGCCCTGGGACAGTTTGGAGAAGTTGTTGAAATACTCCGTGTTCCCTGCGTTCCCTGTGTATCTCGCTCAGTCCACCATCCGAAACTTGAGTAAAAAGGACGTACTCATGCATAAATGCATCGTCCGGCTCGTCACTGAGTTCGCCCATACACAATATCCCATTGGTTATCAACGCATTTACCAAGCACAACACGTGGACTGTCCACCCAAAATGTCTGCCATGGTGGATGAAGGGATCAGTCCCACAACTGCATGCTTCATATCAGAATTGAATTAGTGGCAGAGCAAATGGAGGGGCATACGGTCGTTTCCTGGGGCCAAGCTGCAACGCCCCTAGCCGTTTACTGCCAGCCACAGTCTCAGGAAGAGGAGAATTTTCATTGGACAGCGGCATTTGGACTTTCTGAGTTCAGAATAGTTATCTAGATCTGGGTCAAAAGTTGAGAGGCTTCCCGCTAAGCCGACCAGCTATATATACTACGAGGAGCCTTTGTGGAGATGTGGAGATGTGGGGATGTGGATGTGGAGATTTGGATTCAGAGATGAGAGATTGAGGGATGTGGGGATGTAGATATGGTGACATGAATTGAGAGATTGAGAGATTGAGAGGTTGAGAGATTGTTAAGAGATTCACTTGTGGCACACCCACCAAACTAGTACTAGTGCGCATGTTGTATGTACTAACATGCTGAAAAGCTAGTACAGAGATAGGTTGTTAGGTAGCGAACAATTCAACCATGACTGCATGCCTTTGATGAGATAGATATTCGTTACTTGGTGTCAAGTTTGGTGGATATGTGACCACATAAAATTATGCCCTTTATTTATGTGAAGGGTGGTGCAATATGATCAAAGTAGCTGGGCGTGCATACATGTTCAAGATCCAAAAATAAAAGGAGACTTTGTATCAGTCAGTATTTACAAGAAATGGCGCGAGACGAACACAGGGAAAGAATAGTAACTCCATGTCATCTTTGGTGTCCTGGCCATCGAACAGGTCATACCCTTGCCTCCCTGGCCTTCTACACTTGCATGGTGACTCCCATGGATCTACTTCATACTGCTTGAAAGGTGGGTCGTTGATCGCGACGTAATAATTTTGTGGCATTTCGGGCGTCAAATCGATTCAAGTTTGAACCTAGGAATCAAACATGTTAGACTTGGATTGTAGTTGATGGTGAACTGCCTACGGAAATAGCCTTGGCCCATTCAATCATCCTGTATGGTAGCCCTTTCTGGATGCAGATGTCAATGCAATTTATTTTCTGACATTTAGTGGTACTTGCAACCATGCGGTTTTCCTCCCAAGTTGCCATTCGAGCAAATAAATCAGCAAAAGACCCTTTAGGCTGACGGAAAGAGAGGATGGAGTTGCCCCATCTCGTCCATTCTGGCGCCTCAAGGTCATCACTAAAACCGACGTATCGTGCTAAAGTTGCACGTGGACTGGAACAAGCCAAGGGTGGGATGCCCAATTCCGGCGATACCGACGCTGTGATATATAGGATGAAGGTGTCAGGGTCTTTGCTGGGCGCCATTGGCATGTCAGAGACCTGAATGAAGGCATCAGCTACAGTATGGTACATTGACAAGGAATTGCTAGTACAGACCACGATATGGAACCGTCTAATAATGCATAGCACCTCATTAGCTGGCCCATCCCCCATCAAGAGGTAGCTGCTGGGATAAGGAGACTGAATATTCGTCGCCAGCCAGCGATCGACTGCACCAGCTGCGGGGAAGTTCTTCTGCCAGGTCGGCTGGGCCTGGTGGCAGTCTGACCGCAGAATTGTGGGGGGTGATGTAGAAGAAGGCATTTTCTTGGTCTTTGAGCTGCCATGCCACAACGGTCTGCGCCATTTAAAGCACAACAGCTTGCTACTGGGCAAGATATCCGCTGACATCGAAATTTGAAACTGTCAGAAGGGCAGAATGTTAACCTGAGAATGCGTGACACGAGCACAGCCAAAGCATAGCTCAAGCCTAGCCTGGTGTCCGGGCGCGATGGGGAGAATGGTATATTCAGTTGAGCCGTTACATAGGCCTATAGGCCTAGAGTCAAGGATGCACGAAGACATATATGGAGTTGTCGTCCTCCCTCCCTCAAAAAAGACAATGGAATATGGTCTGACTACGGGAGACTAGCACGAAGAGGCTTTGCCAGTGGAACTCAGAGCGTGGGCGAGCTCGGAACATATATTCCTACTATATCTTCCGTATCCTCGTCAACTAGCATTTTCCTATTGGTTTCTGTTTTCTTATTACTTGCACAATACCCTTACAGCCTTTCATAACGAGTCGTCTGCCAACTGTTGTTATTGAGCAAAGCTAACCTTGCTCAGCCACCTCCATCCACTTGTAGTTGACATCGCACAAGAGGCTCCCATTGAGACACTGCACTTTTAATCCATTTGTAGACGCTAGCAACATAATTTTGTGGCCTAATAAATTAAATGACAGTGCTAGTATCTTACCGTGCCTACAAAATAGAATGAGCAACAATCCTAGTCCATCAAGAGATGACATGAAGATGGCTGCTCTGGTATACCTTCAACACCACCCAAAGCTGCGATGTCCACCAAAATGGATTACCTCTGCATACAAAAATAACAACATGGAATCAAACTCACCGTTTGACGAGCTGATATTGTTTCCAGTCTGTACGCACACGCTCTCTGCGATCGTGTGCCCACCTGAGCCAGCAGAGCATCAATCAGCATGACGGGAGGCGGAAAAGCGGCCCCAAAAAAAGTCCCAGGTATCTTCGAGATCTTCCAATGCCAAATGGCGATCTTGCGCATTGGCCGCTTTCCTCTTCATGGAATGCTCAGACCAAATACACCGAATTCAGGAACTTCACCTCTCAGGGTTGAAGATAGCGGTACAAGTTAGGAATTGGTTGATCTTCTTCATGCATCATCCCAGCTTGGAAACGTGCAACTGGTAACTGACAAGGAATGAATTAGAGTAATAAGTTGGAGTAATGGACATTCGTACCCTGACATCGGTTTGCTTTGACCATCAAAGATCGCTTGTGGGATGAGGGCAACAACATACCTAATCCTCCGAGTTCCTAAACAGCAGTCGGAATTAAGAACGTGATGATAGCTTAATCAGGCACCTTTGGAGTGACAGGTGGGAAGTGGGAAAGTGTCTCGCTGTTCAACCAATCTTCACACGAGTTTGAATTGCTTGATGAGAGAATCCAGCAACTCGTTCGTGCGGATGACAGCTTCGAGCGGTGTCCAACTAATAGAGTTGATCTAGGGCCTCAAGTATCCGATTGTTGAACTGCTGAACACCTATTAAGCGAGTATCAGTAAAGCCTTTGTGAAGCTTGTATAGAATTTAGCGTCACCGGAGACATGCAGGAAAACCCGGGGAGTGTGTCCCTTCATCTGTTCATCCGTTAAGTTCCAAACCGCATCCTTCAACAAGAATTGCCGCCCTCTCATCATCCCGATTTTTGGCAGGATCTGAACTTCCAAACCGCACATCGAAAACAGAAGCCGAGCGTTGTTCTGAGAATACACACTGACGAACATGTCCTCCCATTCGACAATCTCTAGGCCAGTAACATTTATCGTTACTAGCTAACGACATTGTTGTTCATGAGGTCCGGATTGGCGCTGAGATAGCGCTGGATAAGGTCTCGAGACTCCGAGTCATCCGCTGAGAATCGGAACAGAATATGAAGTCTGTCGACATAGCAAGAATACAGGTGAATAGGATGCCGCGTCTATGTTGCTGAATCCTGATACTGCAAGAAGTTGTTCGGCATCTGCAGAGGTCCTGCCATTGCACTCGCACGCTATAGACTGAAAATCAACAGGTCGAGCAGTAATCCGTAGCACTGGAGGAGAATTGAAATCTACGTATGAGACCGAAGGTATTCGTGTGCGTCATGTCTATATATAAATCGTTAGCAGACGATTTCTACTTGCTGAAATAAGACACAATTGTACGTCAAGACTGCAAGCACACATCAATCAGTCTGACAGTTAGGGGACGGACAGTGAGTGACATACCAGTATTGTTCTCGGCCGTGAATGTAGTACACAAGATTGTGATCTAGGATTTGACATAACAGACGGTTCAGTAGGGTCAAGTTGATTTTTTTGTAGACCTTCAAAAGAACGGTCTCCATAAGCACGTTGTATTCACCCTCGCTTGTCCCAGATGTCTGTTGATACCTTGGCAGTGCTACAACATTGAAATAAGCATCCACGTCGAAGACACAACCTTTTGAACTAACCTTATATACCAAGAGCAGTGGTGGCTCAATAGCCTACACGCAAGCAGATTTGAGCGATTGAAGGGAGAGCTCCAAGCCTATACTTGCCACCAACTGGTCAAGTCATCTGCTCGAAACAGATTAGATTGGTTGAAATTCTGTACGAAATGGATAACTACAAACCATCCCTGTGCACATCACTATTATGATATTAACCACAGCAACGGGCACTCACAGTTCAGGACGGCTCCGAGTCATGTTGGAGGTTAGAGGGACAAGGATGCCCAAGATGGTGACCTGCATCAGCTAAGAGTTAGCAAGTTGTATACATGCGTCTGCATGGAGTATAATCGCTCTTCAAATTACATTCTCGCATCAAGAAGGTTGAAAAGGGTTCGCATCAGGAATGATAGAGGTGCTGGTACGGCCAAGCGAAGTTCGTAGTTTGATCATACAAATGTTATATATGTTATATACGGAGTAAGAAAAACAATCAAGATACCGTACTCTTTAAAATGTTTCTTGGATATGGCCAGATCGATTCCTGTCGTCAAGCAAAGTACGCAAGTTAGCCAACACAACTCTATTTGAAGGAGTCTTACCTTCCATGTTTTGCCCACCATTTAAGGTTACGATGGAGTTTTGGTCCATAGTATTTGTCTCCATTGATTTTTTCAATCAAATGTAACAACTTATCACACAGATCCTTGTAGGTTGGTTGGACAGAAAAGGCACAAGGCCACATATCTCTCTTTTCTACGAGAACACAGTGTAGCTGTAAGAACTCATTAGATAGGCCCATTGGCTTCCAAGGAATAGACATACCGCTGCAGCAGCTAATGCAAGGAGCTTATGAGGCAACGAATCTCTGAACTCTTCCGGGAAGAGTACACCAAGGGAGTCCGCCGAACTATAATAAAAGTCTATGCACAAAGCCTCAAGAGCTGGATGATTAAAGTAATTTTTTCGCCCCTGGTAAGTACAATATCAACAAGGACAGTGTAAGGGTGAGATGACAGTCCATGATTACAGACCTGGTCGTCTTCCCCATAATGAAGGAAGCTAAAACTCTTGATGTATTCTTGCGCCCGTCTCGAGACATAACCATAGAACTCTGCCTGACCAAAACCCCCAATCCAATCAGGTTCAAGATCATATTTGTCGGCAACAACTTGCTGTGCTTTGATCTTGAGGGCATCATGAAATGCAGAGCCCTCTTTGTATAACTAAGCAGATGCATAAGTTTTAAGCTACTCAGTTCCAACGAAAGGAGCAACGAATTACCAGTATAAGCATCTCCTTATATTCTGGGCAATAACCTGATACATAGCGAAATCAATATTCCGCCTGATCATTTGATGGGGACTTACAATCCTTGATCTTGCTCCCTTCTGTAAGATGCCTTCCCACTGCCCACACAGGACAATGAGCCACACCTCCAAGGTGCTCCCTACGTTCAGGAAAATTGACTTTCATTGCAATCCACAATTGAAAATAGTGTTTCGCGAGTTTGAAAAGGTCTGCCCATGGGCCACGGGAGAATCGTAATCATGTCTGATCTTCTATTTTAGATTCAGATGGTCTCTCGAAAAGTTGCTTTGCACGTTTGGCCACAGGTTGTGTCACTAATAATTCGTGTCACGCTCCTAATCGCTGAAGAGATTGTGCACGCCAGCCATTATGATTGCCTTGATTGCCTGGGCTATCGTTTGTATCCAGCTCCTTCCTTTTATTCCCAGCGTCTCGAAGATTCTGAGAAGCAACTCCTTCACCTTCGTCTGCTGAATGCTCTTCGGCTTCCGAATCGGGCACTGTGATATAAGAGAAGTTCGTCAGTGTATCTGCAGACATGAATACACAATATTGATGATACCAATATCAGAATCTATGGCATGGTAGTCCACTGCGTGGGCCTTGGACCTATCAAATCCACTGGCTTGGACGGCGTGGAATACTGAATTGGGCTGCTCGACTTCACCTCTACCAGAGCTGCTGTAGCTCGTGATGGAAGTATTCCCTACAGAATGCATCATAAGTGGTAGGAGCTTTGAACTGCAAAGTTACAGTACTGTTTTTAGGTTGCCGAAGACATGTATCCTTCCCAGAGGATTTCTGTCGCCTCTGGGTAGTCCCGAATGGATTTGGGCATCACATTACAAATAGGACGGAAACGAACTGTTCGTATATAAAGAGCTGTCAGTGAAGTTTAAGTTGTTTGACGTGTTGAGGTTCTGATGAGTTGCAGTTGAGTCGTAACCATGCTTGCCTGAAGAGCTGAAGCTGGAAGAATACAGCGTGTGTGTTTTGTGTGTTAGTTGGTGTGAACAAGCTTCGGTAGAAAATAAGATGTCAGATGTAATGAGACTTTGAAAGACAATGACAAGTGGAATCTGACCTGAAATGTGAGAACGACAGACCGCTAACTGTACATCCCATAGATGTTCGGATGATATATTGGCTCTAGTATCATTTACTACACCCTCCCATACTTTACAGACTCTATATTCACAGTCTGAACTGAGTATCAGTGATTCAGTGGTGAGTGTATGAGGACCCAGCTTAGGGCCTGTTCAGTAGCTCCGGTTTCAAAACCGGTGGGTTTCAATAATTTCACTTGTCTGCCTCATTCGTTGCAAAAATGCGCTTTTAATTATTCCAACTTTCTCAAAGACTATTCAAGTGTCTCCCTCAATTTTATAAGTATTTTAACTGATGTTATACAGCTACAATATCAAAAATGGCTTCATGGACAGTTCAGCCACCAGTTTTCAAATCGGGCCAAATGTCTCCGGACATGTTTTCGCAAATTCCTTTCTGCGAGACATGGAACGTCGATTTGTCATCAGACAAACAGACTTGGTATTTGGTAAACCTGCTGAAATCATGGCAATGCATTCAAGTTGAACAATGTTGATTTCAAATGCCATACGTTTCGTGCATTGATAAAAACTCCTCATCACTCCAATCACTCTCCTCCCCCCCCTCCTCCTCCTCATCATCCTGCCATTCTTCACCACTGTCGCTGCTAGACTCCTGAGAGTCTGAGGATTCAATAACATCATGATCAGTTGGACCTGAATCTGGACGACCGGTTCTGGGTGCAAGCAACATAACCGAATTTGAATCATGAGTACTCTCTTCCTCTGGGGGCGTTGCCTCAACCACATCGAGGCTATGATCTGTCTGGCCATGGCGTATTTGTGTCCAACACCGAGACCAAAATAATACCGCATTACCATATCCTGGTCGACAAAACTTGAACCAATGAGAGCCGGTTTACACTCTTATAAAGGTTCACTCACCAATTCACATAGTATTCAGCCCAATCCAAGGAATCCCGAGCGCAAGATGATAAACCTCTGCTGTCCACGTGACATAATCCTCTTGCAAATGCGGGAATTATGTGACAACTCCGCAAGGCATCCAAAGGATCAACAAAACCAAATGTGTCATCATCTGCCACAGGTAGGAATCGAATGCGATCAAGTTTCTTTGCTTCCCACCTGGTCCGTATTGTTCCTGTCTTCTCATACCACCGAACCCATAAGAATTCAATCTGACGTGGCTGGTAATCAGTGCTGCCAGGGCCGATGTAGACTGTGTTAACGTGATATACGCCAAGAACACGAGCATATTTGAATGGGTGACCAACAGTAGAATCATTGTTATCACCAGGTTCAGTGAGGGTCATAATATTGCAGTGGGAGGTTGACCAGTTCACAGTATCCTGAGAGCGTCGGATGTCATATGTAGTATAGTTGATGCAGATGAGCTTGTGCCGATATAGGCGATCATGTTTGACGATGACTGAGTTGGGATCACAGTTATTTTGGTCTTGGAGAACACCGTCGTGGCACTGTGGATCTTCACTCCTTAGCAGTGACAAGATGCGCGCAAGGAGGTGCTGCTTCAACTTCGGCAGAAAATTCTATTGACAAACAACATTAGCACTATAAACCTTCACCCAGGCTTTCATACACACCTTTATGGCCGGATCACCCGCGTTATCACGAAGAAATGTGCCAATATGGTCATAATGATTCTCAGTGACCCCTATATGATGGTGCTCCTGTGGTGAGGTAGGTACTGCTTCGTTTTCTATTCGGTGATCCGTAGACAGCTTTGCTCGAATTCGGCAGAGACAAGTTTCGCGGCGCTCAATTTGAGTTAGCTGTTTGATAAATAGCTTCTTGTTTGTACGCTTTTATCGGGTCTTTGACCTGCGGTGCTCGAGTTTGCTTTGCAACAAGCACGGTCAGCGTTAAACATGGCATGTGTCTCCACTTGCACTTACAGGCTCCGAGGTATATGAATCTGTTGTCCCACATCTGCGAATTGTGTTCGCATAGTCGCCAAGTGCATGATACTTGTAGATGTCAAGATTAAATGACTTCGGGAGAATATTATCTCGCTTCTGGTGGGCTTTATCTGGTGCGAGTGAGTGAGCTCCAACATTGGACACTTGGCTACCTGATGCCTTCTTTAACTGGTGCCATTTACGAGCTTCAGTCTCGTGTCTGAGTTCCCGTGTTGCGAACACTGGACACATCTTTTTTGGTAAACGAGTGGAATTTGTTGCCAATTTCAACTGTTGCATCGTCGAGAAGGGCGAGTGTTTGATCAGTGTGTAAACGAAGCTTCGCTAGACCATGCCATTGTGCGCAGACGAAGAGCAAATGTAAGATAGCGCTGTTGTGTGGCTCTGGGAAAAGTCCATCAAAGACTGGAATGGCGCACTATCAATCTGCAATCAGCTGGTTGATTATGTCTGACATACAGGCTGTGTACCAACCTGTAAAAGATCTTCAAAATTGTGCGCAGTTAATCTTTTGAGCTCTGACATGTTTTTTGCAAAGCGTCGAATAGTATCGCGCCCAAAGCTTGGCACCTGTCTAAAGCTACAAAAGTTGTGTGACACCGATATAAATATAACATTACCAACATTAAATGACTGGCCTACGTACCGGTGATCCAACTCATCAACCAAAGTTTTGTCAACGGCATTCAGCATGTGTAGAAGATGTATAAAGAGGGCTCTCCATACGCCTAATTCGAATTCATGCATAAGATCAACAAGAAGCATGATAAATAAATTGAAACCGAGGGGCGCAAGCCTTTGTGAAAAGGCATTCTGCATGCAAATATTAATTGTTTGTAATTACATACATATACCGTCCCACCCACCAATGTCAGTACCAAAGATTGCTCTTTTAAAATTACTTCGACTGCTGGGCTATTGACGGCGTAATTCTTCTCGTAAATAATTTCCCGTGCTATATCAACCTTGCGTCTCCTATTTTCATCGTCAAAACGGGCGAGGGTCTTTCGCTGTTTCATGTCTTGTACCATCCCTAGATTATGAAAGTGTGAACGAGGGATAAGGCATCGAGGGCAGGGACAATATCCTTTGTCGCGAATGCTAGCCAGCAGAACTCTGTTTTGGTTAGAACAAGACATGTGAAAAGCGGGGAATACAAACACATACTTCTCTGGATAATCGGCAGTGTAAGCAAGAATTCTGGGATAAAATTGGCGCATAATTCTGTCGCAACATTTGATTACGATGCCGTGCTTGTAGGCTTCTCTGAATTCATCATCAAGGAGTATGGCCCATTGTGCATGTAGCACCTCACGGCGACAGTGCGTCATAAACGCCCCGGTGGGCCTCCGAGTTCCTGTATTCTGAGTGGCGAAATCTTTAAACGCGTTGGGAAGCTAATTACATGCTTAGATAGGGGTAAAAGCGCCAAAAAAAAGGGAGGGATTTACTGTCTGAAAATATGCAATATGGCTACACGAGTGACATGTCGGTTTACATCGGCGATACTTCAATTCATTCCCAAAGTAGATGTAGCTGGGCCACAATTTCGCTGTGCCAAAAGATGTCAATTGAGTAGCGTCCGACGAGAACATCATGGCTATGACAACCCTGGGAAGGTTGCAGCCAGGCTCTGCGGGGAGCTCTTGCACTTCGCGATGAGCATCCAAGAACGCAGGTGACGTGTAGAGTTCACCATGTATAGCTATGTCTTCGCTGCTATCAGTAGGCTTCCAAAATAACTCAAATGGTTCATAATGGAGGTGCCAATGATCATTTAGACCCGTAAGTTTTTCACAGATTATCGACACGAGATTTCGGTGGTAGAGATCGCCGATAACGTATGTTTTTGGGCCAGGATTTTTGTGTCTTTTATGAAATGGAACTGAGATGGCGATGGGAATCTTACTCCACCCAGCGCCCTCATCCACCCACACCCCTTCCTCCTCTTCCTCCTCAGCAAAACTATTGCTAGCCAATTGAGCATCGATTTTACGCCATGACGTATGTTGCACGTCCTCTGGGCGAAAATGTTGATCCCCAACAATACTCAAGAGGTCGTTGAAGCTCTCACGAGACTTTTGCATGCCACTGTTCCAGTACCATTCGCCTAAACGGAAAGAGCTTTCGTTCGGGTATGGATAGAAATTGAGTTGTCGTGGTGTGTCAGGTAGTTCGTCAGATAAGTTCTGTAAATCGACGTATTCCTCTGGGTCATGGTATGGCGGATTTTCAGAACGATATCGCCTGAAAAGACCAAAGACGTTTCGAGGTGTCTGGAATAATTGGCGCACGTGCGAACCAAGCGAATTAATGGGTGAATATTCCGGAGAGATGGGAGTTGAATTAATGGCAAGCAGATGTGGTGGGGACATCGCTGCTGGGGAGTTTTCAGATACAAGAGGCAGCAAGGGGAGCAGTTGTGGTACGATGTCCCGGAAGCGCTTTTGGAGTTGACGGTTTAACCTGCGTGGCCTACGCTCTGCAATGGATAAGTGCTGAGTGGAAAGAATATGAAAGATATTAAGAGCAAATTATGTGTGCTCAGAACGAAGCATAACATACTTCGACAGGGCAGGGAGTGGGCGGGGGTATGGTCTCATCTGCATCACTTGTATCCGCCAATCGGTTCTATACGACAAATGAAATGAGACAGCATTTCTGCGTGCTATTGTGTACTCACGATGGCTTCATTATCAGTCACAACGTCAGGAGTTGCCAGCTGGCTGTCATCATGGCTCGTATCTTGAAGGTGTCGTTGCTTCTTTGGGTTCCATATCTCCTTAGCCTTTGCAAAAGCCGAGGCCAAGCACTTTTTGCTTTTTGAACAACTGCGCGAATGGTTCTTCAGTCCACCTTGTGAAAATGATCTTCCGCAAACACAGGTCTGAGAAATTTCAGTGCCATCCAAGGTGGTACTCATGCCCGAAGTGGGTTCTCGCTTCCTGTCATCGGTGAAAGGGTATAGATATCAGGTACAGTTTGCACACCATTCAGTCCAAATATACGATGGTAATGTAGATAATATTGAGACATTATATCGTTTAAGACGTGTCAGCAGACGTCCGGTGGATTATACATAATAACTGTGTAATATGCATTGGCGGAAAGATATTTAATACACGTATATGACATGTCCGATGGGTAATAAGTCATTATCCGCCATTCTGACAGCGGATATTGAATATCCGATTGAATCCGGTGAGCTGACAGCTTCATATAAGCATTCTATTAAGCATTCATCAACCTTATGGAGCATACAATATTCATTGGGCGATGTTATGCAGTTAGCCGGACATTGACTAAATAATGTGCGACTGTATGCAATGGTCAGCCTGACAGTGTATTGAATATTGTCTGGCGGTCCCATCGGATTAGGCGGATACAGGCTAAGCATTGATCCAGTGCATTCATAGGTCAGTCCAGCGGAGTATCATATATTATATGCGTGGTGACATGGGGTTAGGCGGACACCAATTTAATATTCACTCAGTGTATGAATTGGTCAGCCGGACAGGGTATTGAATATTGTATGGGTAGTGCCATCGGATTAGGCGGATATGGGTTAAATATTTAGCCATTGCATTTGCTGACCAGTCTGACAGCGTATTGAATATTGTATGGATTGTGCTATCGGATTAGGTGGATGCCCATTGAATATTGTGTGGGTGGTGTTGTCAGATTAGGCAGATGCCCATTGAATATTGTGTGGATGGTGTTGTCGGATTAGGCAAATGCCCATTGAATATTGTGTGGGTGATGTTGTCGGATTAGGCGGATGCGGATTGAATATTGTGTTGGTGGTGTTGTCGGATTAGGCGGATGACAATTGAATATTGTGTGGGTGGTGTTGTCGGATTAGGTGGATGCCCATTGAATATTGTGTGGATGGTGTTGTTGGATTAGGCGGATGCCAATTGAATATTGTGTGGGGATTAGGCGGATGCGGATTGAATATTGTGTGGATGGTGTTGCCGGATTAGGTGGATGTGGATTGAATATTGTGTGGGTGGTGTTGTTGGATTAGGCGGATGCCGATTGATTATTGTGGTGGTAGTGTTTTCAGATGGGGCGGATACCGATCCTGAATTTATTACATGTATGCCACTGCGATACATATTAGTAATTTTTGTAAACTATAACATATTTACACGTTAATAGAAGGCTATATATTTTTGTAGTCGATACTCTTCCAACCTGTAGTGTGAACTATTTGACAATTGTTGCTGATTTTGAATCTTTCTGATAGATACTTTCTCACTCGGAATTGATGCACCCTGTACAATTTGTTTCCATCTTACAGTTCCAATTTCAACTGAAGAACAACTCTATATTGCAGCTATACATAGTAAATAAAGTTAAGCGTTCGAATTGATAGTTTCCGCAATATTTTCACAAGTCTTCCCGATCGTTTCACAAGCCTTCCCGATGGCGTAAAACTCCTGCCCCAACTTTGTGAACAAATCGTCGAGTTCGATGCTGGAGTTGTCCTCGACCTTCGAGGTGGCCTTAGAAGACCGCGTCGACTTTCTGGTGGGCCTTGGGTTGGGGCGAGTACCGGGAGTGACCATCACGCCATCGAATTGAACATGAGCGGTTGCTCCAGCACCGGTCTTCTGCCGTTTGGAGCCGCCTTGAGGAATGTTGGCCTCATCGAGTTGTTCGATGGTTCCAATCGAATTCGAACCGGAAGCGGAATATATTTTGCGTTTTCCGGTCTGCTTGGCCGGGGATGCGGGCTTGTCTTTGACACGGGTATGATGACAACCTGCAAATAAAATCTATTAGTATACGAGTATGCAAAAGGAGAGTACTTACCGCCATTGCTGCAGCTTTTTTTGAGCTTCCAGCATACATTGCACGAATATCCGACTGGACCTGTGCAAATGTCATTGGCCTTGGTGCAGGCGGCACAACGCTGCAAGAATGACTGGTGAGTGAACTATGTATGTATCAATCTGACGAGTCACTTACAGTTGAATGGACAACTTGATCGAGTTTCTTGCGAGCATCCTCCTCGCCTTGCCGTTTGGTTTTCTTTGGAACCACCTAACGCCATCAAGACATGTAGTGAGTATAGAATAAACACAAACATATTAGATTCGACTTACCTGGTCTCCGATGGTGGATATGCTGGCTCCGTCGTCCTGGTCCTGGTCCTGGTCATCTACGAGAATATCCGCAGCCTTCTGTGCATCGCGCAGAGCCTGCTTCTTCATCTCGAGCTCATGTTCCATGGCCTTGAGGTTTTCCTGCTCATCCAGCATCTGCTTCAACACATCCGCCTTCTCCTTCGCCTCCCGCTCATTCTCCAATCGCGCCATTTCGTCTATTCTCTTCATATCTTCCTCCATTTTCTTCTTTTCCGCCTCATCCGACGCCTGTTGATTAGCCAATTGAGTCTCGGTGGAGTGGATGGTGTTGGTGCATAGTTCGTGGAGGCAGCCAATTACCTCCCGGTGGTCGGAGTGCAAACCATCGGCGCGACTGAGTTTTCCCTGTAAATGGTAAGTGTCCGATGATGCGACTAGAATAGTTTGAAAGAAAAAACTTACAAGAAGGACATCCATCCGCTCGCACCAAGCCTGTGCGAATTCTTCTTTGAACCAGCCGTTTGGCCCTGGGGTAGGCTTATTTCGGCTATGAACGAAGGCAGTGACGGCGACCTTGAAATTCAAAGTTTTGAGCAGGTGGAAAAAGTCTTCTGGGGCTTCGTAAGGGTTGGGGTAGGATATCGTTCCGAAATGAGGTGTCAAGTTCCAGAATGAACCAAATGACGCGTCGTTGGAGTTTACCGTCTGATTCTCACCCTGTGGCTGATCACTGTGGGCTTACCTTCACAAACAACTCAGGAATACCG
>KN833015.1:72320-90121 GCA_000827315.1 Piloderma croceum F 1598 | reverse complement strand
AGACCCTTTATAGCAAATTTTGTAGGGAATCACAATATATTTTATACAAATAGTGCTATAAATACTCGCAAAAGATAACCTAGAAACGATCACAATAGGACCAATTATGGATAGTCTATAAACTCATCTATGATGAAAATTTACAGATTTTGTCTAAATGCTGTTTATAGCAAGAACAATAGATAATCTCGAGGGAACACTATTGTATCTCTTTATAGGCTCTTAGATAATCTATAAAGACTTGCTATAGGGTTTCACAATAGATTATCTGACATCACCACCTTTAGCAAATCTTTATAGATTATCTAAGAGCCTATAAAGAGGCACAATAGTGTTCCCTCGAGATTATCTATTGTTCTTGCTATAAACAGCATTTACACAAAATCTATAAATTTTCATCATAGATGAGTTTATAGACTATCCATAATTGGTCCTATTGTGATCGTTTCTAGGTTATCTTTTGCGAGTATTTATAGCACTATTTGTATAAAATATATTGTGATTCCCTACAAAATTTGCTATAAAGGGTCTCTAGATTTTGGTACTCCCGGTGTGTGTGGTATGTATATTCGTCACGTTCAAAGATCGAGCAGGGTGATGTTTTTAGCCTCGAAACTAAAGGCACCGATCAGTTGCCATGGCGCAAACAGTTGCTTCTTTTCTGCCTATATTATGCATAAGTACGGATGAACGTATGGTGTTGTAGGGCTCCCAGTATGATTTTGAGGTCCAAGTTTGAGTGCAACTGTGTGGCATAAGAAGAAAAATATGAAATAATATTTTTGCACATTGGCACGTGTTTTGAGGTATTGTGGATAATAATAAATAATCAAGTGAATGCAACAACAACAAAGTTGAAACTACTAAGTTCTCTTTTGTACACAGTTGATTCACACCCAAGCATCAAAGATGGGGATAGTCAGTGACTTGGACCGAGGGCACTTGCGCCGCTGTAAGGTCACAATGCTACCCAAACAAACACCACAAACCCTCCCCAAGCACTCCGATGTCGTCCAACAACAATAGAACTCCAAAATCCAGGATCCCACCCTCTGCATCTATGCCTATCCTCACCCCAACCCAACAGCAGCAGCAAGGCCATGGGGGGCCGTCTAAACTGCCTAAATTCCTGCAAAAAGCAAGTCAAGATAGGGCAAGATTGATGACTGATCCATTGGCTGCTGTTACAGCTACGGGGAGCAGTGCGAGTATAGCTAGTTCTTCGTCTTCTGGGTCTGGGAGGAAAGGAGGGAGTCAGTTGGGAGGGGTTGTGAAGAAGGCTACTCAGGCTCAGACATCAGACTCGATGGATGAGCCGCCTGTGATCATTGAGCCAGTGCCAGTGCTGACAGCGTCAAACCCCAACCCATGCCCATGAACATGATCAGAACAACCCATCTCCAACATCGGACACTACTCACCTTCCTCCCCATCCCAGCGACCACCAGGTCAAAGTTCCTCTTCTCACCATTTGGTGTTTTGATATTGATATCTTCCAGCATGTGCTTTATCTGCACGGGGTGGACATGTATAGGATGACTATGTCAATGTCATCTCGCATTCATGATCTGATTTTTTTTGGACCAGCTGTTTTAATTCATCCTCTTACTACCCTGAGTGCTAGATGTAGACATCACCCCTTCGTCAGCGCATCCTCCGGGCGATTAACAAGTCTACTATGTTGGCGTTATTTTGAATGTCTAATCTGATTTCATGTCTTCAATGACTTGCCAGGTGAGCGATTAGATGGACCAAGTTGAAAAGAAGGATGAGGCTTTGATAAGAGAAACAAAGGGCGAAGAGGAAAGAAGAGGCCACTATTACAAATGCACAAGGTATCCACTATGACTCTTGGTCCTCAGTTGAAATAGACTCCGGTACCACTTCAAATACCCTCCTCAGTGTCATCCCATCTGACTCATAGTCCACAAACCTTAACCTTACCCCACCATCCACCTTCTCGCCTCCAACAGCCGCAATGAAAGTTGGATCAGTATTCCTAGTTGCTGCCAACATTGTCTTGAACCCTGTGGAGCCCTTTGATGGATTTCTCCAAAGTGCATGCAATCCAACAAGTACAGCAAAGAGTGTGCATATGAATGCTGTAAGATATGGTACCCAAAGCACCATAGGACGATATAAGTAGACATTTTCCGTGGGATGTTGCGTGCATGTTATCACAGATGCAGAGGTGGGGGATGTCGAAATCTGCTTGGATGATGATCCTTGAATATTGAGCACCATGAGACCGATACTGATATTGAGCATCAGACCTTCCACTTTCTGGCCTATGTTGCTGAATGGTATCCACTCCTGTGCTGTTGTGTTCATGTACCCAAAAGTTCCCAGGGTGACCATGGTCTGATTTATTTGCACACTGGTGTTCCACATTGTAGAACTGAACTGCTGCGCACTCTGACCCGTGTATGCGTCCTGGTAGTGTGCAGAACCATCCTGTGGTGATAAGCTGCCTGAGACTTGTCGTGGCAGCAACACTGAGGCGGGGCCCACAGCGGATGATCCTGAGGACATTAACATAGATGATCCATTTAGAACGGTCCCATCAAGGATAGATGTCACTGCTTGGAAAATAGAGGAATAAACCATAGGTTCAGTGTTGTTAGGGTTTATGAGCAGAGCGTGGCCGGTTTGATCATACACAGTGCTAAAATTGTTTACGGGAGTGATGGACTGAGGTGTTACGGAGGTATAGGAGCCATTGTGCTGAACGTGGAGTGTATAGCTGGCATTGGTGGCACTGCATATGACTCTTTGAGCCAGGTTTTGTGCAGGATTCGGCGGTCCGCCGACAATCGCAGCTTGCCTGTCTCCAAACCAATCAATGTATAACTGGTCTGGAGCGTTGGTCGAATTTGCGACACTGGTTGCATTCCAGAAGTAAACGCCCCCGGAATAATTGCTGGGTTTTCCGATATTGAATGGTTTGGTGCAATTAAAGTATGGTGCGAAGAACGAAGTGCTATAGTCGCAAACGGGACCACAGGCGGATTCTGGCACTGCATACGTTCCGGATAGTAGGGCTAGTGTTGCAAGTTGCTGCGCCTGAGGACTTGGTGATGCGAGGTATTGGTTCTCCGTGAAGCTTACATTATCGTAGAGACAGAGGGTGGCTGAGGAGGCCCAAGTCGAAAGATCCACTGATGGAACGGCGCATGGGGATACGAATGCCGTTACGTTGTGGGAAACTACCAGGAGAGCACCTGGGGTAATGATCGCAATGAGTGGCATTGCCCACGACATTAGCGCCAAAAGGATGAGACGCTGTGCTGAGGAAATAAGATCGAGAGATAGGAATCCTTGCAGGTTGTGCAGGACATCAAAGCCTGCATCAAGACCGTCCAGGACTCCAGGGACATGCCCCCGGTCCTGCGTGCGACTGTCCAGAGGCGCTGGACATACGCTGCACCCACAGCCTTAGCGAAGAAGAACTTCGTGGCGAAAGCGAGCGCTGAGCCCACGTGACTGGCCCATTTCTGGTCGCTGAAAGCATGAATCGGGGTGGAGTAGGTCCTCTCCACGCTTTTGTAGGACAGGTAAGAGTAGTAGGAGTGATGGCTGAGGGCAATGGCACACCCGATCATGAAGAAGGAGAGTATCTCGAGGGTGGACGATTGGCGGGGAGATATGGAATGATCTATCGGGTAGTTAGTAATGTAAACTGGTTTATGGACAGACAATGATTGGTCACCAGTCCTGAGTTTTTTGTATTGGTGCAATGTCAACAGTTTCGATGGTGCAAAATCAGAATACGCAAACGGCGCCATGGTTGTGTTGGGTGAACCGGTGATGAAGCATCGTTTAGGAGAGCAGCGGTAAATATCCTAGAGTCTGAATTAATGTGCCTGGACGCTTCGCGCCTCATTGCAAGATTAGACGCCGACGAAGCAGGCCTTGCGGTATTGCATTTTACGTGCATCTGAGCACCTGTCAGGTAACTGCCAGATAACTACCAGTGTATTGGCGCAGATTGGCGTGTAAACTTGGTGTAGCTTTATATCCGTCTTGAGATACACCTTCATGCCTGCTAATTATGAGTGGCACTGCAGTACTGGCGGATGATCGCAGGACGGCTTTGTCCGTACGCGGACCCTGTCTAGCGCGTCTATCGCCCATGCAGGCAGCCACGGGGCAATGACAGGAAGCGGCAAAGGGCTTCCAGCCAGTCAGATGTTGGCATTAGCCGGGATTGAACCTTTTACCCGGAATCAACGGCTACTCCCAAACTTGATGAGTGAACACATAGCGTTCCATCCGCAAGATGACTGCACTTTGTCCTCCTGAACTACCGGACGCTCGCAGGCAATCTAATAAAATTCCCCATGTTGTTGAGGCAGGGTGGATACATGCCTTTTTGGCGCCTCTGAGTCGAAGGTTTCACATATAGGCACCGAAAGTTTCGTGCTTAGTGCTTCAGACAACAGGGGGAAACAAAATAATTCCAATTCCATACAGTACAAAGGAAAGTCCGTCATGAATTGGGGGAGAAGTCAAGAGCCTCTGAAAAGGATCATGAAGGTCTGGGTGTGCCGTGAGATAGGAACAAGTCGACTCGAATAGAGCAAGTCGAAGACACGGCGAGAGCAGCTATGTAGGGCAGCAGTTTAACAAGGACCGAACTTGAAGGATCGCAGTGATGGGGTTTCTAGAATTAAACCCATCAAACGGATAGAACCTCGCTTGAGCCTCACCTACAAATCCAATACAAATCCCAAAATAGATGCATCGGTTCTAATCGGGTGCGCGTCACGGCAGACCGCGGTGGATATAATATGCACATTATGATGTTACGTTGTTGCAGGCATTTTGAAGTGCGTTCAACCGCAAGTTGGAGGAAGTGAAGAATAAAATATTTTTGCAAATTGGCACGTGTTTTGAGGTATAATAAATATAGTCAAACGAAGACGACGACGACGGCGACAAAATTGAAACTATTATCTTTCGTATACAATTCTTTCGCACCCGAGCGTTCGAGGATGGGGATAGTCAGTCACTTGGACCGTTGCCGCATAAGGTCACAACGGCTACCCAAACTTACACCACATCCCCTCCCCGAGCGCTCCGATGTCGTCCAACAACAACAAAATCCAGGATCGTACCCTCCGCGTCTACATCTATCCCCACCCCAACCCAACAACAACAGCAACAAGGCCATTGGGGACCCTCCAAACTGCCTAAATTCCTGCAAAAAGCGAGTCGGGACAGGGCGAGATCGATGACTGATCCATTGGCTGCTGTTACAGCTACGGGGAGCAGTGCGAGTATAGCTGATTCGTCTTCTTCCGGGTCTGGGAGGAAAGGAGGGAGTCGGTTGGGAGGAGTTGTGAAGAAGGCGGCTCAGGCTCAGGCGTCAGACTCAATGGATGAGCCGCCTGTGATCATTGAGCCAGTGCCAGCGCCGACGGCGTCGAACCCCAACCCGCGCCCACGAACGCGATCAGAACGACCCATCTCCGACATCGGTCACTACTCACCCCCAACGCCATCGACCTCGCGCATTGGAGATCTACCAACCCAACTGTCAGGCTGGTTCAGTCACACCTTCTCCTCAACAGACCTCTCCCTCCCTTCCCTCCTCTCCCAATCCTCCCAACTCTCCTCCGCATCCTCTTCCAGCTCCTCCCCCAAACAAAAAGCTGCGCCCTCTCCGCCGCGGCCCGTCACGGGTCCCATCACCTCGATAGAGCCGTACGCTATTTACTCGATAGCGATGCCCAGCCTGATCGGTGTGCTGATCCGATTTGGTTATTGGGAGTTGGACATCCTGGGTATGAGCCGAGTGGGGGGGGTGCTGGCGTCTCAGTAGCCACAGACAGGTGTATTTACCAATCTGAGGTATTCGCTGCCACTACTTCCACCCCTACTGTCGACCGGAAAGCGGGAGCGACGAAGGGCAAGGGCGAGGAGAGGGAGAGGGGGGACATGCGGTGTTGGTGTTCGTTGGGTTTGGATTGGGTTTGGACGGGGCTAATCCGATACTATTAAGGTGCGTCTCCCATCCCCTGGGGGAGTTTTTTCATCTATTCACACATATTCACATACGCGCACGCATACAGACATTGTACACGTTCCCCCAGTCAGTGGGTATAGCAAGCGGCAGACCTTCGTCGTATTACTTCGTCGGTTCACAAGCTGATAGCCTGTTTTACCTCGATCCGCACCATGCGCGTCCGGCTGTCCCCCTTAAGCCTCCTCCTCCCCCGCCGCTGGAGACTATAGCTAGGCTTCGTGGGGAACGGCAGACCACGCCGGAATTGAGCGGAAACAACGGCAGAGGTCACCAACTTCTGTGACTGGACCACAACATATCCCGACTCCACCTTCCTCCTCACGCACAGCCGGCTCAACAACTACAACATTCACCTCAGCCCCACTCACCCCCTCCCCCTCCAAAAAAACAATTCTCCATCTCCTCCCAATCCTCCTCTCTCCCCCGCGCCAGCAGCGATCTTGATCTCGACCTAAGCAGCGTCGGGACCTTAGACCCTCTCCGAGAACATTATGTGAATGCGTATTCTGCTGCGGAACTTAGGACGTTCCATTGTGAGAGGGCTAGGAAGGTGTCGTTGAGTGGGTTGGATCCTAGGATGTTGCTTTGGTTTTTGTGGGAGGATTGGGAGGATTTTAGGAGGGTTGTTGAGGTGAGTCTGCGCTTGTGCTTTCTCTTCCTTTTGTTTAGGGGAGGTTTAAGTTTAGAGTGTGTTAATGTGTTTGCGTTGCAGCTCGGACGAAACCATAAGCCGATATTCAAGATCCAAGGCGAGCCGCCTACCATCTGATACTGACAAATTCATGGGTCTCAAGTCTATTTCCGAACTGGACGGCATGGACATGGACGACGACTAGAAGGCGCTTAAGAAGACGAAGCTGACGAGCCGTTCTTCGATACGCGCGATGGCACATGGTCATCGTCGATTTCTCCCGATGCGAGTGTTAGAGGTAGAGCGAGGAGCTCTGATTTCGATACGGAGGAGGGTCCTGGTACGCCTGGGCGGACACAAGGACTACGTGTGAGGTTGGGAAGGGTGGCTTGCCGGAGACATTTGATGATAAGCGTCGGAAGGAAGATGCTGATGTTGGCGACCAGGATGATGATGACGATGACGACGGGGTGGATCCGTCTGTCCCCACATCGCCGCCTAAAAACCAAGCACCTGCGATGGTCCAGAACCCACTCGAACAGTTCCAGCAAAGCACAAATCTGCCTCTGTCGTGCATGTTCTAAGGACCCCTCCCGAGTCGTCTGCCCATTTTCCGTTCCCTAGTTCGATGGAGGATACTACTACACCTCAGCAGGAAGATTTCCAGCAGCAGCGGGACCAGTTACTTGAGATGCAGCAGCAGGAGAATGGGAAGCAGTTACAGCGGATGCATACGGCGCGTGCTAGAGATGGCGGTAGGACACAAAGTAGTGTCAAAGGCGTGTTGACCGCTGAGGACGGCGGGGAGATCTTCTAACCTCTGCGTTTCTTATGTCTTTATGTCTTTTCCCAGTCTTTCACTTTCACTCTGTGCGTGTGTGCTTTATTCATATTCTCATTCAGGTTATTCCGGCTCGCCTTTTTCTTCTTTTTTTTGTGCGTGGGGATGATCCAGTAACGCTTGCTTATCACTGAGGACTCAACCAGCCTTTTCTTTTCTTTATGGTGTTACTAACTTCCCGATGATTTTTTTTTCCTGCGCGAAATGGCTATGTACAGTTTTGTGTAACTATGTACCATCCCCTTGTCCATTGCCTATAGAGATATCTTTGCTGATCTTCCCGTTTACACAAATATCTTCATTATCCTGTGATGTCGTGAAGTCTCGCGATCGGTTGTTGATAAGCTTTTCGCCTAAGCCGAGTAGGGGGTTGCCTGCTGCTGTTGTCCCTGGCGGCGGAGGGTTGGGGAAGAGGAGCTCAGTTAGTGTTGGTTCGGATCCGGATGGGAGTACAGGGAAGAGTTGGGTTGGCTCCTAAGTTGTACATACTCTTATCGCGGGCACCAGTCACGTGCGAAGATGCGATAGGACTGCCACAAACATGCTGCACACAGGCGACTCTAGCGTCAACTTCAACGCTTTCCCGTCCACACCCATCTGGTGAGACTTAGTTGGATTGTAATTGCTATCCACCATCGCCAGAAGTCAGCGCTAGTCAGCTTGCACCATCATCCTAAGTAGGAAACCGAGCAACCATTCCAAACACCTATGCAAGATTCGAGTCGCGATGGTCCTCGAGGTGCCTCGAACATTAATGCAAACGGCGGAATTTTCAATCAAGTTGGAAGGGATCAGTACAACAATTACAACAATGCTATGAATGACGAAATGGTGGTACGTCAATCCTACCAGTGAATTAATTCGATCATTGCTCAATTTTGTCATTGATAGGCTGATGGTACGTATACCGGTGTGCACTCACCTTCCCGCAACTTATCACCTGTCAATAGCTTATCTCGCCAAGTTACCCTGCGCCGTGAGAGCAGGATATAGCTCGGGCAACCATAAATCATGCTTAGAAGGTACAAGGGAAGGGGTACTATCGGATATCGAGGCGTGGGAGGCGGATGAAAGGAACGAGTCAGTTTATTGGCTGAAGGGTGTCGCAGGATGCGGGAAATCTACAATCGCTCAAACGTTCGCCGCACGTTCTGCGGCAAAGGGCAACCTGGGAGCGAGTTTCTTTTGCTCCCGCGACTATCCAGATAGACGAAACTTGAATCTTATATTCCTGACGCTAGCACGCGATCTTGCGTATTGGTCCGCTGATTTCAAGACCGCCCTCATGCCGATTATCCGCGTCAATCCCAATGTGCAGGACGACTCATTACTCATACAGCTCGAGAAGCTCCTCGTGAGACCGTTCAAGAAAACCCGCTTATCTGCCACGATCGTCGTAGACGCCCTTGATGAATGTGAGGACAAGGAGCCTGTTTCGGAATTCCTTTCAGCACTCGCCTTACACGTGGACAACATGCCTACGGTAAGATTTTTCATCACGGGGAGACCAGAAGATCGTATTCGGTCTGGTTTCAAGCTCCCGTCGTTACGAACAAAGGAGTTGCCACTTCATGATGTCGACTCGGCCACCGTAGACTCTGACATAAAATCATTCGTTGCATTTCGGTTGGACGAAATTGCCACAAGACGGAGGCAAGCCATCAATGGCCAATGGCCCTTGGATCGAGATATAACTACTGTTCTGAAGAAGACATCTGGTCTCTTCATCATTGCTTCTGTGATCCTTAGATTTATCGATTCTCCGTTTGCTTCTCCCCAGAAGCGCCTCAAGCTGATTGTGGATCCGCCGGAAAGCACGATTTACGAAGGAAGATCTGGTATAGACGTGGTGTATCACCAAATCCTCTCGGCGAGCTTTGAGCATGCTGACGAGGATGATCCCGTTTTTTTTGATCAGCTGCATCTGGTGGTTGGGTCTATCGTGCTCGCCCTCAAACCGCTACCACGCACGAGTCTTGCCGAGATCCTCGAAATGACACCAGCAGACATATGGGTAATCCTCACGCATCTGCATTCAGTTCTCATCGTGCCGGAATCGGAATCGGAACCAATACGAATCCTTCACAAATCGTTTGCCGATTTCATCACCGATAAAGAACGGTGTCCAGATGCTCAACATTTCATTGATGCTCCCCCCCATCATTCGGTACTTGGCATCCACTGTTTGAAGTTGATGAACATGAGATTGATGAAGAATATATGCGGTATCCCTCGATATGCGATGAACAACGATATCGAGGATCTTCCTGCACGACGAGAGTTGTGTATCGCAGCTCCACTTTCGTATGCGTGTTCGTCATGGGCCAAACACATCCAGTTAAGCTCTCAAGCTGATGGTAATATTAGTTCTGTCCTCACGCAGATTAATGATTTTTTCACTCATCATCTGCTCTCGTGGCTGGAAGTCCTAAGCATCGAGGAGCATTTACACACCGCAATTTACTCCCTTTATGATGTGAGATCATGGCTAACCGAAGTGAGTACTTCATATTGTTGCAACTCTTCGGCCGTTCCTCACTCCAGATTAAGAATCCCAATCAAGATCTATCGGATTTGATTGACGATTGTGAGAGATTTATACTACGGTCCTTCGATGGCGTCAAACAGTCTGCAATGCACATATATCACTCTGCATTGTCTTGGACTCCCACATCTTCACCCATAAGGCAGCTATATGAGCGCGAATTGATGACCGAGATAAAACTGGCCAACGCAGTCAGTCCCACTTGGGATGCTTGCATCAGAATCATTTCAGTTGGAAAGACCGTGGAAGGAGTAGTGCTTTCACCCAGTGGTGCTTTAATTGCTGCTCACGGACAATGTTGCGTGAAAGTCTTCGATGCCATAACAGGAGTGAACCGAGCTACTTTTGACGGGAACAAACACATATCCTCTGTCGCTTTCTCACCTGATGACAGTTTCCTTGTGTTTGGGCTTTGGGGTGGGACTATAAATGTCTGGAATGTACAGACAGGCACAATGTCCCGAACATTTGAACGGAGCAGGTGGAATTTTGCCCAGTCAGTCGCGTTGTCATCTTGTGGAACCATGATTGCATCTGGTGGTGGTGACGGGACTGTTCAAATCTGGAACATATTATCGGGTGGCTGTGACTATGCTTTTCGGTGCCATTCAGGAACAGTGACGGATGTCTGTTGGCTGGGGACGTGGAACCAAGTCGTCTCTGCCTCACATTTTACAGTCCGTATATGGAATATCCAGACACAAACATCCTTGATGATATTTGCTCAATACCACGACAGGGTGACTGCTCTTGCATCCTCGCGAGGCCTGTTGTTGGTGGCTTCTACCAACGGCACCGTGAACATATATGATTCACAATCTGGTGATATCATTCATGTCATTAGGTCTAACAACATAACACATTGTTGCTTTTCTATTGACGGAGGCAAGGTTCTGGTTGCAAGGAGGAATTCGGGAGACATATGGGATATAACCACAAACACACTCACGCATGTGCGGAGTATCAAGTATAATGGTGAACAGGCTACATTTTCACCTGATGGAACCCACATCACTTTGATCTACAGCAAATTTCTGAAGATCTGGAAGACAGATGCAGGGTACAATCATCATGAAGCTTCTACTCATGTGTGCAACAAAATTAATGATGTATACATCTCACCAGATGACCAGCTGGTAGCATTGAAATCCGAGGAGAGAGCTGACATTTTGGATGCAACTACCGGTCAATCCTTGTTTACATATATGCTCACCAACTGTCTATCAATCGTGTTTTCGCTGGACTTAGCATTTGTTGCATTTCTTTTGCATGGGACAGTACAGATATGGAATGTCCACACTCGTTGTCACATGTCCATCACTGTAGATTACAATGAGTTCCACATTGCACTCTCTCCCAATGGCAGTCAATTGGCTTCCCTATCGCCATATCATATGCAACTATGGGATCTGAAAAGCACAGCATGCCTTGCACGTTTGAAATTTGACAGGCCATTACAGATGCAAGCACAGATCTCATTTTCCACCAATGCGACAAGTGTTTCTCTCTTGAAGAATGGTGGTGATACACAGAGTTGGTGCATCTCTCCCAACCACAATCTTGATTTGACCAGAGATCCCATCAAGAATAGTGATGGTACTGGGAGTTGGCTTATCTCTGCCCGCTGCTCTCAAGCAAGGTATGGTGATGCCAACAAGCTACCAATGATCTTTGTTTCCACCACAGAAGAACACTCAAATGAGGATGCATCTGCGCCTTGCCAATCCTACTGTTGTGATACTGATGATGAATGGATCTTGAACCAGGATGGGAGGCATGTACTTTGGATACCACCAGATGAGAGACCTCGGAAGATTTGGAACAGCTTCAAGCGTGATGAAAAGAAGGTCATTGCCATACAAACTGAAAGTGGAAAAGTATATATTGTCAATTTTTTGCAAACTTGATTTTGTTATGTTGTCCATGCTTTATAAAAGCCACATATATACATTTCTACTCTGTATATTTTTTTTTATTGATATGGAATGGTTTTCTTGATATCTTACTAATTTACTCACTAAAGTGGTACTTGGTGGAGTGGGCCATTGCTTTGCATGGCATGTACGAGTCAGCTTTGGTTTTTATTTCAATTTTAAAATAGAAGAACCTGTACATAATGGGCTGTGAATGTGACATCTGGGACATAACACAATATTTACTTTTGCCAGAATTAAAATACTATGATGAAAAATAAATAAATGAATGTTATACCTTTGGCTACCGGAGATGACCAAAGTGAGAATTAGATTCCAGAATTATTTATTCAAGGCAGACAAAAGAATAAGCCATCACCTGGGACATAACAGGATATTTCTTGCTGACAGAATTGAAATACTACTGTGAAAAATAAATGTATTATTGCTGCACATTTGGCTACTGGAAATAACTTAAAAGAGAATTAGATTTTGTAATTGTCTATTTCAGGCAGACAAAAGAATAAGGTGTATCCAGAATTTATATGGAGGATAATCATCTGGAAAACACTTTTGTTGACCTAACAGAATAATTGGTGAAATCATACTCTGACAATAGTTATGTCCCTTAAACAAATATTTTATGCATATTTAGATTATATCTTCCAGATAAATTCTGAATATGGCTTATTCTTTTGTTTGTCTGAAGTAGATAATTCCAAAATCTAATTCTCCCTTGGGTTATTTCTGGTAGCTAAAAGTCCAGCAATAATACATTTATTTTTTGTGGTGGTATTTTAATTCTGTCAGTAGGAAATATCCTGTTATGTCCCAGGTGATGGCTTATTATTTTGTCTGCCTTAAAATAAATAATTCTGGAATCTAATTCTCACTTTGGTCATCTCCAGTAGCCAAAGGTATAACATTTATTTATTTATTTTTCATCATAGTATTTTAATTCTGGCAAAAGTAAATATGCTGTTATGTCCCACTATGTACAAGTTCTTCTATTTTAAAATTGAAACAAAAACCAAGGCTGACTTGTACATGCCATGTGAAGCAATGGCCCACTCCAGCAAGTATTTGGTCATGTGATGTGCTGCCGTACTGAAAAACTATCAAAGTCCAGCCAAACAAGAAATATTGCTTATTTTTGTATACTACCTACACAATATTGACATGAGGTACTAAATAATAATTGTAACACTAAATTTTTAAACCAATCACTAAATTTTCTTTAAAATTAATTAATTAAGGGCTAAGAACTGGAAACTGAGCACTGGAGCTTGATTGTGGGTGCACTGTTGGAAATGGAGGTGAATAGTGGTGATGTAGCCTATATCCCCTGAGCATTCCTGAATGTGTAGAGGGAATCAGGTGAGAGAGAGGGCCTGGCCCCAAGTGTGCGTGACTGTGTAGGGGCTTGGGGAACTGACATATCCTCTTGAGAGGCTGGTGATGCGAGGGGAGGTCGAAGTGGGGGAATGGGCGAATGCCTAGATGACTCTAAGTGGAGGCTTGCACTTCTCCGTGAAATATGAGACATGCTGAGTGGTGTCAATGGGCTTCTACTGAAGAGATTATGATTGTACACTGTAGTAGGATACAGTGTTGATGGCACAGAAATTGTACTAGAACTGGTTGGGTTAGAAAGTCCCTTCACGCAGCCGGGCTAACTGAGCTCCCAGTTTGTCCACCTCTGAAGTGCCTATCGAGCAGAACAACTTTGAGAGGGGCCCAGATAGGGGACCGGCAAGGCGAAGGATAGAAGATGAAGTTGGTATGAGTAAGGATAGGGTCCCTGACAATCAGCAGACCCTTCCTATGTGAGACCCTGGCAACCAGCGGTCTTGAATGGACAGAATACTACATCAGACAGCTACCAACAAGTGTTAGTAGCTGTGTGATCAAAGAAAAAATAGTTAATAAAGATGAATGAGGAGAATGATCATACCTGAGTGCGCTGCGTGAGTTGCTGCAGAGCGAGTGTGAGGGTAAGGAAGATGGTTTGATTCTTAAAATAGAAGATATTTACATACAACTGATAAAAGGTCTGATCACTTCGGATCAGACATTATTCTAGATATGTGTTTCTAGTCCATTTATGGATATACGTTACAGGTGAGGGGAGGTGGTGTGATGGTGCAGATAAGGTGGTGGTAGTGGTGAGGTCATGCATTCATGAAACACAAGGTGGGGAGCAGGTTTGGGTCAAAGCCTGAAACCAAGCCACTGTGGCTCAGTTTTGGGTGCATCACATAAAACAGCAATGGGGGATAGTGTGTAGGAGTGGGGTGGTGGTGTGTGTGAGGTAGTGGTGGTGGTGGGGTCATGTGTTTGTGAAATGCTAGGTGGGGAGCAGGTTTGGGTCAAAAGACCAAAACTGAGCCTCTGTGGCTTGGTTTTAGGCACGCTGGATGAAGTGGCAGCGGGGACATTGCATAGGGGTGGGGAGGTGGTACATACAAGGTAGTGGTGGTGGGGTTGTGTGTTTGAGAAATGCAAGGTGGGGAGTGGTTTTGGGTCAAAACACCAAAATGAGCTGCTGTGGCTTAGTTTTGGGTGCGCTGAGTGAAACAGCAATGGGGGGACATTGTGTAGGGGTGGGGTGGTGGTGCATGCAAGGTGGTGGTGGTGGTGGGGTTGTGCATTCACGCAACATGAGGCATGGAGCAGGTTTGGGCCAAAAAAACCAAAACTGAGCTGCCATGGCTCAGTTTCAGGCTGCAATGGGGCTGCAAGAGGTGGAGAGGGGTGCTGTATGGCTACAGCCCTCCCTCCCATGCTACAATAGAGAGAGGAGATGGGGGGTGAGGTATGGTGAGTGGTAGAGGTTGTTCTTGCCTGCTGGATTGATGCCCCTCCTGCCTCTCATTGTCTTCTCTTGCAACCCACTGGCAGGCTGTTTAACCTTCATCCATTGTTGGTTGCATGCTTGTAGTGGACAAGCAAGACATATTGTCGTGTTTGGCGGAGTTTGAAACTCTGACCATTTTTGATCACAATTTTAATTTAGGCAATTCCGATCTGTGGGGTTATTTATATGGTCATTTCGTTTCTGAATTACAAAATTTCCATTTATATCGAAAATATGTGTCAGTTTTGAAACTCAGTTAGTTGAGACTACAAAATTCAGTCTCACAGTAAGTAAATAAGTGTCCCACAATATATGACACTAACATTAGGCAGCAGAAAGTTGCTTAGAAACTCAGATTAAAAGAACGAGTTTTAAATTATCATTTAAAGACTTGTAATTTTGAGCTCAGTGCACAGCCACCTGCTTTTCACATCACATTAATATTGCTCTGTGAATATATAGCAAACTGCAATATGCTACAGCATTCCCTGCCTCTTTATATACATTACCATTGGCATACATGGGGAGTTACATTTAATTTTTTTCATGAAACTTTGAGAATTTGTTCTCACAGTACAAAATAATTCAATTTCAATTCCATATCAGCTAATTACACCTCTTTAAATTGGATCCCAAGTATTGTGTATTGATGTATACATACATGTGTAGATAAAGTAGAATGTAAACAGGTGCAAAAACAAGCTTAAGAATGGTTGAAAACGCGGAAATAGGGGCTATTGACCAAAAATAAACAGAAAACAGAAACCGAGCCATAGAGGCTCAGCTTTCATGAATTGAGCATGGGGGGTGTTATCAATCGACAATGGAGACCTATTTGAGGCAGGGTAAACTGTGGTTGAGGGACTGAGAGGTGGGGATCAACTGCTGCGGCACGATGGTGGATTTGGGCGGAAAACTGAAAACCAAGCTGTTGGGGCTTGGTTTTCGCAAACGAAACACGGGGGGACTCAGATGTAGGTAGAGGAAACCAATTTGGGACGGGGTAAGCTGGTGTTTAAGGGTTGTAAGGTGGGGATCGACTGATGCGCGAGGGTGGGGGATTTGGGCCAAAAACTGAAAACAGAGCCGCCAGGGCTCTGTTTTAGCAAACAAATCGCCAGGGGGGCTCGGATTTGGCTAGAGGGAACCTATTTGGGGCGGGGTAAACCAGGGTTAAGGGGCTGAGAGGTGGGGATCGACCAGCGTGCGAGGGTGGGGGATTTGGGCCAAAATCCAAAATCTGAGCTGCTGGGGCTCAGTTTCAAGCATGCAATGTCAAATGGTGGCAGAGAAAAATAGCGGGAGGTGGTGGGATGGGGTGGAGAAGGTGGTGGCGGTAGTGAGGGTGCACTTTCGAGCGCATGTGAGTGGGGAGGGGCCCAGGGCCAAAAAACCTGAAACCGAGCCACTGGGGCTCGGTTTTGGGTGTGTTGTGTCAAACAGTGTTGAAGGGGGTTAGTGGGAGGTGGTGGCATGGTGTGAAAAAGGTAGTGGGGGGGGGGGTGCACATTCAAGCGCATACAAGGGAGGAGGGGGCCAGGGTCAAAAAAACCGAAAACCGAGCCATTAGGCTTGGTTTTTGGCCAGATCCAGGATGTGGGTGGGGCTGTGGGGCCACTGCACCCTCTGCTGTGGTAACCTAAGGGTCAGGGAGCCTGAAGTTAGCTGGTATGGTGGGAGGGGGTGGTTTTGCTCACCTTGGGACCTGCATCCCTTCCTGCCTCTCCATCTCCTACTCACCCTTCTCCCTCTGCCTCTATACTCCTCCTAGGGACCCATAAATAGGTTGGGCACAGCCCAATGAGCCTTGCATTTGGCGGTGGTCGAGTGCAGAAGGCACCAAGACAAAGCAACAACAGACGCGTTTAGTGCAGTTTGAAACTCCGATCATTTTCGTTTCGCAATCGCAATTTCGACTGCAGCAACCTCTAAAGGCCTCCTAAATTTGTGTAAATATTTGGACACACTCTTTACATACATAACAATCCAATCAAATTTTTATTTTGAGAATTTCCAGTCAATGAGTCTCGCTATACCACCATTTTGCTTCAGAGTTGCAAAATTCCCTTTTATATTGAGAATCTGTGTCTGTTTTGAAACTCAGTTAATGGACACTACAAAATATAGTTGCATGGTAAGCAAAATGGATTCCCACAATATATGACACTCGTGTTAGGATCACATTTTCACTTAGAAACCCAGGTTAAAAAAACAAGTTTTAGATTATCATTTAAAGACTCGTAACATATATTCATCGTGTTCAAAGTTTGAGCATCATGGGCAAGGGATGTTTTTAGCTTTGAAACCAAAGGCACTGATCAGCCCCCATGGCACTCATATAAGCAAATGGTTGCTTCTTTTCTGCCTATAGTACGTGCAGTATGGATGAATGTACAGTGTCATAGGGCTCCCAGTATGATGTTGAGGTCCAAGTTTGAGCACAACTGTGTGGCATAAGAAGAAAAATATGATTTTTTTTTTCTTTTCAAATTGGCATGTGTTTTGAGGTATTGTCTGTAAGTTACACTCCCCCACAGATCCTGATGGAGTCCATCAGGAGTCCTGATAAAGTCCTGATACTCCTGATGGACTCCTGATGGACTCCAGATAGAATCCAGATTGACTCCATGACAAGTATGTGGACTCCATCAGGAGTCCATAAGGAGTTTACCAGGAGTCCATACACTTTATCAGGAGTCCATCAGGAGTCTATTAGAATTTTGTAGAGACTATGTTTTTTTTACAGGATTGTAAGGCAGTAAAGTAAGCTCCTTGCAGTTGAAGCAATTCAACTACCATATAGCCAACATACTATTGTAAAATTCCTTCATACCTCCCAAGTTATAGATGCCCAAGTTCAATTTTAATTATTGTAAGTCTATATTTTAATTCCTTATTTTTTGTTTATGGATAAAGAAAATTATTATTTAATTATAATATACAAAATAATTTAACAATAATAATAATTGACAGACAGTGATGCAGA
>KN833015.1:38765-56173 GCA_000827315.1 Piloderma croceum F 1598 | reverse complement strand
CTGAATGGGAATGGTTTCAAGGTGCTGAGAGGTTTCAGAATGCCAATGTGGCCCTTGAAACATGTCATGTTAGGAAAGTGAGTTCATTTTGATTGGTCCATTCCTTATTTGGACTTGCACGCCTAATTCTTCCCACAACAGCTGTCTCAAAGTGGGTGATTGTCTGTTCTTTAGGTGTCTTTTACAGTATGTCGCTTATCTCTGGTGACGTTGTTCCAGATGACTCGGAACCATCCTGGGTATCAGCTGACCTTGTTGCCAATATTGATCCTGTGCCTCCCTACTGTGGGTGAGTGTATTTTTCTTTTCTCTTTTGATTGATTTGCAAATTTGCCTTTGCAGGGATATATCATTGAGGGATATACCTTCCTTTCCAGGGTTTTCACCCCCTTCCCATCACATTCCTTATTTGCCTTCAGATCCATCGCCCTATGCTCCTCCCTACCCTATTTTGCCGTCTGATCCGGTCACTTCGATCATCTGCTACTCTTGCCGTGTTCGCCTCAATCATTTTCGTGTCGAATTTACTTCTGGTCCAGTGCACGTTAATTCATTGGTTCAGGGTGAGGACTGGGATGGTCCTATGCTTGTTTTGTGTTGGGTGGTGGTGAATTCGTTGGAGATAGTGGGGGAGTGCAAAGGCAAGGATTTTGAAGGACAGCATATTGTACATTTCCTGGTCTTTATGCATTTCCATGTTCACAGACCAGAAGATTTGATGCTGGTAGAGGGTGTGTGGAGGCTGCGGCAATACCCTGCTGCTCCTGATTCCACGGTGTTTTTGGCTAGGGCTCGTCCTATTGAGGAGCTTCCTCCTCCCGGTCCTTTGTTTGATACACCTATTTCCAGTTCCCCTTCTCCCTCTCCTTCTTCATCTCTCAATTCTTTAATCTGGTTGGTTCCTAATATCCTTGTTACTTTCCTCTCCCACTGCTCTTTAGTCTAACTGTTCTTTTGCTGTCGATTTGCTGTGTATTTTCAGATGACATGATGTGTGTGTGTTCTGCTTTCTCTTGCTGCCTGATTCAAGTATTAATACATCCTTCTGCCTAATATCTTTACATGTGTGAGTCACTGGTTCCTTGGTCCTAGATAAGTACATTCGGAAGGGTGATAGTAATAGATAAGCAGGTAACGTCAGGTCATCCTATCAATATATTCCTCATTCCATTCCTCAATGAAGCTGTCATCCTCACCATTCATAAACTTGCCAATCTCCCTCTCTGCTGGGTGCTTCCAGCCTTTTCTCTTCTCCTATGGATGCAGTGGGGGCCTTATGCTGTATTCTCCTGGAACAATCCTCTGTCCCAATGAACAGAAGTTGATCTCTTCCATCATCTCCTCTGCTGCAATCAAATAGTCTGGTACCATGATGTACATTTTCGACATGGGGATAGGGAGAGGTCAATGAGCAGTGATGGTGTAGAGGTGAAGGTCGAACTTGCAGATGTGATACCCAAACTCTCACCATGAGACCTTTCCTTGTCTTCCACAAGCTGAGTGTAGCTCAAATCTGTTGGAGTGCTCTGCCAGATCCTCATTGCAGAGATGGAGGAGATTCTGGGCTCCGAGCTTGGGTAGTTCAGAGGGATACTCCTGTCTGATCTTCATAAGCTTAGGGTCGATAACCCAGATGGGGACTGCTCGTTGATACGCTAGCAGTGCGTATGATGATGAATCAATCTAAAATCAAAATCAAAACACTACTAAAAAGACATGAACTGAGGTTGCGAGTTGGTGAGTAACCCTTCCAATGAGGTTGAAGTGGGAATGAAGTGAGTTTTTACATGCTGCGCAACGCGCGGTAGCAGTGTGTGACAAACGAAACATGAAGAGCAAGACTGGGGCGTACGTGGGTGAAGACTATTATGAGAGCGCATGATAACTATGTCGAGAGGTGAAATTCGTGGTTCTAAGATGGAAAAGATTCCTAATATTGAGGTGCAGTGAGAACTGTGAAGAGTGAGGAACTGGGATCCTTGATTTCTTGTTTTTTCTGCTATGTACAAAGGGTATTTATACTAAGTGCAAATCTTAAATTTTTTAAAAGGGAGCATATGAGTTTTATCAGGCGAATTAATGTCCGGAGGTGTGTATGTAAAGTACAACAAAAGGATTACCGCTTTAGGCTCGTTCTGCGATCACGTGACCCCTCGGTATTTCTAGAGTGCCGATGCCGACTAGATGCTGAAGTGGTCCTGTTAGTGTGTCCTCGCTGTTGTGAAGTGCCGGTGGGCCAACGAGCTTGGTAATTAAAGATTCAATTGATAAAACCGGAAAAAGGCCGGGCCGAGTGTAATCTCCATCGGAAATGTTTGGACAACCTCGGAATGAGTCGGGAAAGGTCCAGTGACATTCGTGACATGTAACGTCTTCACGTGATGGTCCGTCCGTGTTAGAGTGAATGTGGTAAAATGCGAAAATCCCTGGTCAGCCAGTTAGCGGGCTCATCATCATTCTTTCTCCCAGTGGGGATAAGAGATGGCTCTAGTCAGGGCATAGTCAGCTCCACGCAACGTGGCTCCATGTCAGTGGGCCTGAGTATGAAGGAGGATGTCATAGTTTGTCTCCTGGTACCTGGTTATATCGCTGTTGGGAGTGATGATAGTGCCGATGGGTGAGCTCATGCTGAGCATGCTGATATTCGGTAGTGGGTTGCTCAGTTGGACACCAGGCTTAGTTGTAGACAAAATGATGGGGGTCATGGTGAGTTAGAGAGTGAGTGGTGCGGTCAGTGTTTCTTTCTATATTTAGATCCTGAGTTTTCTAGGCACATTCCTTGTTGGATTCCCATGGTAAGTGCCGTTTTTCTGGGCACTTTTATTTGTTCCATGTTTTGGGGTTCTAAATCTGCTATGCTTTTTATCATAAGTGAACTAAATATGCTACAATGTATCTATAAATGTAATGTATTTCAACTGGGTTCTAAATTGTCATGTTTAATAATAATCTATGCTCATTCAATGGAAACCATTCCATTGTGTGACAGCGTTCAATTTTTGAGTGTCAGCCCTGCAGGCCGAATGAGCTACAAAAAGATAGTTTCACACGGAGAAAACCTTGGTGACTTGATGTGCAAAAAAGACATACTCTACACCTCTTTTTGCAACCGGTTTCATATACTGCACTGTGGTCGAGTGGGGGCCATTCAATATAATAAAAATAAGAGTGCCAGATCAGCTGCCGTGGTGAGCCAAATTTAGAATGGTTGCTTGCATTGAAATGCCTGGGTATGTACATGTGAGTGTGGACAGGTGGCAGTCTGGTGGCAGGCCCCATTTTGAAGGTGGCTGTGGCTAGACGTAATTGTCATGTGTTTTGAGGTATCAATGACGATGACAAATTTGAAACTACTTACTATTCCCCAGCCCAGTTATCTTTTCATACACAGCTGTTTCACACCCCAGCATTGAAGGATGGGGTTAGTTGACTTGGACCAAAGGGCACTTGAGCCATAACAAGGTCGCCCATTGCCCAAACAAACACCACAACTGCGCTCCAACAACAACAGAACTTCAAAATCATGGATCCCACCCTCCACATCTTCCCCTGTCCCCACCCCAACCCAAGGCCATAGACCCTCCAAACTGCCTAAAAAGTGAATCGGGACAGAGCAAGATTGATGACTGATCCTATGGCTGTTGTATAGGGACAGAGAGCAATGCGAGTATAGCCAGTTCATCTTCTTCTGGGTCTGGGAGGAAAGGTGGGAGTCGGTTGGGAGGGCTTGGGAAGAAGGCTGCTGCTGTGTCTGACTCGATGGATGAGCCACTCGTGATCATTGAGCCTGTGCCAGCGCTGACTGCATCGAACCCCAACCCATGCCCACGGACACAATCAGAACAGCCCATCTCAGACATTGGACACTACTCACTGTCCAACTCAACATTGACCTCGCACATTGGAGATCTGCCGACCTGACTCTCAGGCTGGTTCAGCCATGCCTTCTCCTCAACAGACCTCTCCCTCTCTCTCTCAATCCTCCCAACTCTCATCCACATCCTCCTTCAGCTCATTCCCCACAAAACAACAGGCAGCACCCTCCTCTCCACTGCGGCCTGTCACGGGTCCCGTCATCTTGATAGAGCCATACACTATTTACTCGATGGTGATGCGCAACCCAATCAGCATGCTAATCTGGTTTGGTTATTGGGTGTTAAACATCTTGGGTATCACCCAAGTGGGGGAGTGCCTTAGTAGCCACAGATGAGTGTATTTACCAATCTGAGGTACTTGATGCCTCTACTCTCACCCCTATCGTCGACCAGAAAGTGGGAGTGATGAAGGGCAAGAGCGGGGAGAGAGGTGGGGAGGATGTGCGGTGTTGGTGCTCGTTGGGATTAGATTGAGTTTGGGTGGGATTAATCCTGTTTATTATGATACTATTAAGGTGCATCTCCCATCCCCCGGGGGAGTTTTTTCATCTATTTATATTTACATACACGCATGCATACAGACATTATACATGTTTCCTCAGTCAGTGGGTATAGCAGGTGGCAGGCCCTCATCATCATATTACTTCGTCAGTTCTCAAGTTGATAATTTGTTTTACCTCAATCTGCACCATGCATGTCTGGCTGTCCCGCTGAGGCCTCCTTCTCCTTTGCTGTTCCCTACGTTGGAGAGTCAGCCGATGGGTAGATTTTGGCAGATGATGCTGGAGTCGATTGAGCAGAAACAACAGCAGCAGTCACTGACTGGACCTTAACGTATTACAACTCCACCTTCCTCTTCACACACAGCCGGATCATCAACAACATCCTCCTCAGCCCCATCACCCCCTCCCCCCTCCAAAAAAACAATCCTCCACCTCCTGCCAATCCTCCTCTCTCCCACACATAAGCGGTGATCTCGACTTAAGCGTGAGCGGTGAGGGGCCCTCTCCATGAACATTATGTGAATGCATATTCTGCCGCGTGAGCTTAGGGCTTTCCATTGTGGAGAGGGTTAGGAAGATGCTGTTGAGTGGGTTGGATCCTAGTATTTTGCTTGGGTTTTTGTGTAAGGATGGGGAGGATAGGGAGGATTTTAGGAGGATTGTTGAGGTGAGTTTGCACTTGTGCTTTTTCTTCTTCCTTGAGTTTGGGGGAGGTTGCAATTTGAAGGGTATTAATGTGTTTGTGTTGCAGCTTGGATGAAACCATAAGCTGATATTCAAGATCCAAGACGAGCCACCTACATGACCATCTGATACTGAGGAATTCATATGTCTTGACTCTATTTCCGAACCAGACGATATGGACATGGACATGGATGACAACAACAACAACAAAGAAGAAGCTCAAGATGACTGGGCTGACAAGCCTTTCTTCGATACGCGTGATGGCACATGCTCATCATCAATTTCTCCCAATGTGAGTGTTAGAGGTGGAGTGAGGAGCTCTGATTTCAATACAAGGGTCCTGGTACGCCTGCGCAGACTCAAGGACTACATTTGAGGTTGGGAAGGATGGCTTCCTGGAGACATTTGATGATAAGTGTTGGAAGGAAGATGTTGATGTTGGCAACCAGGATGATGATGATGATGATGATGACGGGGTGGACCTGTCTGTCCCCACATCGCTGCCTAAAATCCAAGCACTTGCAATAGTCCAGAACCCACTCAAACAGTTCCAGCCTGAGCAAAGCAAAAATCTGCCTCTGTCATGCCTGTTCTAAGGACCCCTCCTGAGTCGTCTGCCCATTTTACGTTCCCTAGTTCAATGGAGGATACTACTACACCTCAGCAGGAAGATTTCCAGCAGCAGCAGGACCAGTTACTTGAGATGCAGCAGCAGGAGAATGGGAAGCAGTTACAGTGGATGAATATGGTGCATGCTAGAGATGGTGGTAGGACACAAAGTGGTGTCAAAGGCGTGTTGACCACTGAGGACAGTGGGGAGATCTTCTAACCTCTGCATTTCTTATTTCTTTATGTCTTTTCCCAGTCTTTCACTTTCACTCTGTGCATGTGCTTTATTCATATTCTCATTCAGGTTATTCTGGCTCGCCTTTTTCTTCTTTTTTTTTGTGTGTGGGGACGATCCAGTAACACTTGCTTATCACTGAGGACTCAACCAGCCTTTTCTTTTCTTTATGGTGTTACTAACTTCCCAATGATTTTTTTTTACCTGCACGGAATGGCTATGTACAATTTTGTGCAACTATGTACCATCCCCTTGTCCATTACCTATAGAGATATCTTTGCTGATCTTCCTGTTTACACAAATATCTTCATTGTCCTGTGATGTTGTGAAGTCTCGCAATCAGTTGTTGACAAGCTTTTCGCCTATAAGCTGAATAGGGGGTTGCCTGCTGCTGTTGTCACTGGCGGCGGAGGGTTGGGGAAGAGGAGCTCAGTTAGTGTTGGTTTGGATCCAGATGGGAGTACAGGGAAGAGTTGGGTTGCGAGGAGGGCTCCTTGTGCATAATATTGCAGGCCTGCTGACTCGAATGATGTGCACCAGTCACGTGCTATTGCCACTGCCACAAACATGTTGCACACAGGCGACTATAGCATCAACAGGCATCAACTTCAACACTTTTCCATCCACACCCATCTGGTGAGACTTCAAGTTGGATTGTAATTGCTATCCACCATCACCAGAAGTCAGCACTAGTCAGCTTGCACCATCATCCTAAGTAGGAAACTGAGCAATGCAGCAACACTGCTTACACGCTACCAGAGCATTCCAAACACCTATGCAAGATTTGAGCCATGATGGTCCTAAAGGTGCCTCAAACATTAATGCAAATGGCGGAATTTTCAATCAAGTTGGAGGGGATCAGTACAACAATCACAACAATTACAACAATGCTATGAATGACAAAATGGTGGTACGTCAATCCAACCAGTGAATTGATCTGATCATTGTTCAATTTTGTGCTTGATAGGCTGATGGTATGTATACTGGTGGGCACTCACCTTCCCGCAACTTATTGCCTGTTGATAGCTTATCTCGCCAAGTTACCCTGCACTGTGAGAGCAGGATATAGCTCAGGCAACCATAAACCATGCTTAAAAGGCACACGGGAGGGGGTGCTATGGGATATCTAGGCATGGGAGGCGGATGAAATGAACAAGTCTGTTTATTGGCTGAAGGGTGTTGCGGGATGCAGAAAATCTACAATTGCCCAAACGTTCACTGAACGTTCTGCGGCAAAGGGCAAGTTTGGAGCGAGCTTCTTTTGCTCCCACGATTATCCAGATAGATGAGACCTGCATCTCATATTCTTGACTCTTGCATGTGATCTTGCATATTGGTCTGCTGATTTCAAGACCGCACTTGTGCCAATCATCTGTGCCAATCCCAAGGTACAGGACAACTCATTACATGTACAGCTCAAGAAGCTCCTCATGCGACCATTCAAGCAAACCAGCTTATCTGCCATGATCATCATAGATGCCCTCAATGAATGTGAGGACAAGGAGCCAGTATCAGAATTCCTTTCAGCACTTGCCATACACGTGGACAGCATGCCTATGGTAAGCTCTTTCATCACAGGAAGACTAGAAGATTATATTCTGTCAGGTTTCAAGCTCCCATTGTTACGAACCAAGGAGTTACCATTTCATGATGTCGACTTGGCCACCATAGACTCCGACATAAAATCATTTGTTGCATTTCGGTTGGACAAAATTGCCTCAAGACAGAGGCAATCTATCAGTGGTCAATGGCCCTCAGATCGAGATATCACCGTCGTCCTGAAGAAGACATCTGGCTTGTTCATCATTGCTTCTATGATCCTTAGATTTATTGATTCTAGTGTTGCCACAGTCATGAGGAGGACTTTACACTCCCCCACACATTTCCATGGGGAGTCCACGAGGACTGCATTTCCACTTCTGCCATTATTCCAAGAGTCCATGTGGACTCTATGCGGAGTCCATGAAGACTCCACATGGAGTACACATGGACTTTGTGAAATTCATGGACTCCATGAAGACCTGTGATCAGGTCTCCTGTGGACTTCTGTGGACTCCCTCAGAAATCCATGGACTCCGCCTGCATATTATTTAAATAATAAAAATAATTTAAAAACATGGTCATGCTGAGAGTCAAACCCTCAACTTCCTGCTACCAAACCCAATGACACACTTACCAACTATACCAACTGGCCACAACATTTCAGCGCACTGCATGCTATACATAACGCCACAGCTGACCTGCAGGAAACAACTGCCACAGCCGCAACCCGCAACCCTTCTCTCACCACACCACCACCACAACCAACAACAACAACAACAACAACAACGAACGGCAACAACAACAACAACAGCATCAGCAACCACAACCACCACCATCACCACCACCACCACCCCACCATCACCTCCACCAACAGCAGCAACCACCACGCAGTGCCAGCAACAACAACAACAACAGCCACGACGATGACGATGAGAACGACGACAATACAACGGCGACGGCGGCACTGGCGGCAACCACAACAACAACAACGGTGGTGACAGCAGCCCCACCACAGTAGCAGCACCACCAACACCACCATGACGGCGACCACGACACCACCACCACGATGGGCGATGACAGTGGCGGCCCCCCCCATCTCAATCCTTTTCTCCCCCAGGTACAACCCCGCCTTTTTTATTTTTTATTTTATTCCTGCTAATGCCTTCAACACTCCCAGCTTCAATTTGTAAGTCCCTTCCTGCCTCTGCTCCTCACTAATATTATTGTTAAATTACTTTGTATACTATAATTAAATAATAACGATTTTTATCCACAAACAAAAAATAAGGAATTTAAATAGACTTACAATAATTAAAATTGAACTGGGGCATCTATGACTTGGAAGGTATGAATGAATTTTATTCAGCACAATAATATGTTGACTATGGTGGTTGATTATTGGCTGCAGGGAACTTACTGCATTACAGTCCTGTAAATATATATATAGTTTTGCAAAATCCTTAGACATTCATATTCAAATCACATTGAGTTTTTTAATGTAATACAAGTCTTGTCCTGAATGAAAGTCAATGCATTGTGGAAGATGAAGAGGATGAGGAAGGCATTGATATTGAAGAAGAGGAAGAATAGATATTTGTCACCCCATGTACCATATTACTTTGTATGTGTATGACTTGTCAGGAAATTTAAAATGTTTTGAAATATGGTAGTAGCATCAACTTAGTTTGAAGGGAAAAGTCCATGGAAACCTGTGGGGGACTAAAAAGTAGAGGTCATGATCGATGTTTTTCAAAAAAATGAGTTATTTAAAAGCCTCAGTCATTTGGGGGCTTTAGTCTTGAGTTATTAGCAAATGACTGAAACAGTTAAAATTTGCAACCAAAGTTGTGACCGCTCCATAACATGGGAAATTCTGGTCCGATTTTTTCGGACCAATAGGTGACCCCTCAGCCTTCCATGTGTCCCATCTCCACAAATATTCCCACGATTTTAGCTAATTTCCTTAATACCATAATTCAGTTTTTCTCAAAAACATTGGTCATGACCATGGCAACACTAATGGATTCTCCATTTGCTTCTCCTCAGAAGAGCCTGAAGCTGATCGTGGATTCGCAGGAAAGCACGATTTATGAAGGATGATCCGGCATCGACGTAGTGTATCACCAAATCCTCTCAGCAACCTTCAAGCATGCCAGTGAGGAAGATCCCATTTTTTTCGATCAGCTGTGTCTCGTGGTTGGGTCTATCTTGTTTGCCCTCAAACCTTTACCATGCGCAAGTCTTGCTGAGATACTTGAAATGACATCAGAAGACATATGGACCATCCTTACACATTTACATTCAGTTCTCATTGTGCCGGAATCAGAATTGGAACCAATATGGATCCTACACAAATCGTTTGCTGATTTCATCACCGACAAAGAACAGTGTCCAGATGCAAATCATTTCATTGATGTTCCCCCTCATCATTCAGTACTAGGCATCCACTGTTTGAAGTTGATGAAGATGAAATTGACAAAGAATATGTGCAATCTCCCTCAATATGCAATGAACAATGATATCAAGGATCTTCCTGCACAACGAGAGTTGTTTATCACAGCTCCACTTTCGTATGCATGTTCATCATGGGCCAAACACCTCCAGTTGAACTCTCAAGATGGTGATAATACTAGTTCTGTTCTCACACAAGTCAACGACTTTTTCACTTGTCATCTGCTCTCATGGCTGGAAGTCCTAAGTGTTGAGGAACATTTACACACCACAATTTACCCCCTCCATGATGTGAGATTGTGGCTGACTGAGGTGAGCACTTCATATTGTTGCAACTCTTCAGCCATTTCTCACTCCTGCTATATCAACATGAATTGATGACCGAGACAAAACTGGTCAATGCAGTTGGTCCCACTTGGGATGCTTGCATCAGAATCATTCCAGTGGCAGTGGGCAAGAGCGTGAATGCAATTGTGTTTTCACCCAGTGGTGCTTTAATTGCTGCTCATTGGAGATGTTGTGTGAAAGTCTTCGATGCCATGACAGGGGTGAACCAAGCTACTTTTGATGGGGACATGTTTGTGTCACTTTCTCACCTGATGACGGATTCCTTGTGTCTGGGCTTTGGGGCATGACTATAAATGTTTGGGATGTACAGATGGGCACAATTTTCCAAACATTTAAATGGAACATGTAGAGTTCTACCCATTCGGTCATGTTCTCACCTTGTGGAACTATGATTTCGTCTGGTGGCAGTGATGGGACTGTTCGAATCTGCAACATATTCAAATCAGGAGGCTGTGATTTTGTTTTTTAGGGTCATTCAAGAACGGTCACAGATGTTTGTTGGCTGGTGACGTGCAACCAAGTCATCTCTGCCTCAAATGATCGTACAGTCTGCATATGGGATGTGCGGAAGCACACATGCTTGAAGATATTTGCTCAATACTACCTGGTGACTGCTATCACATCCTCATGAGGCCTGTTGTTGGTGGCTTCTACCAATGGCACTGTGAACATATATGATTCACAATCTGGTGATATCATTCACGTCATCAGGTCTAACAACATAACACATTCTCGCTTTTCTATTGACAAAGGCAAGGTTCTGGTTTCAAGCAGGAATTTGGGAGACATATGGGATATAACCACAAACACGCTTACGCGTGTGCAGAGTATCAACTATTATGGTGTTCACACCATGTTTTCACCTGACAGAACTTGCATCACTTTGACCTATGGCAAATTTGTCAGAATCTGGAAGACCAATGCAGGGTACAACCATCATAAAGCTTCTACCCATGTGCACAACACAATTGATGATATATATATCTCACCAGATGAACGGCTAGTAGCATCGAAATATGAGAAGGGAGCCAACATTTTGGATGCAACTACCCGTCAATCCTTGTTTACATCCCCCATTGCCAATCCTCTATCAATCACATTTTCACTAGACTCAGCATTCATTGCATTTTTCTCGCCACACAGTACATTATATACATGGAATACCCACACTCATCTTCACAAGTTCATCACTGTAGATGATGTGTTCCACATTGCACTGTCTCCCAATGGCAATCAATTGGCTTCTCTATCACCATCTCATATGAAACTATGGGATCTGAAAAGCAAAGGATGATTTGCCCATTTGGAATTTTGTAGGCCATTACAGGTGCAAGCGCAGATCTCATATGCCACCAATGCGACGAGTGTTTCTGTCTTGACAAACAGAGGCACCCAGAGTTGGTGTATCTCTCCAAGCCCTAATATTGATTTGACCAGAAATTCCATCAAGAACAGTGACGGTACCAAGAGTTGGCTTATCTCTCATCCCTTGATGTGCCTCACTGCACAGAGCTTGCGTATCTCTCTCGACCACAATACCAATTTGGCCAGGAATCCCACCACAAATTGTGAAGGCACCATGCTACCAATGGTCTTTTTTCCCACCACCATCAAAGAACGGTCAAATCAGGATGCATCTGGGCCATGTCAATCCTACCGTTGCAATATGAATAGTGAATGGATCATGGACCAAGATGGGAGGTGGGTACTTTGGATACCGCCAGATGAGAGACCTCAGGAGATTTGGAATTGCTTCAAGCGTGAAAAGAAGGTTCTTGTACAAACTGAAAGTGGAAAAGTATATTTTGTCGATCTTTCGCAGTCTTGAACAGTTTACACAGCCATGTATATACATTTTGGTTTACATACTCTGTGTAGAATTTTGATTTATTAATACAGAATGGTTTTCTCAATATCTTACTCTGTACACACAAATTTACTCACTGACATGGCACTGGTACATATATCCATCATGTTCAAGGCACCAATCAGCTGCCATGGTGCTCATATAAGCAGATGGTTGCTTCCTTTCTGTTCAAATGCCTAGTATGTAAGTGCAGACGGGTAACTGTGATGCTATGCTGTTGCAGGTGTTTTGAAGGGCTTTTGACCACAAGTTGGTTATAATCAGACTTGAGGAAATAATATTTTTGTGAATTGGCACGTGTTTTGAGGTATTGTGGATAATAGTAATAACAAATAATCAAATGAAGTCAACGGCTATGACAACAATGACAAAGTTGAAACTACTAAGTTATCTTTTGTACACAGTTGTTTCACACTTGAGCATTGAAGATGGGGATAGTTACTTGGACCAAGGACTTGCGCTGCATAAGGTCACAACACTACACAAACAAACACCACAATCTCCTTGGGTGCTCTGATGTCCAACAACAATAGAACTCCAAAACCAAGGATCCCACCCTCCTCATCTACGCCTATCCCCACCCCAACTTAACAGCAGCAACAGCAAGGCCATGGGGGGCTGTCTAAACTGCCTAAATTCCTGCAAAAGTGAGTTGGGACAGGGCGAGATTGATGACTGATCCTTTGGCTGCTATTACAGCTACAGGGAGCAGTGCAAGTATAGTTAGTTCGTCTTCATCTGGATCTGGGAGGAATGGAGGGAGTCGGTTGGGAGGGGTTGTGAAGATGACTGTGGACTCAATGGATGAATCACCTATGATCATTGAGCCAGTGCCAGTGCTGACTGCGATGAATCCTAACCCATGCCCACGAACACAATCAGAACAACCCATCTCAGACATCAGTCACTACTCGCCCTCCAACTCAACGTCAACCTTGTGCATTGGAGATCTGCCAACCTAACTCTCAGGCTGGTTCAGTCATGCCTTCTCCTCTTCCTCAACAGACCTTTCCCTCCCTTCCCTCCTCTCCCAATCAACCCAACACTCCTTATCCTCATCCAATTCATCCCCCACATAAACAAAAGGCAGCACCCTCCTCTCCGCCACCGTCTATCATGGGTCCCATCACCTCAACAGAGCCATACACTATTTACTTGATAGTGATGCTCAACCTGATCAGTGTGCTGATTTGATTTGGTTATTGGGTGTTAGACATCCTGGGTATGAGCCAAGTGGGGGTGTGCCAGCTGTTGTTGTTGGTGGTGGGGGAGGGTTAGGGAAGAGGAGAAGCTCAATTAGTGTTGATTCTGATGGGAGTACGGGGAAGAGCTGGGTTGTGAGGAGGGCTCCTTCTGTGTACTCTTATCATGGCCCTCCTCCTGCCAGTACCTCCAAGTTATCCCAATCCCAACCACCCTCCTCTACATCTTTGTCTCCATCCTCTAGCAATCTCATCCAACAACAACAACAACAACAATCGGGCCATAACTGGCCTCCAATCTTTTACCTCGACTTCACATCTCCCCCTCTGCCTGCATCCGCTTTGAGCAACAAGACACTAACACCAACCACACCCACACATATCCCTTCAAGCCCTGCCGTCACGAATTCAAAGACCCTTTCCTGCACGCTAGCTGGGAGAAATGAAGGATATAAGAATCCCCTAGGTTTCAGTTAGTTTACCCAACCTCACTCAACCAAATGGTGCCAGTCACTCTGAAAAACAATTCAAATTACTGAGGCAGACTTGAGTGTGAAAACCAGTTTTCCTGTCATTCCACTGGGCGTTTTGAGAAGGAAAGCAATGAAAAAGAATTCAAAAAAGGAAAAAGAGGAAGAATTGTGGCTACAACCCTCATTCTGCTATAAAATACAGTCAAGCCACATAATTATTGCCTATGTCAGTTGTACATGTACTACTTGGTTTTCCAGACATGGCATAGAGTATTTCAGCAGGGAGGAGAGAAACAGAAATTAGAAAAGGGAAAGATTGTGGCTGCTGGTGCATGGACTAAGTTCTTCACCTCTATCCTATGTTCAAGTGTTATATTCATCAATTTTATTAACAAATGTACTCCACTGCAACCCTGAAAGTTTCATCCTGCTATTTAATATTTTATTTTTGAAGGGCAGTAGTAGCAAGCAGCTGACAGTGGCAAAGGTGGAATATAGTATGCATTTATCTGTAGACTGAGTAACAAAATCAATAAATCTAAGCAGACAATATATTTAGAGGTAAACTGTGAGAACTGGAGTATTAGAGTGGTGCAGGATATAATTTACAGTAGTGCTAGCATAACTGGCCTAAAACCAGTACTGTCTGTTTTTCTGATGATCTAAAGAGGTTGGCAGGGTGCAGAAAATTGTTTTTATATTCAGGCATCCAAATCTAGGTATATATAGGTCATTCAATACCTGCAGCTTCTCAAGATCTCAAGAGCAAGGGAGACAGTTGAGTAGGAAGCCTGGGTGGTCGCTTTTTTCGTGGCTGTGCATGTTATCTGCCATTTTCCCAGGCAGATAACATTGTTCGATATTTCAGAGTTGATAGCCAACTTTAAATATATGTAAAATCACGTAAATTATGCATTCATGGATAGCTATGTAAATCATTTTTTATAAGATTTATAGTAATATATTAAAGACAGGAGAGGGGAAACAAGAATGGAGGTGAGCACATTTGCACAGCCACATGGCTGATAACACCCAGTGCAATGGCATGTAAACCTGGAAACCCAATAATTGACCAGCCAAATCACTTCTTCGCGAAAAAAAAATCTTGATATCTCCATTCGAACTGCCCCCCGTTTTACCTTTCAAAGCAGCCTTCCCTGCCCCCGTCAACTGCGCTGTACCCCCGCCGTCTTACCCTTGGAGGCAGACTGGACCAGGGATTCATCCGATTTGGGTTTCTTGGTGGTTGGCGTCTCATAGACTTGGACTTGGTATCAGATTTTGATTTTGCGGTGGGTTCGGCTGCTGATTGTCCTTCACCTTTGGAGATGTATTCGTAGGAGGAATAATCCTCCGTGACTATTAGAAGGCAAAAAAAAATGTAATTAATTTCCGATATGATTTCCCATACGCGACAGAGGAAAGAGAAGAAAGACAAAGGGAGAATACCAGAACCAAGCGCAAGGAGAATACACTAAAAAGAACAAGAAGGAAAGAAAAAATCTACCAAATGACACCTGTCACCAAAACTCGTTCGGCTCTTCTCAATTCTTCTCTTCAGCTCAATCCTACCAACATGTATAACTTTCTTCGGCTTCCGTTTACGCGGCGGAGGCTTTATCTTCAGGTCTTCGTCGGCTGCAGCCATTGTCTGTGTCTTCGTCTACATCTTCTGGAGGAGAGCCGGGGGCGGTGGAGGGGTTCATGGTGGATGGTGGGTTACGTGTATTACTTGGTCTGTGTAGCGTACGTGAATGTCATATTCCGAACGCCGCCATTATGCAAAAGGAGATGGGATAGGATAGATAAAACATACCATCATCAACATCCTAGCTCTGAGACTCCTCTCAGCCTCGTCATCATCATTCGTACTCGTACCAACCCATTTTGCCTCCCCCTTCTGCAGCCGTTTCTTCGGAGCCTGTTCCTCCTCGTCGTCTTCATCGGATGAGAAGATAACACCTGTCTCGACACGCGCTGAAGACGTTTCTTTCGCGGGAGGTGCTTGGGCGCTTTGGATTGGGGTTTTGGGTGCGGTTTGGTTTGAAGTTTAGGTGGGGCGGAATTTTCTTCTGAGTCGGAGTTGGAGTCGGATAGAAGTGCTCTGGTAGATTTACATTTCATCCCGCGCTGCAGGGGATTGATAATCGTCGTCAGGATTCGCAGACTCTCAGGGACAGGAAGAGAGAGCTGCACCTTCTCTTACTTCGTATCTCGGGTTCCGGTTTCTTCTTCGCGTCTTTCGCATCTTTCGCCTCCTTCGCCTTCATATCCTTCGCCTTCACGTTCGACCAATCGAGTTTCCCTGTTGTTTTTGGTTTTGCGGTCAGTTTGGGTTTGAGCTTATCTTAGGTCGTCTTTCGTGGAGGGTAGTTTGTAAGGGTTTTGGAGATAGAGGTAGAGGGCGAGGCGATGGGCTGTTTGCCTGCTTTCATCTGTGCGAAACGATACAACAAATGAACTTTAAGTACACTCCATCATACAGGATAGACGGAGACATTACCACGACATGCGCCCCGATGACTTTCCCAACCATTTTACCCCACTCGACACCCCTCTCAGCGCCTTTGCCGATTTCGGTTTCTTTCCCTTTCCCTTTCCCTTTGTCTTGATACTTGTTCCTGTCGATTTGACGGAGGCGGGGGTGAGTGTACATATTAAGCCTGCGTCCTGAATTTATTGAATTTAAATTGTTGTTGGTAAGCAAGTCCGTGAGGGACGGGAGGAAGTTAAAAAGGGACCTTACGCGTATCGGAGTGAGGGAGAGCGCGTATATGTACGGGAAGAATATACGCGATAAATGGGATTCCGAAGCTGGTTTGTATTGAATCAGATTGGTGTGTTGATAGAGGCGAAAATGAGCAGAACGCACTTTCGAAATTATCTTCGCCTACCAAAATCTTCACCTCGAGCACAAAACTCTCATCATCTTCCTCATCATAATAATAGTCCAAATATCTTTCGTCGTCGCTATTCACGTCCATCTCATCATCGTAACTTTTTCTAGTAGGCAGCACCTCCCCCCTGATCAGATACATCGCACACGACGGTGCAGAAGAGGCATGATACACCTTGAGTTCACTACGCGTGCACTAATTTTATTAGAAACTATGGATCTTCAAGGATGTTTAGGTGAAGGGAGAAACGTACTTCTTTGCAATATTGATATGTACGCCCAGTTGACGGCTTAGAGAACGGTATGTTACCTGTCATGATGAGTTGGGTTAGTTGTATTTTCTGTGATGTGTGGGATATGTCCGCGTACGATGTTATTGGAGAGTTGCTTTGAGAGGTAGTCGTGTGCGGGGGTTGGAGGAACGCGATGGGGGAACGACGGTAGGCGCTTATCAACACCCGGTGGGAAAATGGCAACCGTAGGGTTGTGACACACGGAAGCGAGTGTTTCGGAGAACTAATAGAAATGTGGCACAGAGATAAGCTGGACCTTGAGGACAAGCTACTTCGATAGTTGGTTCAGTCACGTGCAGAGATGTCAGTGCCACTGCCACAAGTTGCCGCGCTGTAGCCGCATCCCGCTCAGGTACACTGGCCCCGGCTCTAGCTTCTACTTCGACGCTTTTCCACCCACTCACATCTGGTGAGACTTCGTATTGGATTG
>KN833014.1:359498-418793 GCA_000827315.1 Piloderma croceum F 1598 | reverse complement strand
TGTTCATGGGCTACCGTGAATAACGGCGGAAGGAACGCAGCCATAGCTCACATGATGACACATCCAGGATATACACTACTGGCTATTCCACTAATAGCCTCATTCCCAACCGATCTCGCAACTTCGATTGAAAATCCGTTACCACCACGTCGATATACGGGGGGTACACCCCACCCTTGCCATCCTTGAAATCCCTCCCACCCTACTCGCCCTTGCCACCCTTGGAAGAATTCCCATCCATCCCATCCTGACCGTGGAACGGCACTGTCCATACTGTTCACCAGTTCCTGAAGATCACTGAGAAGGTCTTCGCGTACGGAGAATGCAACGCTGCCATCCATCCATTCGACTACGAAGTCTTCGTCGTTACGTGAGCTGAGGTAGATGTTCTGTGTTCGCGTCGGGATCCATATTAGCTACGAATGTGGACAGCACAAACCACGACAAAAGTGTATCATATCTACATCCGTACTTACACGAATATATTTCGGGGTCAATCGTAACACGTTCATTACATTTGGGGACAGATCCCATGATCTCCAAACCTGTACACATGTACCACACACATTGTTAGTCCGCAAAGTACAATCCATAACTCACAACCCATTACAAAACCCACCCCGTCTGTGAACAAAGCAATCCCGGAAGTCCTGCCCATAGATACCGAGTGCAATATTCTTCCGTTGTCGTCCTGCTCGATTCGGATGAGCCCATCCAGTTGAGGTAGGTGAGTAAGATATCTATAGCAGTGCCTGCCACCGTAAGTGCCCTTCCAAAAATAGGCGCCGTTTGGACCAAGAGAAACGGATTCGGTATATTTTGCATCGGTGAGTATGTCAAAAAGAGCCTGCGGAACACCCATAGAATGCCCTTTGAAAAAAAAACCATAATAAGTCTACTAGTCGCCGCAAAACCAACCGACGAACATACACTTGTGGTGCCCATTGTGATCAACATATTGCATATACCAAGAGCTATTCGGCCCGATGGCGACCATGATAATTTGCTTGACGTCCCCCCGAAGGCAGGCCTCAAGAGAGCTTGGAATAAAGCGCCTCATTCACGGATAATGTAAAGTCAGCTATTTCAAATAAATGTAAGTTTTGAACGATACCATCTCGCTTGCCCCATACTCGCACAGATATACGACGATATTTGCCAACCAAAACTGAAGGCGTATTGGCGATAAGACATGCTGGTTCTGCGAAAGCAAGTCAGTTACAATCAGGAAATCGTTCAGGCAAACCACGCACAACCGAGCACAACCGAGGGATGCACCTAGTGAAGGGGTACTGGAAGAGTCCGGGCTTCGCGCCCAATTGCAAAGAGATTAAGTACTTTCTCACAGATGTGCTACCCAGCCGGTACCCAGGCTTAAGGTTCGAAAGTGACGGCCTGCCGGTACTAATTTCCCAAATTGTCCTCAGCCAACGGGACGACAGTGGTCTGTAAAACAGAGAGGGGTGTCTCTTTTTAGAACTGATAAGATCTTGATAATCTGCAAGGCGTATTGTCTGGAGGTTTGGGACGTGTGCCTCGGCGCTAAAACGGGCTCCTAAATTGCCATACGACTGCTGCATTCAAGTACTTTGGGATGGCTGGAGGGGATCGCAGCGTGCACCTGTCAAATAATGGACATGAATGATTGGATAACGTCGTCTGGGATATTGAGCATGAGGCTGCCGGCACAAGGCCTGAAGGAATAAGCTGTCAGTGTTAGACGCCCAAGAAGCCTCGTGATTAATCGCATTTGACTGATGCGTCCAGAATTGCGGCCGCGGCCGACTGATAGCTCCTGGAACCTGGTGAAACCCGGATTGTTCAGATATTAACCGTATACGAGTGATGCACGTAAACTTTTCCTGTAACTTTCTGACAAAGCAGCCTTGTACCTGGCTGCGATGCCATATCGAGACGCGGTCCTTCACTGGTTTATTGACATATGTCCTTGGCATTCTTCCCGATAAAACCGTCCAAGCACTGGAAAGGGAGGCGGGGCACTTCCGAAGCACGTTATACCTTGAACGAACGTTAACTGCATACGCATCTCCTTCGCCCCAATATCATTAGCCCTTGCATGGATAAGCCATGTTGCGACTCAGAAGAGTCTTGACACACTTTCCTATGGCGTCGGTGGGTGTCCAAGCAGTATCCTCGATCATTCACTTCTCATGGAACGTATTCCGAGCGCCAGGATGTGGGATCCAACCGTAGCTGAACTCGGTACGGCGACGACCAAACTACCTTGGCTCCGAGGATGGCCTGAATGAATATTATTATTAGAGAATGACCACGAATATAGCTTAACTTGTCATGATACAATCCATGACCATTGACCGGTTCTAGCCAATGAACAGCGGCGATGAAACAAGACTTCTTACCTGGTTGGACGCAGCTTTGTCGATATCCACCACTGGTTAAGCCAGAAATGTGGAACTCATTCCAGCCTCGCTTGTGCTGTTCAGCGGCCCGGAGGCTGTCATGTGCCACTGTCAGAGATCTGATCGATGTTGCTGTAGATACCACGACTCACCGGCACTCGATTTCTAGATACGCACTCAAACCTTCGAGGACTACTATTAAATGCTATCCGACGCCAATCTACAGGGCACGATGAATGATTCGGTTTCAATTTTGGTGATAGCAGGCTCCTAGCGACGTACTATTTGAATCCGCGAAGGTTTTGTGGTGAAATCATATGGCGAACACCCAAGGCATGATTCTGCCGCAGGACAGTGATCGAGGCCCCAGCTGGTGGCCGCTCCATTCACAAGCTTTTATAGAGGCAGTGGGGCATACTCTTCGACACCCAGTAGACTTGGCGCTGAGTGATTCTAATCTGGACGCCATCAGACTACAGGTAAATGGGAAGGACGGAAGTACACGGGATGCATACTTAGTTCGGGCAATTGTCGGTTGGTGATCGATCTGCAGATAGGCTGCTATAGTCTAGCATACCACGAAAATCAAGATTAGTCATTCACGTCCCACATCATGATACTGGACAAGCCAACATTGTGTTGCATCGAGTAAGTCTACCTGTTCCTCTTAGAGTTTTTATTGAACACTGACCTGGCTTCGTTTGTATGATCCACATATAAGTCAGGAAGTGGTGAGCGTTTATTAGAAAGGGCTGTCGACGCTGCACTCTTTTGACCAGAAGTATGCATTTCGACGAAGGCGAGGACATAATCCCCGACCAAGGGGCTCAAGCCTTTAAGCAGCCGCTCATGAAATACACATTTTGTATAGTTGTGCTACCAAGTCCAGCGTAAAATTTATCGTCAGATGAATAACTTCTGAAATGATCGCATGGAGCTCAAGATCTAAGTAGGACGGTAATGAGAGAGTTCATCGCGAATGAAGTGGCTGCACCAGGGGTTGGCTTGTGGGTATTTTGGTGGACTTGGTGAAGGAGATGAAGGTTCAGAAATCACGTGCACCTCCGCTTACCCAAACACGCCATGATACACTAGTACTAGTACTTGCTGAGTTCTTACCCCATGTCATCGGGAATTGGTCTGGATTGGTTCGGACTCCTGTACATGTCATGTTCCAAAAGGGATGAACAGGAGCTTAGGGCTTAGGGGAGGATGGCTCCGACTCGGAGTCGAGCTCCTCGATTTACGATCTAGGCTTGACACAAAAACATTACACCCTTAACTATGTCATCTCCACGAGTTTGGTTCAGTATGTTTGCGTAAACCCCATCCTTCTACCCTCAACTTCGCCGACAGTTCTTCAGTTACGGGCGCCTCCACTGGGTTTGGACGAAGCCTCCTCGAGCTTCTGCTGAAGAACGGGCAAGCTGTTGCTGCCACCCTCCGCAAACCAGAAGTTCTCTCCGAACTCAAATCCCAATATCCTGGGGATAAACTACTCGTTCTCAAGGTAGATGTTAGTAACTCAGCTGATATCACGGCTGCGTTCGACAAAACCAAGCAAGTCTTCGGTCGCCTCGACGTTGTCTTCAATTTGAACGCAGGCTATGGATCGGTCGGAGAAGCAGAGGCGACGCCAGACAATGTCGCACGTGGTCAATTTGATGTAAATTTCTGGGGCGCGGTCCATGTCAGCCGAGCTGCTATCGCTTTTTTTCGGGAGATCAACAGACCGGGGGTTGGCGGAACGCTTTTGCAAGTTTCTTCTTACGTGTTTTATGACCCTGGACCCGCTTTTGCGTATTATAATACTAGGTAGGTCTTTCCTGAAGTGGAAATAGTACAACTAACAATAACGATGGTTACCATAGTAAATTTGGTATGCTTGTCAATAAACGAAGCATGGTTTATGTGCTAACCTATTCTCAGCATTGGAGGATTTCAGCGAAAAACACTGGCCAAGGAGCTTGATCCAGCATGGAATATAAAAGTAAACAGGTTCATTCCGTACCTCAGGCCTCGCAAATATGGTCGACGTACCCGTGCATCCCGCTTACACCAGTCCGTCCCTCATCACGTCTGTAATACGCAAGATTGTCCCAGAAGCTGTTCTACCAGGCGACGCCGACAAGGCAACGAAAGTGATCTATCAGTTATGCTCTGATGGGGACGACGATGGTCTTCCATTGCGGATTCCGTTAGGTAAGGACTGTATTGGGGTTTTGAGGAAGAAGGTGGGGGAGTTGACGACGGGGGTGGATAAGGTTGAGAAGTATTCAGATGATCTGCTTCATGATTGACAGGGAGGTTCGCAGTTGTACGCTGGATAGGCCGTCGTCAATACAAGGCGAGTATATGGCATCGGAGAACCTACCGAAGCAGCGAATGGCAAGGCTGTTACTCAGATTCCGAAATGAATGAACGGAGCCCACCGATCCACTGTGACATCGGGATCTTCCCGGAGACGTAGTATTGCAAGATTAAGTGCCGCCGCTGCCTCAGATGGTTCAAGTCCTTGAACTCCATTACGGAAAAGATATCGGTAGGTATGATCAGCCACCTTCGGGGCATCATCATCGCGTATGCTCCACATGGTGGCAATGACACTTGGAAAGCCAGCAAACTGAAGTCCAGCCGCAAGATGCATGGCCTCTCCTGGAAGTTCTTTCAATCCGGACGCCGCATGGCAGGCGGACAGGAAAGCAAATTGGCCAATGGAGAGTCTTTTTGCGGCAATTTGACCCAGCTCGAGATAGCCGTCATGCAATGCCAATGCACTTTTCGTTCCTAATACTGGATCTTGCGAGCCATGGCAGGCAAAGTGAGCCCAAGAACATGTATCCAATGCACCTGAGACGCGACAGACAGTTGCATCCAAATCGTGCAGTCGTACAATATTGTTCACTGGCCATCCCGCAGAGAAGGCCAACTGGATAACACTCAACACCTCATGGGTGGATTGTGGAAGAGGGCTGTGGTCAGGTGTCTTAGGCTGGCTGACTGCGAGAAGTCTCATCTGCCCTGTTGGGACCGGTTTCTTTTTCGTCTGGGCTTGGAGGAGGGAGTCGAGAGTGGTCACATAAGAGGAAATGACAATACGACTGACATCGACAGTTTCATTAACCTTGTGGGGTCCTGCGGCGTGAATTGGAATGAAGGTGAGAGGTCCTGTCGGATACCACCAAATTCTACTCTGAGGCTGACGCACGCTTTCAAGAGGGATGTGGATCCTATTAAAAATAGGGACTACGATCGTGTACCAGACCATCCGTAATGTGACTTGCAGATTACTGGAGATGAGATGCCGCTGCTGCGTTGCTCTGGCATCTTCGGGTGCTCTAGCGTCAGAAGATCGGTTAAGTATACGTATCACACTGCCAGATAACTGGGCGAGTTTCTTGAGGTCGATCTTAGGTATTGGCACGTGCTCGATATGACCAGCTGCGCTAAAAATCAGCGCATCAACTCCATGTTCGGTGACATTGATGATGACAATATGTCCCGTGGTGGCAGCTTGGCGGAGTTGATGAAATGGTATGGGCTTCAGAAAATATTTGAACCTGGGAAGCTGTCTGACTCTGTCTACAAGCTCCTCCCACTGACCAACTAGCTGCCGACGTTCCTTTCCAATGTCCTCCATACTCTGTTGATCATCATCCACATTGCGTTCTGTGACGGTGAAGATAGAGCTGAAGAAGTTTCCGGCATCAAGTTGCCGGCCAACACTCTCAAGCTTTTCGGCCAGTGATAGGTTCTCCTCCCTCAAGGCCTCTAAGTCACTGCGCAACGATGATGCCTGCTGCCAAAAAACTGATCGACCTAGGTCAAGAAGCTCTACTGCCTCTTCAAGGTGACCTAGCTGAATAGCACAGGTTGCAGCAAGACAGCCCAGACTCTCGGATTTCTCCTCAAGCAGCTTGTGTTGACGAAAATGTGTATCGAGGCCAAGCCATGCAACTTTCGGCAAAAGCTCTAAAGCGGTGCGATATCCGTCTAACGCAGATAGAAGGTTGTCGTTGAGATGTGATATCTCTGCCCACTGTCGGGCAGCGAGGAGAGCATCAGATGGGTAGGCAGCCTTCAGTTGTGCTGCTGTCTTGTAGGACAAAACACAAGCCGCAAGATCATCTGGATCACCAAAACGCTCGAAGCGGATTTTCTGGGCGGTGCCAAGCCGGAAGAGAAAGATCGGTTTTGTTGGATGTCCGTCATCTGTGAGCTCAACTGCCTTACGTGCGTTCGAGATGGCATTCTCGAGATCGGAAAAGTCACCGAGGAGCTCGAAACGAGTCTGCTGGCAAATACCCAGATGCATGAGCCGCGGTGCTTTCCTTGGATGGCCGTCATCCGTGAGCTCAACCGCCTTTTGTACATTTGAGGTAGCATTCGTGAGATCGGATATGTTGCCGAACTGCTCAAAGCGAGTTCGCTGGGAAATGCCCAGGTTGGTGATATACTTCGGCTTGTCTGGGTGTTCATCATCCGTGAGCTCCGCTGCCTCTTGTTGATTAGAGATGGCATTCTCGAGATCCAACACGTCCCCAATGTTCTCAAAGCGACTTTGCTGGTAATTACCTAGGTTCAGGAGATACGGTGCTTTGCTCGGGTGTCCGTCATCTGTGAGGCTAACTGCCTTTTGTGTATTCTCGATAGCATTCTTAAGATCGGACATGTTCTCGAGGCGTTCAAAGCGAGTCTTCTGGGAAATCCCCAGATTAGAGAGATACACCGGTTTGTTTGGATGTCCGTCGTCTGTGAGCAGAACTGCCATGTGCTGATTCGAGATGGCATTATCGAGATCAGATATGTCGCCAAGGTGCTCAAAGCGAGTTTCTTGGGAAATACCCAGGTTCATGAGGCGCAGTGCTTTGCCCGGATGGCCATCATCTGTGAGCTCGACCGCCTTTAGCTGGTTCGAGATGGCATTATCGAGATCCGACAAGTTACCAAGATGATCAAAGAGGGTTTCCTGGGAGGTGCCCAGGTTCGTGAGACGTGGTGCTTTGTTAACGTGTCCGTCACTCGTAAGCTCAACTGCTCGTTGCTGATTCAATATAGCGTTCTTGAGATCGGAGATGTCACCGAAGCGCTCGAAGCGACGTAGCTGGCAATTACCAAGGGTTGAGAGATACATCGGCTGGTCGGGGTGTCCTTCATCCGTGAGCTCGGCTGCCTTTTGTACATTCGAGATGGCATTCTCGAGATCGGACAAGTTGCCGAGGCACTCGAACCGAGTTTGCTGGGAAATACTCATGTCCATGAGATACAGTGCTTTGCCTGGGTGTCCGTCATCCGTGAGCTCAATCGCTTTGTGCTGATTCGAGATGGCATTCTCGAGATCGGACAGGTCGCCAAGGCGGTCGAAGCGAGCTTGGTAGCAATCACCAAGGTTGCTGAGATATGCTGGTTGGTCTGGGTGACTGTAATCTGTGAGCTCAACTGCCTGTCGCTGATTCGAGATGGCATCCTTGAGATCCGATAAGTTGCCAAGGCGCTTAAAGCGACGCAGCTGGGAAATGCCTAGGTTGGTGAGAAACTTCGGCCGGTGTGGGTGACTGTCATCCGTGAGCTCAGTTGCCTTTTGCTGATTTGAGATGGCATTCCCGAGATCGGATATATTGCCGAGGCGTTCGAAGCGAGTTCGCTGGGAGACGCCCAGGTTCATGAGCCGCAGTGCTTTGCTCGGGTGTCTGTCATCCGTAAGCTTAACTGCCATAAGTTTATTCGAGATGGCCTGATCGAGATCGGACATATTCCCGAGGCGCTCAAAGCGACGTAGTTCGGAAATACCCAGGTTGGTGAAGTACATCGGTTTGTTCGGGTGTCCATCATTCGTGAGCTCTACTGCCTTTCGCTGATTCGAGATGGAGTTCTCGAGATCAGACATGTGGCCCAAACGCTCAAAGCAGCGCAGCTGGTTTTGGCCCAGGGTATCCATCCTCATTGCTACGTCGTTGATATGGCCCTGCTCACTGAGTTTGACTCTCATTTCCCCCATTACCGGCAGCTCTGTCTCAGCTGCCGTCAACGTCATTTGGAGAACACCAACTACGGAAAGTTCATAAGACACCACATATCAAATTGTACATTTCCAACATACATTTATTGTCAGAACATGTTGCTAACAGTGTGCCAAGGATAAAATCGATGCAACATAGGCACGAGCGTTCGTGCATTAACGACAGAGAAATAGTTGATGGATTGTTTCCGATACTATCAAAGCTTGATTCGTCAACCGATTGGCTACCAGTGGGTAACCAGACGTACATCAGGAATTCTTCGTTCCAAGACATTGATTTGCCTCGCCCCACTCCCTTCGTGGCATGTACCCTCATTCCATCCTGTTTAATCTCCACGTAAAGCCTTTCTCTTATTTCGTTATCGTGAAGGCTCTCCGCCCAAACAGGCACGTCAGCAGAATGAACTAAATGACTGGATTGTATCAGAATGTCTCACAATGGGGGAACTACACGGACCGTTTAAAACATAGACTCTCCTATTATCAGCCGCCATGACGATACAAGTTGATACTAGAGCTCATTGATGGTTTGGGCAAATGCAAAATAGTATAGGCGCTGACTCGCGGCATCCCGATGAGGACGTCCGCTAGTGATAGCTGTTATCTGGTTATCACCCCGCATAATCGTCGCCGTTGGGATGAGTTATCAGTCTGCCAGAGTACGTGCAAACCAACCATGACCCAAACGCAACCGTGACAAAGATTCAGCAGTGATCATATGAATACTAAGTTGATATTGAGCGTTCGTACAAAGTGGACGATTATTCTTGAAGGCTTCTAAGTGTTTCCCAGAGTCGCGCAAACGACAAGCTCGTCCACTTCAGTAAAAAAATAAAAAAGTACGATCCACCATTTCTCAATTCATCGTTTGGTGAGTGAACTTTGTCGCTCCGCATTTGGATGGGCGCTTATTCCGAGTCGCTTGCTCACAACTTCGTTTAATGGAATCTACTTCAACAACCGGCTCCCCACCGATATTACCTGTTCCAGACTCAGACCCCCGATCCCAAAACCGTACACGCTTCGAACTCGAACTCGAATTCGTCCAGTCTCTTGCAAACCCTTTTTACCTGCACTCACTCGCGCAGCAAGGGATACTCGACCAACCTCACTTCATTCGGTACTTGGAGTACTTGAGGTACTGGGAAGATAAGGAGTATGCTCGGTTTATCCAGTGCGTTGTATTTTTTTTGTTTGGCCATGATGGGTTTTTTGTTCGGTATTGATTAATGCGATCGTTGGGTACTAGTTATCCACACGCGCTCCATCATCTGGAGCTACTACAGCACCACAAATTCCGGGCTGAAATGAAGAAAGACGAATGGAGGGATACTTTAAATCAGAAGCAGTTTGATCATTGGAGGACTTGGTCAGTCACTTGTATAGGCTTTTTATCCATGCTGCATGTGTTTGCTCATCCTAGGACGTTGTTTGACAGGAGGGACCCGGCGTATATACATGGCACGAACATGAACACGAACAACCCTACTGACGAACCGACGGTGGAGGGCGAGCAATCACAAGAACAAGACATGAAGACAGGCTCGTCTTGATCGGATTCATCACTGATATGCTCCTCCTGCTTCCGGTTCTCGCTACCAAGAAATAACGCCGGTAGCAATGGTATCAATGGTACTCTTCTCTATTATGACCAAAGGTCGAACGTTCGACCCATTGTCGGGCTTGGTGGGATGCAGAGCGTTTAGCTGAGAACATGAGTGTAGAGGCTTAGATGGAGTTCGGAGCTGCAGTGAGGTGCCCAGGCTAAGTTGGGTTGGAGACAGGGAAGCGTTTGTTGCTGGTGCGCTTAAATATTTCCACACATTGCCTCTTTATCGTTACCGACGCTGGCCGCGCTGGGATCGGCATGGCTCTGGTTTGACGTTTGGGGTATCAGCAAGTCGAACTGTCGAATTCTCAGCCTTTAAGCCTAACAATTGACAGACGTCTTCCCCCGTTTAGTCACTAGTAGTCACTCTCCGTATCCAACTATTGTGTACTACTTGCCCTAGTAATTTCGTCGTCCATCCCCATCTTACCTTGTCTCATATCGCTCGGGAAGTTTGATCGATCGGTTGCAACGTTCAGGATGCTTTCCACTATTATCCTTCCGTATCTAAACGATAGAATTATCTTGTTTTTTTTGAGTGGTTCGCGTCAATTCAACTCAGACATAGGGTATCTTGTCTGAATCTTTACAACTATAATATATGTAAGATAAACACGCTTGCCTTTCGCGTGGACAAAATTTGTCACATGGCATCGGAGAGGACAGTAGGTGCAAAACGGTTCTGGCTCCGTACATAGCAGCAACTGGTCTCGATCCAGTGACCTCGGGGTTATGAGCCCCGCGCGCTGCCTCTGCGCCATGCTGCTAAAATTGGATTCAGACATACCCGCAGGTCGGATCAAGTTATTTCTACATAGAGTTAATCGTAAAGCCAGTTGGCAAACCCGCCGCTTCACAGTAAAGTGTTATAAAGGGTAGCACCATAAAACCTTCAAATTTTGCAGCCTACCTTACAATATCTTGTGTTGCTTTATAAAGGTCTGAATTGGCCCTTTATTCAAAGGTGGAAAGTTCCTAAACTCTGGACATATTTGCAAAAGATCTAACTTGTGTGGTATGAAGGCAAAATTTCAATATAAAGGTCTGCCCCAGTGATAATTGCCATATACTGTACAATTTCGATCTATTTGGTATGACCCTGTGACCATGACACGTTTGATGGATTCAGCATTTTGGTAGGTAACTGCAAATGCCGTGACACAAAAAAAAATTCAGCAGAGTAGGAGCCAATTTGGTTGATTCATGTGCAATTTTGGCCTGTATTTTGTGACCAAAGGCCACAAGAACCTTGAACAGTAAATTTTTATAATTAATCACCAGAAATTTGCATTTTTTCACCAGCTTTTACCTTAGACATCCGTGATGGAATAGGCATTCAGTAGAACCCTTTGTGACCCATGACATCGACCACATTTCGGTTTCGGTAAAGTCATCTGTGATGTGTGACTACTGAATAGATCGAAATTGTACAGTAATTTTGATGCCTGCACAAAGGGTGCAAAGTGACAACATTTTATGACAGGAGCATATTTATTGTAGGCAGTTCTAATGCTGATGGAGTACTTTACACTCACCCACAACTTTCCATGGACTGCATGAGGACTTGTATAGAGTCTACACTGAGTCTACATGGACTCCATGAGGAGTCTGTGAGGACTCTATGAGGACTCTGAGGACTTCATGGGGAGTCTACAACTGTAGGAACTACAGTCTACATAGAGTCCATGGAGACTCTGTGTGGACTCTGTGAGGACTCTGTAAGGACTCTCACCTTTACTTATTTAATTAAAAATAATTTTAATGATAGTTTAAAAACAAGTGTTCACAGAGGGACTCAAACACAGAACCTTTCAGTCTTTGTCAAATGATGCATTAACCAACTGAGCTAACTGGGCATGTGAGTCTATCATTATTTAGGAAATATATTATGCCCATGCCACATGTGGGAAATGAACTGCTGCAGCTCACAACCCTCAACCCTTCACTACCACTAACCACCACCACCCACAACCAACAATGGCAACAACAACAACAAACACCACCACCACCCTACCATCATCGGATGATGACGATGATGTACAACCCCACCACCCCCACTAACTGCAGCAGCAGCAGCCACTGCCCCCACCCACAACCACCACCACTGGCCATGCTGACAACGACAGATGGGCAGGGTGACAATGAGGAGTGCAAAATGGGTGGAGTGACAGTGTGTCTCCCCTCCGCTCTTTTTTAATTTTTTTTACTAATCCCACCCAACACCACAGGTAACAATGCAATGACGACAGTATGTACCCCCCTCCCCTTATTTAATTTTTATATTACTAATCCCCACCCCCCACCACAGGTAACAACGCGCAACGACGGTACATACCCCCCCCTTTTTTTTATTACTTAATTATTTACTCTTCCCACCCCTAGTGACAACAGCACCCAGCACCCCCCACAAAGATGACAATGGCAGGCGGATGAGGTACGTACCCCCCCCCTTTATATATATATATTTTACTCGTCCTACCAGTGCCCACCAGCACTGCCACCAGTACCATGCATTATTGTTAATATTATTGTTAAATTATTTTGTATATTATAATTAAATAATAATATTTTTTATCCATAAACAAAAAATAAGGAATTAAAATATAGACTTACAATAATTAAAATTGAACTTGGGCATCCATAACTTGGAAGGTATGAAGGAATTTTGTTTCACAATAGTATGTTGGTTATATGGTTGATTATTGTTTAAGCTGCAGGAAGCTTACTGCCTTACAATCCTATAATAAAAAAAGTCTACAAAATCCTGATGGACTCCATCAGGATTCATGGGGGAGTGTAACTTGCAGATATGTTACCATGTATGTATGATATGAGTTTGTAGGTATATGACTTTGGAAGAATGTAAAATATATTTGAAAATATAATAACATCTTAGTCATGTGGAAGTGGCAAAGAAGTGAGCCAAGAACAGAAGTACTAACTATTACACTCCTACAAGGTAAATTTTATCAAATATATCACAGTCCTCACAAAGTCCTCATAGACTCCATGAGGACTCCACGGAAACTTGTGGGGGAGTGTCAAATACAGCAAAGTTACAGTATTGATCACTTGAATGCAACACCACAATCTGCTTTGCTGCTATTCCTCGTGCCAAAAAAATGTGACAGCTGAAGAATGGTGCGAAGCATGTCTAGCTAGCAAGCATATGCACTATACAAGGTCAGTGTCACAAATTTACTTGCAAATTACTACATTAACCAAAGTTAAGACACCACACAGAAGAACAAGAGAAAGTTCATCAACGTTGGGCTCAGCACAAGTATGATGCCTCCTGGCCTCCTGGCCTTAAATAGTTTGTCCATGAGAGTTCCCCGACATTTATTTGAAGGAATTTACCATAGCTACAGGAAGACACACAAAAATCAGTGACCCAATTGCAAGATACAAGCAAAGCACCAACCTTGCAGAAGAGTTGTGGATCCTCCATGGTGGATACAACACATCTTCTGAGTCAGTTTTGATGAGCAACTGAGTGAGGGAAGTGATTGGAAATGTTGCAGAGAGGGGTTGGGAAAATTATAGGTTGATTTGTGAACAATTGTTGGCAACCTCACATCAATTCTGGACCCAGGTGGAAAGTCTTATCATGGCAGTGGCAGATGCTTGCCAAGATGATTGCATGGAGTTACTGGTGGAGGGAAATCACTTGTTGGCAGCTTGTGATCACTTGGTTGAATCTGAGGAAGAAATTCTAGAGCTCAACGATTTGAGCGCCCAAACTTACATATCAGCACACGAGCAGTGTGACCTTGTTTGGCAGAAATACTTTCGCAATAAGTCATGAATATTACTTTATTGTCTTGCTGATTCTTAGTCACCCAAACTCGCCAATGTTGGCTCAGCAATGACTGGAGGACATTCACCACATCATCACTCAAATGTTGTTCAATCTCACAAATTGCTCTACCTCCATGATCACTTGCTTCACTGATTACTCATTTGGCATGAGGACATCCATGATGGTTCAGCATGTATGTACTCAAGATGGAATTGATTACTGTATGTCAATATTCTCTACTCAAGGCGTACACAATATGTGCCATTCTCCACTGCGTGTGGCTTGTTCCTCCATTAGACTTATTCATTACTCACAATTGGTGAGAAGGTCAGTGCATACATGTCTTAATGGCTGCTAATAAATTGAACATTGTTAATTTGATAGTTTTACCAGTCCGCCACAGATCGTCAAAAATACCAAACTAGTTTCCAAGTGTGCCAGAATTTATTCTCAGATGAACCAGTTCAAGACTTCACCAAGGCCCAATACTTAGGCCTTTTTTTGTGAATCATGTTTAGGTCATTCTTTCTTGATCTGCAACAGGTGCTAATCACACAATTGTAAGTCTGATACTGTTTTGGTAATATCTAAATATATTGGTAGTGGCATTGTGTTCATCCTGATTCCTCATGTGACCTTGTCAGCACCGTCATTGGCATACACACCAGTGCTTATCGGTATCTTGTGCCTTGCAGCTTGTCTGAGCAATACCCATTATGAACATAAAACTCTCTTCATGACAGTTTGGTATGTAGCTTATCAAAATTTATTTGTAACCACAACTGTGCTTAGTGTTGCCACGGTCGTAACCGATGTTTTTCAAATAAATTGATTCAGCGTGAGAAATAAAATAGGTAAAATTACCAAAGTAATTGTGAAGATAGAGGACCCCGAAAACCGAGGGGTCATTTAAGGGGCTGAAACATTTAGTGCCCTGGTTCCCAAGTTATTTCCAATTAGCTGATTGACTCTGACTGGTTTGAGGCAATCAGCTAATTGGAAATAACTTGGGAACCAGGGCACTAAATTTCTCAGCCCCTTAAATGACCCCTCGGTTTTCGGGGTCCTCTATCTTCACAAATATTTTGGTAATTTTACCTATTTTATTTCTCACGCTAAATCAATTTATTTGAAAAACATCGGTTACGACCGTGGCAACACTAACTGTGCTCATCTTCATGTGATCTTATCAGTGCAATTTTACAGTTAATTAGGTTTGAGCTTGTGCTAAACACCCCGATAGGTAAATGAAACTCACCATTTCTTTGTTGGCATCACTGCTGTGTGATTCTTGTGCTACTTCAATACCATAATGAGGGTGACATTAGTGACATCCAGAGTGATTTATAGAAAGTCTAACCACACCACTAGCAAGTTGTACGTGTGGCAGAGACACTGTGTCTTTGAGACCCATCAAGTACTTACTGGTCTTGAGAATGCCTGGGGATTGACCCCCAGTGATCATGTGTTCTCATTGGCCCTCTACAAAATAATGGCACATTATACAGGATATAGAAAACTGGAATCTGTGCTTACAGGTGAACAAGAGAACAATATGGCAAGCTGCTGTCCATTGGATGAGTATGTTAGATGTGCCACAAAAGAGATTGCAAGTAGAGAGCAGCATCACATTAGTCTGGGCTGAGTCTGTCAAGACATTTAATGGCCTCCTTGCTGATAGTAATCTTGCAGGAAACCTTCAATGAAGGTGGTGTGAGAGTGTTGTCAAAGAGGTATTGTTTTGTGGGCATGGGTTCTCAGAGGTGGTGTTGGTGGACATGTTGAGGTCTTGACCAATCCAATTTATTCTTATGATGGTATAATATATTTAGACTAATCTGAAATTGGATTTACAATCTCCATATGGTTCTTCAGCCAAAAAGAGCCCATTTATTGATAGATAAGGCAAGTACCCGTGGCGGGTACTTGCTGCCCCAGATTCCTCTACTCAGATCTGTTCTGACTTGGATCTGGTGACAACTCAGATCTGCAGGTTGCATTACCTGCAATTTTCCCATGGATCAACCCGTTCCAACCCATGGGTATTCCATACTTGTGCCCTGCCTTAGTCAGAATATGTTTACAAGATGCATGTGGGTATTTTGAGAGAAAATTTGGAGTGATATGAGGTGAATGCAACTCTGTTCAAAAGTGTTACAGTGACAGGTACTGTTACAGTGACATGTATATGTCAACGGAATAAGTAGTACAAGAAAATCACTCATAGCCAGAACAATAAAAGAACATAGGAATCCACGGAAATCATGATGATGACGCTCCAGAGTCTTCACTCAAACGATCGGGAGCGGTAGCAGTAGCTCGTATTGGTTCTGCCAAGATGTAAGGATCAAAACAAGAATAATGTTGTGTGTGCAGATGTCTAACCAAAGTATGCATGTGCCTGGGCTTCACGTGCTGTCAGGCGCTCTTGATGATCATAGCGCAGGAGTTTGTCCAAGAAGTCAATGGCTTCATTCGATATGTATCGCTGGTTCTCCAATGTGACGAACTGTGTCCAGGTTTTTCTGGGATATCTGGTGGACCTTCACATCGGAAAGTTTATCTGATCTTATAGGTCGCACTCACCTTCCAAGGATTTCGTCATATTGGACATCAAGCCTTATATTGTACTTGTCAATGTATGCATATAGTTCATCAGTTCCCAGAACTTTAGTTATCTTCGCCAGTTGGTCATAATTGTCGTGACCATGGAAGAATGGTTCCTTTCGGAAAATCTAAACAATAAATGCATTGGAATCAAAACTCGCTCAAATTTGAATGGAAAAGTGGACCATTGATGCAAACATGCAACCGTAACTCCACATATCAAAACTATAGTTGTATTGTTGAAAGTCGACAAGTAACTCCGGCACTTTGAAGTATCGTGATGCAATGCGAACATTGTATTTTGTTTTGGGATGGTAAAACTCGGCTAGACCCCAACCGATCAAGCACAACTAGTGGGCCAGTGAGGTTTGGCAGAAAAGATAATTTCTGAAGCACGTACTTTGCGGTGCTCGTGATCGATCATAACATTGTGCGGGATGACATCCCGGTGCATGATCCCCTTTGAGTGACAAAAATCTAATGCCTGGTGTGATCGACTTCCTTTAAGCATACGCTTCATCCCTAACAACGGACGATCCTACCTTCAGCAACTCGTACATGTAGTATCGTACATCCTGGTCCGTAAAGCGTGGATAAAGAACCTTGAAGTCAACATTATGAACATATTCAGTGATTAAACTTGTAGTTTTTGATGCTGGATCTCGGACGACGTCCAGGAGAGCGATAATATTTGGTCCACCAGCGAGATTTTGTAATATCTTGATCTCTCGTTTGATTTTTTTCTCCTTTACGGGTTTGAGTACTTTGATGATGCACTTCCCATGGTTGATGATGTTTACACCCTCAAAGACCTGGGAGTATTGGAGTATTGTCGGGAGTTCTCGTTATCAACCCCACAGTTGTCATGACGCACCTCTGAGTACTTTCCTCTGCCAACCTTCCGTACAATTTCATAGTGATCCTGCGATCCCCACGGTACTTGCAAGTTATCTACGATCGTAACTCAGAATCGGGGTTATAGTCTTTGAAAATCGTGAGTGGTACTGACTATATTCGTGCCATGAAGGACCGAGCTGCGCATTCACATCAGTGTAAACCCGAGCCACTGACTTTGTCGAAGTCCGACCCATCAAAGAGAAGTTCCAAGATTTATCCGAAAGAATCGAAACCGAGACTACTACCCTGCAGACGGACAATGACCTGGAGAATCAGAACAGCTTGCCGAGGCATGTTTTCCATTGGTATTTTGTTCTCACAGTGGTTGTCGGTCACTTGATCTTGACTTGATCACCAAATGATGGGTTACTAAAAGGTGAACAAGCACCCAATAAGTCAATCAATTGCTGAACGCGGCTTCATCAATAGCTTCGTCGTAGGATCCGGAGGAAGTCACGAGTCTAGTTCTGCCTCTCGATAAAGTGATTGTGTGGGTTTACGTCAGTACCAGCGACACTGCTCATCGATTGACAGAGAAGAGAAATAAGGAGAGAATTCCTCAATCCTGACTGAGACACCGTTCTGTCGACAATTAGCCTCAGTGAGATTCGCGGCGATGAGAAAGGCGTCCAAGGTTAGGGGCAGGTGGCCCAGGTCATGCGCGTGACCTGGTTGCAACGCGTCGCCGAGTTGAAACCATCACCGTGGTGCATCTAGTGCGTTCCATCATCTTGGGACATTCCTTGGACCATCCCGATCATGCCTCCCAGACTTGGCCCAGACGGTCCACAAGATAAGCAACAGCTGAACCCGAGCAAAAGCCAAATAGCACTGTCGCTAAACGGAAACGAAGTCAAGCACCCGCAGATGCAATATTAGAAGGAAACCAAACCATTGCGACTAAGCGTTGGTCCAAGTTCAAAGGGGTCGACGCGTCCTAGAGCTTCGCTGAAGGAAGTTGAGGAGTCTGATGAGGAGGTTGAGGATGATGTTCAAGAAGACTCGCCGCCTATGAAGGAGTTGAGGCCGTCTCCAGAGATAGCAGACTCGGAGGATGACGATGCGTATGCAGAGAAAGAAGAAGTAATAAAACCCAAGGGACGGACGAGCATCTCTACGAGGAAGGGGAAAGGCTAGGTTAGCGACGATTGGGACAGCGAGAAATCAAGAAGTAATACAGGCGCTGCGCTCATTCAGGATGATGAAATCGAAGAATCCCTTCTCGATCCTGTCCCCCCTCCTTTGTCCCAAATACAGTCGCCATCGCAGTCACTACCGCATCCCGAAGAGCCTACAGACCCCAAGTCGCGTCTTACCATCCACAAAATGGCACTTGTCAATTTCAAGAGCTATGCGGGTCGGCAAGAGATTGGCCCTTTCCACAAGGTATGTTCATACACGATCTTTGATCAATAGTCTTATTTCTTTTCTAACAGCACGTCGCGTTTTGTCTCTTGTTTTGCTAGTCTTTCTCGTCCATTGTAGGCCCGAATGGCTCAGGCAAATCCACCACAATCGACACGTCATTGTTCGTTTTTGGATATCGCACGTCGAAAATGAGGCAGGGAAAGCTGTCAGAACTCATGCACAACTTGGCGAGGTACTCCGATCTAGACGAGTGGAGTGTTGAGGTTCACTTTCGCGAGATTATTGATTTGGTATGTGTTTTCTTACAATCTTGGCCCTCAACTGAGTAAGATATCTCTGTGCAGCCTGGTTCGGACAGGGCGGGAGTAACAGGCGGCCTCCGATGCAGGCGCAGCGCCTGGATGGTATGGGCGGTGGGAGCGTCAGGAAGAGCAGGCTGACGTTCGACCATATCCATAGTCGATTGCAGGGGGAGTTGCGGAGGAGTCGGGAGACGGGCACGGAGCTTACTAGGGGGATGAATGATATACATAATACCCTCGGCGGGTTATTGGTATATTATTATTATTTGCTTGATGGGCTAACGACGACGTTGATCTAGCCATCTAACCACCCATCTTTCCCCCTCCCATCCGATCACCACCTCAAAACCCGGATCCACCTGAACAACCCTAACCATGAGCACGAGCACGAGCAGCGAGAGGAGGAGGGAGACGAGGACGAGGAAGAGAGGAAGATGGTGTGTCGAACTCGGTCGATCCAGGACCCCCGAGCCGACGGACTTGAGGATGACTACGCACCACCTGCCCCTCGAAGACGACAACAAGCCACGTCAACGCCCAAGCTCGCCCAACTCCGTCATTGACCAGCTCTTCGAGCGCCTCACGACGCTTTTGAGCCAGCTCCAATCGGCTGTTGAGCCGAACTCGTTTCATACGCAGCATGCTGCTGTGCAGAGTACCATCTCCGCTTTGCAATTGAAGGTGACGTCTCTGGAGACGCTTGTAAGGACTTCGCATGTGCAAGAGCGGGTCCGATCTTCGTTACCGCTCGCCGTACAAGCTTCTATAGACCCGACTCCCCAGTACTCCGACATGCCACACCCGCACCTTCATCCCCTTCACCACCTTCCTCTTCGCCTTCCTCCTCCTCCTCCTCCGCGCCACCCGACTCGCTCACGCAGATGTTAACCGAGTGGAAGAAATCCGTCGAAGGCCAATAGTCGTCTGTGCACGAGGCATGGGAGTCCAAGGTGAAGAGCTTCGAGGCTAACCTCGCTACTGTTGCTGCCAAGTTCGATGCTGGGCTGGTGAGTTTGACAGTGTTACAGCGTCAGCAGCAGCAGCCACAGCTGGGTCCGGGGATGGGGGTGGAGGTGGGGGCAGGGATGGGGAATAGGATGTTGTGACGGGGTTTCCTCATGGGAGTAGTGGCCGTGGTGGGCTCATCACGCCTCCCAGTCCGCGCAGCTTGAGTGCTGACTCCAATCGGCCGAGGCAGATGAGGATGAGGAGCAGTTTTAGTCGGGCCAGGGGGGGAGGGGGTCTACTTCTCGTGGTGGTGTGGATGTAGAGCCTATTGACCGCGGAGCCGAAAGCGAGGGTAACATGACATCCACGCACCCTTCTTCTCTCGCTGGACGACCATATACCCCTTCCCTTCCAGCGATCCGGATGCAGATCTGGACCCACTCCGAAAAGACTCAGACTCGCTTTGCCTGAAGGACGCAGCGGGTAGTGTTCATCAACTCGAAACTCTGGAGTTGAGTGTACACCGGGTGCCGATGCCTTGGACGAATAATTCCCCCGTCACCCCCGATTCGGATTCGTTTGCTAGTTCGGTTGTGAAAGGTAGCGGGAATGTGAGTGAGGAAGGGTACTCCATATTCTGATGTGGTGCGTTTCGTTCTGCGTTTCATTATCTGATATAATATTGACTTTTTTTCTATGTAGCATATGACCTCCGTATCAACCGTGCTGGGGATAGTCATATATCAAACCGGAGTAAGGAAGCGGGATTTTCTCGTACGAAATCGGCATTATGGGTTGGATTTGGAACATGGAGTTATTTGATACAGCAGGTTTTTTCACGGATTTCACCTCCCTTCCCGCTCCCTTGGAGATGATGGTGACTATGTTGTGGACACACGAACTTTTGTGTCCTCGATTAGTACGTAATGAGCTGTGTATACCGAGTTAGCGGTCCTGACTCATGTTTGCTTTGTTTGTAGAATTTGGGCTGTCACGAAGGTCTCAGACTCGGACATTACGTATATTGGACAGGTTTCTATGTATACACTGTCATCGAATTTATATACGTTTGCAGAATAATGAGAGCAAATTATGTGATAGATCTGTAGAAAATGGATGATAGAATCACTATATCTGGCACATGCCCAGGTAGAATTTGGCCGCTCTGACACCTCTCTATTCCAGCGATGTGCGAACTTGTCGATGGGATCACTACCGAAATACTCTTGTTACATTGCTCTCATAACCTAGTTTGCGGTCTGACTTTTTCCTGATAGGCTGATTCTTCGATCCTTGCTATGATGCTTATTCCAGTACTTCACCCATGCGCGGGTTTTCGGTCCAAATGCGGGATGATCAAGGAGGTCTCGTCTCATGTGATTCATAAGGTCAACCTGAGAAATGCATAAAACATCACGCAATCGTCCCGCCACAACTTCAAGATTACGCACGAATGGGTCTGCTGAAGCTTCAGCTTTCGTTCCCTCTTCCCAATGAACCAGGATCAATTTCCATTGACTCAGGAACGAATTCTTTCTCCAAGCATAAAACCAATCCTGGTCACGTTCAGTAAACTGGTGTCTCCAGATAATAAACCTTCCCTCTTCTTTAAATAAGCGGTCAATAACCTGCCTCGAGCCATTAGCCCACATCACACATATAAAAAAATTTGCCCCATGCAGTACCATCACAAGTTCCTCCTTCAATGCAATAGACAATGGATATCAGGGTATTACCACCTGACATGAATGAAAGTGCACCTACTAACTGCTTCATCATTCTGAAATAGGTCCACTTGGATTCACGCAGCATTAACTCTGAGAAAGAGCGAACAGAACATCCTAGGGTATATTCTTAAGTAATGGCTGTAAGATGGATAGGGTGGTATTTGAGACCGACCTGGTAACAGATTGAAGTACAAAACGCAACTCCCAGCAGTGACTCCAAGCAATTGCGCCACATAAGGGTCCCTGCGGTGGATGTTATTACATGCAGACTGCAAGGGGCAGTCTCTCAATTAGCCAACCTTACTCTATGGTGCTTATCTTCTTCCTTCTTGTAGTCCTGGCGAGATGCAAAATATATAGAATAAGACAATAATTATCGCATCGCAACTTGATTACCAACCTCTGCGCTCGATTGGATATAACATTTACGGCAAACTATTCTTTCGCCGCCGTCAGGCTTCTGCCACACGGCTATATGCAAACGAAATTGAGGCGAATGGACATTTACAGCAGAAAGGTCTGTGGTAAGGAAGAAATCTTCTAAGGGGATTTCCTAGGCATTCATCAACCATGCCCCGTTAGATATAGACGATGAAGCATATTCTGGTTGAATAACGTACATGGGGTGGGTCAATGCACCCAACATTCCTGCTGGCATCAAGCAGAAATGCAGGATCAGATAGTTCGGGAAGATTTGCAAAATCTGTTGACGACACATTGAGCTGACCAACATTGTTGAAGGTCCCACCACGGGCATCCACATTCCGGGGTTGCAAGAAAACCATCGAACAGGCACACATGAGATTCAGAACAGAGCATCTCCAATTGCGGGATGACGACTCATCTTCCCTAGGACACGTTTTCGAACCTGAAAACGGAAAGTTGGTAACCGCGCCCATACCTGACTCCATCATATGCGCCCAAGAACCACATCAGTTTTGATGATGCAATTTCAATATGAAGACTTCACGTTTTTGAATTTGAAAACCGTGAGTTGGTAACCACGCTCAAATCAAAAGTCAAGGATCAGCGGCCTGATTCCTTTATTTGCGGCCAAAGACTGCTCCAGTGTAAGTAGCGGCATTTCAAACTAGCTACCAGGTTATCCAGGTTTAAAGACGTGATCAGAATGAACATGAACGAATTGTACCATCTTTGGTGTGGTTTAAGTACTTTCAGTCAACTTTCGTGAAGTGGACATAAGCCTGAGCGCTGAGGCTCACTGCTCTGACTTGCGAATGGTCACGTGTTTCATGTGTTGGTTTACTGTATATTTCACGTGACTTACCCAAAATAGGTTTTCGTAATCGTTTCGCGCAATGGTTTCAAACCGTTGTTTCTCCGTCAATTCTTGACGGATTTGCCTGAAATTAAAACTGGGTGTTCCCATATATGTATTATTTGTGCCTGCTACATAAATAATATCTTATGAGCCTATTTCAATTCACTGTTTTTAGTGTCCTAAGTGGATTTTTGATGGTCCACTCCGGCCGGACTTGGAGTAATAAGAATCTGTACGGTGAATGGTTCTTAACAATTTGCCCGATGATACGCTTGCAGCGCCTCTAATGGTGAATAAACCACTAAAACACTGCTGGGATGCGACTGAGGGGTGCGAGTTGGTGAGTAACCCTTCCTATAATGAGTGTGATGAGATAATGGTGAGTTTTATGATGTACACGGTAAGTGATAGCGATAAACAAGGTGCGATAGGTGCGCACGATGGCACTGTGGTAGTGAGTCTGAGGGGTTTGAGGTCAGGGTAGCCATAGCAGTGTCGGGGGTCTCCTCATGGCCCAGATAGATAGAGGTTCCATGTTTGTAGACAGATGATCATCCATCCTTGCACGCTCTTCTGCAGGATTCAGTCAGTTCAGCCCGTTCCAGTGCGATGGGAAAGAGCGATAGCGTGACAAGCGTGAGAGTGATAGCGCAATTAATGACAACAATAGTGATGACTAGGGCAAAATCTTAACCAAAATAACACAGTATTGAGTGTGAGAGACAAAGTTCAAAGTCTAAAGACGAGATCTGAGGTCACAATGAGGTTCTAAGACGAGGGGTGAAGTTCTACTTATTTTTCTGGTATGTACAGTGGAGTATATATGTTGTATGAAAATTTAAAATGAAAAGGATGATGACACCTAAATTTTACCACTCAAAACCAAGCTCCTGAAGTGCACATGAACTCCAACATTCAACATATCCATATTAGGCATATAACCCCGGTTGTGCGATCACGTGTTATCTCTGCATCATCAGGCCGAAGTGGTATGCTGACGTGGCCTCACTATTTTGATATACCAACATGCCAGTGTCCTCAGAAACTGTTTTACTGAACCATAAAACTTCCACAGTGTCACATGGTGCTGATCTGGGGGTTGCAGTGAGCGCAAGACATCGCCCAAAGGTAAAAATCATCGCAAATCACTAAAAATCATTGCAAATCATCGCAAATGAGCAGAAATGATCAGTAAAGGTTGGCATAGGTCGTGTGATGCCTGTGACATGTGACACAATCACGTGATTGTCCGCTAATGGTGCGAAAATGCGAAAATACGTGAACAGAGAGCCATGGGGCTCATCACCGATTACTGAGGATCAAAGATGCAGTCAAAACTTGGTGGTGTTGAAAACAGGACAGGATAGTTGCATGTGCAGGAAGGATGGCTGTACAGCAGGAGAATGCACAAAATTTGTTGCGGCCTATCGGAGATGACACATTCTGGGACAATCTTCTATGGTCAGTGCACTGCATCTCTGAATTATACAATTTACTCACGTATATACAGCATTCATAATATTTTGGAACCGTTGGCCATCACAAATAATGTTATGCAAGCTGGGCACACTCGCCTCAACCATGTCTTGCTGACACTGGGCAACCTGTTTCATATCTATTCCAATCCGAAACTTGACACAGCCATCCGTACAAAAATATTAGCAAGTTTGGATAAACATTGGTCAGCAGCTGATCAGGATGTTTTCATCCTTGCTGTCCTTCTCAATCCTTATATTCGCCATCAATGTTTCTTGCGTTTGGCCATGCCGATTTATATGACATGGCTGAACAAGTCTACAAACAGGTATTCCAAAAGGATACTGATGTTGCATTCCTGGAGGGTTTCACAGATTACTACAATGGAGAGGGTGAGTATTCGTATGAGAGAATGAAGCTTGACTTGCTGAAGGAAAAGTACAATAATGAGGTGAGTTTCTGTTTTCATGATCTTGGCTCCAAACTGATGGGCTACATCAGAATCGCCCACTTGATCTTGTTGCTATCTGGAAAATGACTATTACTATTGTTTCTGAGGCTTATATAGACACCAGGAGGCATAGGTGTTGGTCTGACATGTCCAAGGAGATCACCGTCCATATTTGATAATGACAATATCATGTGATATGATGTAAGCCTGCCCTAAGCTGGCCAAATCCCAATGTCAAAAAGTTGGGAAATGCGTGCACATGCTAGAAAGCTTGAGAAAAAATAGCAGAAAAAAACTTAATATTTTTTCATGATAAGTATATAGCACTCTCAGTTTTGAAAAAAATTCAGTTCTAATTCCTGGAACCCTAAGCCATACCCTCTAGGAAAATATCCTTGAGGCTAAAATGCTCACTTCAAACTTCATGGCTTTGCTTTAAAATTGTGGTACATTGGCTTATGTAAGGGGTGCCCATTCTAGGCGTCCTCTATCTTACTAGATGCTGCTGAGTATGGCGGCTATTAACCTTGCTTGTGTGTGTGTGTTTTTTGTATGCAAATTTATCAGTGGGAATGGAGGATAAGATAATAATATTGTAGATTACTAGTAGCACAAATTCAAGAAGAGTGATTACATTTTCTCTGGAACAAAGATGAAAATAATTCGGATGACTGTTTCCTGTCGTCAAATTCAAGTTGTGCTGGACAGGTGTCTGTTGATCCTAGTGGGCCAGGATCAAATTACTATGAACTTACAATTTTTGTTACATGGACAGGGGAATCATCAAAATTTAGAACTTGGAAGACACTGTGCATTTTATGCAGGCTGTATTGTGGTTATCATGAGGCACGGTTGGGTGAGTAAATGTTTCCAGATGTATATGTATGTATTTGTATTCGCAAATTGATTCATAGCTTGACCAGTCGATCACCCATCACTCGAGATCTTGAGGTGTCGAATCCAGAAACTGTTATCTATTGTAGCAGTCACAGAATATTGTGTGCACCACGCCGTTCTCCTATTTTCGCCACGAAATTTCGTGGTGAAATTGGAAATTCAAAGCTACAGTTGTGACATCATCTATTTGGTACTATTTGTTTTTGGCATGCACAGCCATGAACCGACATTGTGAAAGACCTAGCTGACTAGCTGACTAGGTGCTGTCAAGACAGCACCACCTTGCTTCATTCCAAATTTTGTGTTTAAAATTATCATCAGAAGTGATTACAAATTATATTTTGCTATTCGGAAAAGCTAAGTTAAACCAATTTATTAAATTTCGTAGCCATTTTGTAAAGGTTTGTGACTTATCATTTGGTGACCATGTAACAATTGACAATGAATTTTGTTCACCAATGTTTGAAATCACCATTGCCACATTCAAGAGCAAAACTTGTATACCGACTAGAGTTTCAATGCTCATAATGAGAATGCATAAATAGGGTCTGTCCTTAGTCAGTCATTTGATCATGGATTTGCCATGACCACATGGGATCTATAAAAAATTTGTGGCCCTGCTGAACACTAAAAATAATAACTAAACTAAAGCTGGTTTATAAATTGCCAATAAGAATTTAGCAAATGGTAACAAATGGAGGACATAAATATATTCTATTGAATCATGAAGCAGAGCAGAAACCCCTATCATATGAGTGATGTGGCTTTTTTGTTTGTTCATATTGATTTTTGACATGGCCCCTGAATTGTCATATTCAGAGACCTTGTGAAGCAAGGTGAAGCAAGGTAATATTGTATCCCATTTTTGAAGCAACGGCAAGGCAGATGGATGTTACCAGGAGTTTGTGGCAAAGTTCCCACACTCACCACTGACTGGTCTGTCAATGCATTTGACGTATTGACATATTGACATGACCTGTTTGACTGACCGGGTCTGACTGGGGTCAATGATAACACTGCTCAGGATCAGGACGCCACCTTCACACCGGGAAGTCTAAAATCTAATGACCAATTATAGCAATTTTTATAGGAAATGATATATATTTTGTACAAAGAGTGCTATAGGCACACACAATAGATAATCTAGAATCGGCCATAAGAGAACCAATTATAGATAGTCTAGAAGGCTGCTTATGACGGAAATTTGTGGATTTTGTGTAAATACCATTTATAGCAAGGACAATAGATAATATTGCGGCAATGCTATTGTGCCTCTTTATAGGCTTGTAGATAATCTATAAAGACTTGCTGGAGGTGATGACATCATATAATCTATTGTGAAACACCATGATGATTCATTATAGATTATCTACAAGCCTATAAAGAGGCACAATAGCATTGCCACAATATTATCTATTGTCCTTGCTATAAATGGTATTTACACAAAATCCACAAATTTCCGTCATAGGCAGCCTTCTAGATTATCTATAATTGGTCCTGTTATGGCCGATTCTAGATTATCTATTGTGTGTGCCTATAGCACTCTTTGTACAAAATATATATCATTTCCTATAAAAATTGCTATAATTGGTCATTAGATTTTGGACTTCCCGGTGTGCTTCCGTCCGATCCCGCGGCCGCGAACATTTATGTAAAATAATTATCTCTGAACCACGACGTCAAGGAAATAATGTAACTCAATAATACCTCTAGCCTTTCAATATATCATCGCCATATAAGAGAGGGTATCAAGCATCCTATTACCCAAACAAATTCCAGCCAAGAATACATTAACAGCATACATCTCCTGCGGTCTATTCATGCCATGCCATCCATCCGCCAATCGAACCAACAAACCTTCCACAACAGCTGCTAATCACCTTCCAAAAGAGTCCCTCACAATGCCCACACAAATATTGACCCATCCATCCGCACCAGCCATGCATGCTCCCAACCACGCCATCTCCGCATCAGGCGGGGCGAGCACCCCTTGAATCAGTGCATAAGCCATATTGGGCGGCGCTGGTAGTGGATGCTGAGAGCGGGAGAGGGAGAGGGAATGGGGGTGGTTTGAAGGAGGGGCTGGAGGAAATAAGAGAGGTAGGGACGTGGATAGGTAGCTCGATAAGATGTGTGGTGCGCCTAGGAGTAATGAACAAATGTTTGTGAGGCAAGAATGGTGGTACATACCGTTTTCGAGTACAGGAGGGACTAACTCCTGCACGATCGGACCGTCGGGCAAATACACTCTGACAGGTACGCTGCGCACGCTATACGCGCCATCCTTTTCTTGCTGCGATTCAGCGGAGGTCGAGGGACGACCGTGCATGGATACGGACGAGGGTGGTACAGGAGGCGGGGAACTCGGAAGATTCGGAGTCGTAGTCGGCGTTATTTTGGACGCAACGCGCCAGTAGTCGTCAAAGTTATCTACACATGATCATCAGTATCCATAAGCTCGATAACGCCCGCGGTAAAGGGGCAAACGCACGTTCTTTAACACCTTCCCACATCCCATCCTGCTCAGCCTTCCTTAACCCGGTCATCCTCTTCGTATTCCCCCACCTCATGAAATCAGCCTCCTTCAACTGACCCATGAACGCCTGCTTGCATGATTCAGCACTAGGTGATAAGAGCAGCTTATCGGTCGGTGGTGATGCGAGGTGGAGGATTAATTTGAGAGGGGTACTTTGCGAGGTGGAGGCCTGCGGGTTTGTGCGAATCGTGGAGGAGATGGTGTGGTTGTCGTACATTAAGCCTATTGGCCAGTGCCTGTGTACCAATTTGTTAGCGCGTTCTATTAGATGCTGTAATTAATACGCGATAGGCCGTTTCGTAGATAAAACGGCCACGTTTAAATTCTGTATGTCGGCAAACATTGGCCGACCATCCATCTATCGATGGATAGTACATTATTGTATGGCCTCGGCCAAATAAAATCCCCAGTTTGCGAGCCAGAAGTATCGACAGCCGTTGCAAAGGGCCAGCGGGTACGTTGACACGTATACCCATTCAAATAACACGATAACACTCTACTGAGCATCCGCAGTAACATTGTACTGGCCATCAGGAATTGTGTACAAGAAATTTCATGCCATTTTCATGCATATGTTCCTCATCAATATGATTAGAAACTCACCACTTCAATAAAGTACCCTCCTCGCTCTCGAACCACCATTCTTCCTCTTTCAAGACACTTGCGGCGGCTTCATCAAACACAACGTCCATCAAGAACTTCTTAATCTCCGGCATCAGCAACGGCAGGTAGCTGATTCTAGGAGCCTGCATGAAGTAGCATTCAAGGCCACGATCTGAGTTTGCTGGAAGCTCGTTAGGATCAACACGGATTTCGAGAGGGACTGTTCCCTCCCATGTAAGACGACGGAATAGAGTCGTCGATGCAGGTGTAGAGAACGCAGAAGGCGTCTGGTGCCGCGATGGATGCCCACCGCCGTATGTCGACATTAGGGGCGCTCAAAGTTGACGATAGGGCCGCTTAGAATTTCGCTTAGAACGGGCACAGCCACCCACCACCTGCCAAATCCGGTCTACACGCACTGCAGGCATTTGCGCAGCGGGAATTTCACAATATAGGACTGTTTATATGTTATATCTGACATGTAGAATTATGGATAAGAGGGATTTATATTTAGCATGGAAAGGTAAGCAAAATTCGAACAAAATACAGATATGGGAAGGCTGTATATATAATATATTTTATTTTGTGTACCAAGTGACTTATATGTAGCATATACAATGGCATACGGAGACTTTCATATACCACCTTCCAGAGCACAAATTAGGTCTGAGATGTAGAATTACGGATAAGGGGGATTTAGCATAGAAAGGTAGGCAAAATCCGAACAAAATACAGATATGGGAAGGCTGTATGTAATTTTCTTTCTTTTTTTGTGTCCAAAATTTACTTATAATACATTATTATTATGTACAACAAATATGAGTAATTAATTCGTGCTCTGGAAGGTGGTATATAAAAAGTCTCTGTATGCCATTGTATATGCTACATATAAGTCACTTGGTACACAAAATAAAATATATTATATATACAGCCTTCCCATATCTGTATTTTGTTCGAATTTTGCTTACCTTTCCATGCTAAATATAAATCCCTCTTATCCGTAATTCTACATGTCAGATATAACATATAAACAGTCCTATATTGTGAAATTCCCACTGCGCAAATGCCTGCAGTGCGTGTAGACCGGATTTGGCAGGTGGTGGGTGGCTGTGCCCGTTCTAAGCGAAATTCTAAGCGGCCCTATCGTCAACTTTGAGCGCCCCTATTGTGACCGGAAACAGGAAAGAAACAAAGTTTGTGCTTGTTGCTTCCAGCCACTAGTGTTGAGCCTTCCCTTTCCCTACATCTCTGCTCTATAGAACTGAGTTGGATGCCCCACAGGAATCTAACATTGTGATCGTCCTAATTCAAATCTGTAACAGTTGATCAAGCGCATTTGGCGTATTTGTTCTTGTCTCGATTGCCTCCTCATACTGGGCTAAGGGCACATGTCTTCTGGTGCTCTTACACTTTGGGAGATACATTTGGATTCAATACAGTGGACACAATGCCGGACTTGCCAGGACCCACGTAGGAGCTTAGTTGCCACTGGCACATGCCGGGTATCACTCGTTCTTTGCCCATTATCTCAGGCTTGCCTTATTCTGACCTATGGTGGCATCTGGAAGTCTAACCTAGGAAGAACTTGGTCCAGGCCATTTCGATGAGCGCATGCTCATCTACAATTGCTTGCAGTCATCGAACCAGGTCGGGCTGACAGGGCCCTAAACTTCCCTTATCACACCCCTTGGTGTCCTCCTACTGAATGCGATATATCCTTTTCGCCTTCTAAATATGAACTGGATAGGGCATACTGGTATCTAAAATGCAGGGTCTTCAACTGTAGTATATCTCATGCATGAATCAGATATATGGACCCTCAGGCCCCCTGAAGCTCCTACTTATGTTTGTCCAGCGCCGTCCCACGAATCCAGCCTCAAATCCGCTATTCCAGACAAGCATGTTGAAAATCACATGATATCACCCAAAACGGGACGTTGGCCGATTTTCTCTCTCTGCTCATGCACTTTTGTGCATATAGAATGTATATGCAAGCCTTTCACAATTATCGCTTCCCAGCCTATGTCACAAAAAGACTTGTTTGGTGAAGGTGTGAGTATACAGTGGGGATGGGCAATGCCTGCCTTTTTCAGTGTTTAGGCGCCTACACTTTCAAATGGTATCAATGTCTACAGCTTACTATGGCTACTTTTAGGTCTAGCTCTTAGTGTAGGGAATGCAATTTTAAACATGTTCTACTGTGCTGATTTTTTGATTTTTCCCTGAAAGGCATAAATCTGTTACTTAAATGCCTTTAAAGATCAAAATTAAAAATTCTACATGGAAGAACCTGTTGCCCATCATCAGTTTACCTATACAGACCCACCAAATTAAGTTTTAAATGTTTGTGCCCACTCCAATTTGTTGTGCAAAGTCCAGTTTGTGTACGCCTCATTTTGCATCTTAAAATGGAAATTGCTGCACTTTTTATGCCTTTGCAGCCTTTCAACAGCAAATATTGACTGGTCTGACTAGACAATTCATACAAAATAATTATTTAGAACAGATTCCCTGTTGTGTTCATGGGAATTTGGTATATACCATCCAAAGTGCTGATTTGGCTTGAAAATGGCAGGCATTGCCCATCCCCATTTACATTGAATTTGAGGTTATGGGGTCCAATAAGGGTGTCATATTCTCACAGGAGGCATACCATCCAGATCTCTGATCTTTGCCTCCTCTTGGATGTTTGCCACAAAAATCAGCCCCTGGCTCTTAAGAGTTCTCCTACAATCAGATTTAGATCTGCTGGTTATGCACTTCCCCATCCAGACCATAAAAATAAACCTTAAAAGTTAAAATGTGCACAGCAATGATGATATTGGATAATGAAGCAGTAGAATAAATGCAGTGGTGAGGCAGCTGGATAGTAATACTGCCAATACATTAATTGAAGTGCACATTATCTGCAGCAAAATCATCTTCATCAAGTGCCTGAGTACTGCATTATTCTGACTGGTTGTTCAGTCACATGTCACAGCTGGCAAAAAGGGCTGTGTAAAAAATCACCATGAACCAAAAGAGGATTTTTTAATCTTCCCAGAAAGACAAATTTCCAAAATCATAAACACCCAGTCAAAATGGTACAGTATCATTGTCAACACTGGGGTCAAGGATCATGCCCACCCATGCAACATATAATGAGACCTAGAATCAACAAACACAATGTGATTTAGAAATTTATCAGACCAACCAAAAAAGAGCCTACCTCAATGCCCCACTTGTGAGAGTACATTCACCATAAATTTAGTTAAACTAGGTCAGGAGGAGAGCATGTTACAGTATGTTGACTTTGAATGGGTTGAAGCAAGTGGGGAGAGCAGTTAAGGTTTTTCAAATTGACCACACTCCATTCTTTATTCATCAGATCACAGGTGAGCTTTCCTGGCAATGTGATCATGAGAATCGCTATTGCTGACAGCTAGGTAGATACAGTTTAAAGGTTCAACATGAAGGTTAATCAGCTCTTGGGCAAAATTCTCTAGTTCTTAAGCTTCAAGAGTTGCCATGACCATATGGTGCACACCATTTCCATTAGTCAGAGGAGCTACATCAAAGATATGGCCACCAAAACTCATTGGCTTACTTTCAGACATGGCACAAATCAAGATGAGGGCTACTCTACACCATTTCCCAAATTTTATTTCAGGATATGGGTGATAGTGCTGTGACATAGATTTCAAAGAGTGTCATAGTTGCACCTTTGAAAACATAAAGCCGATGCATAGCCTAAGTCCCAATTAGATGCTTTGCTTGTACTGTATAAATGTGCATCAATTTGGATCACTTCTCTACCATTGCATTCACACAACTCTACCTCACTACACAAACCCCTCACTTTTTGTGTTATGTCTGATCACAAGAGAGACATTACAAATCCTGCTTGGATTGATCTTCTAAAGTCAAAACTAAGGCTGTTCTTCATTGACTGCCCCAGTAGTGATGTGCTGGGCTGGGCCTCAAACCCTGAACCCACTGAGCCCTACCCATTCAAGCCCAAGCCAGGCCTGACCCGGGCAAGGGGTTGAAGTGGGCTCAAGCCTGGCTTGAGATCTCAGGAGCCCAAGCCTTGGGGTCAAGCCTGGGCTTTGACATCTCTATTTTGGCCTGCAGATTCTCAATGAAAATGGATAGGAGCAGCACACAAAGTGTTTTCAGTGAGTCTTACACACATTGTGAAGGTGTGTAATAATGGAATCATTTGTATTTTGAATTCATATATGGTTATGACTGTACAGATAACAGCCATCAGCCATATGATGGAAAGGTCTTGCCAATATGGGTATGGGCTCTTGCTGTATCTATACCATAAACATACTGTATATCTATATATGGGCATCTTATCAAACTACTGCGACAACATTAATAGCTGGAAACTGTTGTAAAACATTGAATTTGTAAGTTAATGTACCATGGTGAGACTGAATGAACCTAAGGAATATATGGCTAATATCACACTTTAATGCTGTGTCTACATCATATTTATATGTATATTAGTGCTGAAACTGAGTCCATATACATTCCAGTACATAATGCTGCAAAAGTGAATTAAAGTTTTAATGTTATCTCAGACTTTTAGGCATTGTTATATATTTGTGCACATCAATGTTCAGGTTTCTGAAATATACTCATTGTGAAACATACTATCAACATCTAATGTGATATGTGTACTGCATTACAGTGTGATATATTCCTTAACAAATCAGTAATATGCAGTCAAAATCTGCATAATGCACTGTGAGCTTCCATCAAATGCAATAATCAGGGGATTGTTACAAACTCTTTTGAGCCATGTATTAGACATATAGAGCTACCCTCTGACAGTGGTAAGAGTGGTTTTAGCAGTTGGAACATTTGTTATATTTGAATCAATATTTTACATTGCAAATTCACACAAATCAGGTTCTAACGTATGACACAAATAAAATACTGACATTCTGACTTCATATTCAGATCCTGAACGAAAATACCAAATAGGGTAGTCAAATTGCAAAACAAGCATCATAGTTAAATTTGTAAAGTCTTGGACATATATGATATTCTCCATATCTAAAGTTGCCACAGTTCGGTTCACTGAGATGCCCAAACCTGAACTGGAGCACTACCTTTTTTTGGGGAAAAAATTGACCACATTAGGAAAGCTCCATTACCTGATTCCTACCAAATTGGGTAGTCATGGGTCGGAGTTTTAAAAAATCCCTTTTTTGGGATGATATGGTTCAGGTGCCTGAACTGAACCATGGCAGCTCTATCCATATCAAGCATTCTCAAAATAATTACCAAATAAGGTAATCCAGTCACACAAAAAACATCACCATTGAATTCATATTGAAAAATGAGTCCCAGAGATATATGATATGCTCCATATCAAGCATTCCCAAAATAATTGCCAAATAAGGTAGTCCAATCACAAAACAAACATCACCATTGAATTCATATTGAAAAATAAATCCTGGACATATATAATATGCTCCATATCAAGCATTCCCAAAATAATTGCCAAATAAGGTAGTCCAATCACAAAACAAACACCACCATTGAATTCATATTGAAAAATAAATCCTGGACATATTAATAGGATTATTTTACCAGAGGGATAAGAAAAAGGGCCAAAATTGGCCTTCCTATTTTGGCTATACACATTTGGTGGTGTCTAGAAGAATGGCACTATAGACCATCTAGATAGGCATGTCATAGAAAAAAAGCCATAAAACTCAATGAGAACAGCTCAAAGCTTTCATAAAATTTCAACACAGCTGCATCAAGTGGATTTTATGTACATATTCTAATTTTTGAGTTGATATCTCAATTCAATTATGTTGAATTCTGAATTGCAATTCAGGAGCATTGAAGCACCTCACAGCACTTCAATGATTCACTGTTTTCACATGTTTCACCCCCTCTGAATTGCATCCTGAATTGTGTTCCTAAATTGTCTACTCTGAACACCACTGATTATTACATTATAAGCACCTTACTGTATGATTTCAATCTATTTGGTATGGCCCTGTGACTGTGACACATTTGATGGATTCAGCATTTTGGTAGGTACCTTCAGGTGCTGTGACACTGACAGAATTTTAGTAGAATTGGCACAGATTTGGTGGATTCATGTGTGATTTTGGCACATTTTGTGATAAGGCCGCAAGAACTCCAGACAGCAAAAAATTATAATTAACCACCAGACATTTGCATTTTTTTCACCATAATTTACCTAGAATGGACATCTGTGATGAAATAGGCATTCAGTAGACCCCTTTGTGACTCATGACATTAACCACATTTCAGTTTCAGTAAGGCCCTCCATAATGTGTGACCACTGAATAGATCAGTATGGTAAGAACCTTGGCAAGTTAATGCCTTTATAAGGGTCTTTATAAGGACCAAATAAGCTCAAATAAGACACATTTCTTATAAACCCTGCAGTGTCACAAGGCCTTATTACCCATTATATAGTGACTCAAAAAGGTAATGCACCACATGCACATTCTTTCTGTTTTGTCCTCCTTGAGACTAATACCATAAGGGCAACCCTACAGTGCTGAGGTAATCACTCAGCTAGCAGGGGAAAATCCAAAGATGAATATGAGTGACTATAATACTGGGAAAATATGAAGGACTAAGCAAGTGCAATAAGGCTTGTGACAAGACAGGTACATAAATGTACTTGGAATTATGTTTACAGAGTTGGAGTTGCACAGCCACAACCAGAGTTGGTTGTGTGGGGTCAGAAATGGGTGGTCCCCTTACAAGTACCCTATATACCACCATTGTAACACATTTGAGACTAGTGTTGCCACGGTCATGACTGATGTTTTTCAAAAAATGAGATTTACCTATTGAGGAAATTTGCTAAAATCGTGAGAGTATTTGACAAGACAGATGACTCAAAAAGCCGAGGGGTTATTTAAAGGCCTCAGTCATTTGAGGGCTTTAGTCTTGAGTTATTAACAAATGACTGAAACAGTCAAAATTTGCAACCAAAGTTGTGACTGCTCCATAGCATGGGAAATTCTGGTCCGATTCTTTGGGGCCAATATATGACCCCTCAGCTTTCTATGTGTCCTATCTCTACAAATATTCCCACGATTTTAGCTAATTTCCTTGATACCATAATTCAATTTTTCTGAAAAACATCGGTCATGACTGTGGCAACACTATTTGAGACCTCCATGTCTGTAAGATTAGTTTTCATATATTTTATCTCAATACATGCATTTATATGATTGTTCTGTGCCAAAAACTTCAAGAAATCCTGTGCATTTCTTTTTCTAATAGTCACACCTGTGACTCGTTAACCTTCACCCACATTCCATTGGACCCACAATATGTAGCACTTGCTGCCAGTTCCATCCCACACTCTCCTGCTATCATTCAGTCATGACCAAGTACACTTCTCCTACTAAAAGGCATGCATTGTCCATGACAAGGTTGCTGGTACAAACTCTACAGAACTTGCCAAAAAGTACCACCTAGACCGCAGCACTATCTCATGTATGTATCTATTGTCAATACCACAAAAGCAAAAACTACTACAATATCAAATATAAAACGGGCCATCCCCTCAAATTTACAACACTTGACACTTACCAAGCAGTCTGAATGCTCACAAACACAAACACACATGACATTGTTGATCTCCAAAAGAAATATTTCCCAGACATCCATGCAGACACAATCCAAAAGAGGCTTGGGGCCTATGGATTGAAGGCCTATGTACACTGTAAAAAGCCCATTTTGACAAAGGCACATATATCCAAGTGGCTAGAGTGGGCACAAGCCCATGCTCATTGGACAGTTGAGGATTGGATGACTATCATATTCTCTGACAAGTCTAAATTCAATCTGGTCAGTTCAGATGGATGCTCATGGTGTTGGAGGAGGCCAGGGGAAGAGTTTGACTCATGTTTCACCAAGAATGTAGTTAAGCATGGTGGTGGGAATGTCATGGTGTGGGGGTGCCTGATAGCTGAAGGTGTCAATCAGATTTGCCACATTGAGGGAAACATGAATGCAACACTCTACATCAAGATCCTTGACAACGAGCTTCTTGGGACCCTCCATGACCTAAAAATTAAGAAGAAGGACATTTATTTCCAGCAAGACAATGATCTGAAGCACACTTCAAATCTGGCTACAGATTGGTTGGCTGGCCAATAGTCCAGATATGAGCATTATTGAGAATCTCTGGGACTATTTGGATCAGAAGGTATGCTTGTGATCACCACTCCTGAGGAACTGTGATCAGATGGGGGATGCTTTAGTGGAGGAATGGGGCAATATCGAGATTGACTATATCAAGAAGCTTTATGAGAGTATGCTGCGAAGGGTAGAGGGATTGTTGTTGGTGAAGGGTGGCCACACAAAGTACTAGAATTTTTTCAGTTACCTTTCAAAATGGTTTGATACCACCAAAACCTTGGTAGGATGAGGGGAACAGAATAAGAATTGCACAGCATATCTTGGATTGTTTTCTTTCCTTCAAATCTGAGGGTGCTAAGAAATGTAAATGCATATTGAATTTGTGTAGCAAAGAGTCCTAGCTTTTCAAAACTACTTGTAGTTTGTCATATAATACACAGGAGGACAAGGAGAGGTACGATCATCAAAATTTGCCACATGGTGCATTACCTTTTTGAGTCACTGTAGGTAAATTTTACTTTTTTTGACAAATAGTAATTGTGCTGTGTGTTGGTTGGTGTAAGTGCTTGCATGCCTGCACAATTATCATCTGTCAAGTTCCATTTTCTAAAGTGCTGATGAGAAAACTTACAGCTGAAGATCACAATATTCAAGCCACAAGCAACAGATGTGCAAATTACCAAATACAGTGTGGTTGTAATACTGTAATCAGGTAGCAAAATACTAGCTAGAATCCAGCTGAATAACACCACACCTATTATATATACATGTATGCTTCACATGTTCAGCCACTGACTTTCATCAGTCAAGTCATTCAACATATGCAAGAGCCAAAGGGAAAATAAATTACATAATATGCAATTTCTAATATCAGAGGGCTATAAAGTTAAAGATATTTGGCTCATTTTGAGATATGGAATAGGGAAACGGTATTTCTGATTATTGATCTGAGTTCTATGTGGTGGTGGTGATTTGGGTCCACTTTATGTGCTTGACGATTCAATGGCTTCCTAAAAAGGACATTATGTGTGATTATAATGTAGAGTCCGAACATGAATATGTGCGAGGGACAGTATATGTATGCGTAAAGACAAAGAACCTCCTTCAATATAGGGAATGATTGTTTGGGTAAAAACCGAAGGTTTTTCGGCTCAAAACACCAGCCTGAACCTAGGAAAAGAGTCTGAGGTGAGCTGTGATACCCGAAGCATAAGGAGCCCAGCGACACGTCAAGCGAAGTGGAAGACTCCCAATCATAAGGAGAGGGGTGACAGTGCATACCTAATTAATGATGGCAGACTGGAGGCATGGTGTACCGAGTGAATGCCTCAAGCATGGGACTGCCTTGGATATAAGGAGCCATGATCACCACGTGCTTGCATAGATAGAGCACAAAGGCATCACTGATCCATCAACTGATTGATTTGACTACGTCAAATGGGACCCCGCGAAGTAAATATTCTAAAGTACCTCCAATGCGTACTCCGTGGCCTTTGAGAGGTTCTATTCCAAGCAGAGCAGTGACGGCATTAATGCAATTAAGGAATGAACGTCTAGTGAGTGGACGGTAACCGGTCCCATGCCTACAGGCAAAAAGGTGAGAGGGCATTGGAGGGTTGTTGATGGAGAAATGGTTATTCAATTCGGAGATGGGGTTAATTGGTTCAGGTTGTATGGCGCAATAAACATCTTCCCTGCTTCGAGCACACTTCGTCCATGGGAGCCAGAAAACTGTGACTAGCAAACCGTTTCGGTCCCGTTCCTCACGCACATCAGAGTGCTTAATGTGTATTGATGGGTCAAATGCGTCGATGGAAGGGACAGTGAACTCTCCACACCGAGCAAGGGTAAAAAAGGAGATGGCAAGACAAGACCTTACTGCCGCATCAAGTGGGTCTATTGGGTCAAGATTGCTGAAATGCTCTCTAGGAGTGAGATAGTGAAAGGTGCCTGTTTAGGGCGTTTTGAAGATGGAGGTGCAAGAGCGGAGGCCCCATCAAGGGCAGCTTTGACCTGCATATCATCCATTGTCCAGGGAATACCGTGCAGGATGTGCCAAGCACGAATGCTGAATACATAGTTAGTGAGGGCTGAGCCTGAGTAAGATCCGGCGCAGCTGGATATAAACATCACAATTAGCAATGGAGTTGCGGGGCATCGAAGCTCTTCGGGAATATTGTGAGTGTCACAAAACACGTGATAGACTAGCAAACCAGCGCCGTAGGTCTCGTGAGTGCCTTGAGCCCAGGATACATTGATTACTGAAAGAATGCAGTCTAGGTCGGAGTCAGATAGTGAGATGGAATTGCTGCAACTGGAACGGGAGGAGGAGGGACGCCATAACCATAGTCGGTCCCGAGCCAGGCAGTGCAGACGCAATGTAGAGATGGCTGGGATCAAGCCCACCCGATATGGCCGAGGTTTAGCCTTGGATGTCATGACGGGTAACTTGGCGCCATATCATTGGTGTGAATTAGTTGCCTCGTTTGGAGTGATGCTGAGGGAGTTGTTCATTAATATGGGGATCGTGGAATTGCAGGCCCGCCTCAAACCTCTGGTTAGCATTGTTGATGGATTTGGTTGCAGCTGGGGGGTACTGTCCTGCGCGAAGTAGCCAGAGTTCTGTTGAGTTGAGAGGGAGTTGGGAGTCAACAAGGAATTGGTCAAGTTTGGGTGGCAAGATGATGGGCGGGAGCAGAAGGCTCGTTGATGGATAGACCCCCCTTGATGGGGCATCTGCTGGATTGGACTTGCTGGAAATGTATACTGTATGGAAGGAGTGGATCGGGTCATCAATTCCAATGAAGGAATGCATGCATTTGAATACTTAATTGACAGGTTTGTTCCGGCTTCTACCGTTCCACCATCCCTCAATAACTCCCTTGTTGTCACCGTGAATGGTAAAGTGCCGGCTAGTTGTGCTAGTACTGAAGAGGTAGCGGACAAGACACTCGAAGCCAATAGCTTCCGCCCATCTGATGTCCCGCTGTCCATGTAAGGATTGCCATCCATGGATGAGTCTCCATGCCCTCCATCTGCCAGAGACAACAATGGCAATGCCGACTCTGGAGCTAGCATCAGAGAATGCCCCGACATCGCAAAGCTGGACTGGCGCCAGGATTGACCTATCAAGGATGGGGCGCTGTAAGACAGAAAGCCACCATTCCAAATCTCTGGCAACTCCTTTGCCGGCTGAATGCGGTATGAAAGGACTATGGTGGCTAGTCCGAAGCATGGCCTCCAGGTTGGTGAGAAAAGCGCGTCCGCTTGGAATGACTGAGCAGACGTGGAGAAGTTTGCCGTATAGCTTCTCAATGTCATTAAGGACGTGGGAAGAGCGCGCATTCCATTCCAATATCACCTGGGAGTATTTTTCCTTCTTTGCTGAACTGAGCAACACTCGAAGCGAAGAGAGGTCCCAGACGAAGCCAATGTAGGTAGACGAGTTGCTGAACAGCTGATCTTTGGAACAATCCCATAGTATGCCAAGCTGATTGGAGACTGCGTCAATGTCATCAAAATTATATGTAAATTGAGCATCCTCGGCAGAATGAGCTGATTGGTGAGAAAGGTTGCGACAAGGGAATCGACAGTCCTCGTCAAATTCCTCAAGAATTCCATCTTCAAATATGAAACTGCCATACCAAATGTGTCCGCCTTGCTGATGCGTCCCTCTTGCTTTGATGTCACGAGACCATTTGTTGTGGAGACGGTTGTATTCTGCGAGAAACTGGCAATGAATTCTGGCAAAGAAGTGGTCGTCAACCCAGCCCGAGAGAGGACCAATGCCAAATGAGCGCATGATGTCAGAACCTGCTTTGCGAACTTCCCCGTAAGTGCCTGCAGAAGGGGATACACCGAAACAGATTGAGGTATCAATAGCAAAACTGTCATCACCAAGCCGGGCAACCGCTGCGGGCTATTGAGAGGGATGCAGGGGGATAGTGCGATATGCTTTGGCAACATCCCTGGTAGCAATTTGAGAGCCTGGTGGTAACCGCCGTAGTAGAAGTGATATAAGTGAGAAAGTACCCCATGTAGTTGGGAAATCATTAGAATTAATGTAAGAATTGATAGACAGGTTAGGGAAAGAGATTGATATGTTGAGAGGGAAGGAATAATTTTGTAAAATACGGTATTTACCTGGCTTGGCTGGTTTGGGAATAATGGAAAAAGGGGAAGATTGAAATGGGCCAATGAGAGATTCCACGCTAGCGTGGGAGAGGGGGCCAATATAGCGGCCTTTCTGGATTTCATCTTGTACGATATCGGTGAACTGCTGTTGGAATTCAACAATGGTAGGGTGATTGGGGGGAATCTGCATTGAGCCAATAGGGGGGAGTTTAATATAGAAACCGTAACGAAGGCTATTAGGGATATGTTGATATTCCAAGAAAAGGCCGGCCTTAGTAAGGAGACGTTCCCATGTGTCTGGCTTGTAAGGGGTGAGAACATTAAGCTTTCTGTGCTCGAGGGCAGGTGTGAGCTCCGTGATTGGCTTGACCACATCCAGAACAGATGTGACATTTGTCGTGGTGTCTGCTCTCACAGCCTCGCCTCTGTTGCCAATCGAGACAGAGGGGTTGATTGTCTTGGTGAAGGAGTAATTCGCCTCGAATGTGTTTGGCAAGGGTTTGGAAGAGACCAACCCAGGTGGAGGGAGAGTCACAGTGGAACACTTTGTGTTGGTGTCGGCCCAAGCATACGGCGCAAATGGGAAGGGCATTGCCGTTGGCGCCGGGTTGAAAACCCGAGGAACGGTTAGCATCTTGTGTGAGGCGAGGGTGGCGACTGCTGCGGTCTGGGGATGAAGAATGTCTTCGATAAGGGGAAGCTGAGTGACAGCGAGAGTCATTAGCTGAATGCCCAACTGAAATACGAGCTACCGGTCTGGGAGTGCGATAGTGGGCTTGTTGGTAGGTCTGATGCGTGGACTGAGGAAAAAGCATGGAACAAAGGTGCAGCATGCATCCAGCAAAGGCACGGAGCAAATATACAGCATGCATCCGGCGAGAAAAAGGCGCAGGGCAAAAATGCAGCATGCAACCGGCAAGTGAGGTAGAGGGCGCGGAGCAAAAATGCAGCATGCATCCGGCATGTGGATAAATGGCCATATGAATTATTGCGGAGGGGAGGATGAAGGAATCAAAAATGATTAGTGGTGAGACAGACGGAATTGGGGAGGGAACTCACAGGAGGATCCCTATCAGCTTCTGATCTAGTGCGCTCTTTCCAAAACAACTGGTCCTTAGTGTCACGGAGGAGAGAATTGTTAATGTTGGAGAGGTTGTATCCGGCGTGTGGGGTATTAATCGCGATGTGCCAAAGCCTGTGTTGTTCCGCCTGATAGAGGAGGAGGGCTTTCTGTTCGAATGGTGCACCGGAGGATCGGAACAGGTGCTCTTGGAGGTTAGCCCAGAAATTTGACATCATCTGAATTCGTTCCGGGGGCCAACTTGCCCTACCCATTGCTTCAATCATCCATGGTGCAGCAATGCAAAAATCCTCCCAATCTAAGTCCTGATCCTCAATGACACCCTTAGATTCCTTGGTTGAAGAAGCCGGGATAAGAGATGTCAAGCCGTCCAGGCCTCGGAGCAGTGAAAGAGCGTCATCGTCCGTGGAATTGTAAGTGGAGAGGGCGTTCTCGAGCCCCTTGTTAGTGTAATACCATAAAGGGACGCAATCGCCTTTATCCATCCGACGAGTCGCCGACTGGGAGGCAATGACGGGAGGGCAATGTGGAACAGGTCGGTCAGGAATGGGGAGGAATTTGCCGAGATTCCTCTTTCTTTCCTCTTTATGTTGATCTTCCTTCTCTTTAGCTGCCTCGGCTTCCTTTAACGCGAGCGCTTTGCGATCCTGTTGACGAAGTGCTTCGGCAGCATCCTCATCCGCTGAAACCTGGAGCTGCCATAAGAGCTGTTCGGCTGTGTTGCTGGCCGTCCAGATGTTAGTGAGGATGACTGCTGCTTGGTCATGGGTAGTATTGTCGTTGACGAGTGGAACACGGGTGTCTTGAAATAATTCCAGAGTATAATCTGGGCAGATTAGTGAGTTCAGGTTGATTGGTATTCTAGGCATTTCGAAAACGGAGATAGTGCCAAAGTGAACTCAATTAAAGAGAATTAGCAGAAATGAAAGTGGTTGTAGGTTGAAAGTGAGACAAAAATGAGAGAACGGGGCTCAGATGCAGAAGAGCCAGGACTGAGGCCCCGAGATGTTGGGCGCAAGAAGGAAGATTCTGCACCACAACACCGCTTTCACACGTAGACCTCATTCTACACTCATAACTCGTGCCTCGCATTCACTTAGAATATAAACCATGTAACTGCCATTTTTAGAGCAGATCACTCTCACTTTCCATACTGCTCAGCCATTCAGTAGTTGGCTTCAGTTCGGAATACTCTATTTTCTGCTTAAATTTATCTAAATCATGTCAAGAAGATCCCACTGTAGGTTGATAAGAGTTTCACCAGTGCCTTGATCCTCAGTTTTTCTTTTGAACATGATGGGCCCGGGGACAGCAACAGAAATGAAGCCAACCTCAATACTAATTTTGGAAAAAATACAACTTCCCCCAATGTTTGTGGCTTTCTACAGCTTGCTATGTATTGCAGATTAGCTACAATCCATCTAAATTGAGTCCCTTGTATGCGGGAGTGAAAAAAATAAAATCTTGAGGTTTAGTACCAAAATTCACTGAAAATGGGGCTCCTGACAAAATGTATGATACAAATCAACAAAAAAGTGCCATTTAGTGAGCACCAAATTTGGGGGGGTCTGGTACTGAACATCTTAGTAAGTATTCAGGGGTCCTCCATTGACTGACTGGTCCAGATTGAGAGCTGTTACTCCACACATTCCACACTCATCAATATTCCTGGCTCCAGTTTACCAGACCAGGTCTCAAAATTGATAATTGATAATGTGACACCCTGCATTGATCCCAGGCTGCCCAGCCTCAGCACATGATAGGACCTCGAACAATTTAGACTTATGAACTCTTATGAGATCATTGTCAGTTTCATCAGGGAATGCCATGGTGAAATCATGGCATGGAAATGGACTGAACACATAGCCAAACAGAGTTCCATTATTGTGCCTTTTGTAAAATCTGCCATTAACATGAACATGGATAGATATCAATGCCCTGAGTGACCCCCTTCGTAAAAAATAATTAATAAGTGATTCATTGTACAAACATTGGCCAGAGCCAGGGCTTCCCAGAGGGCCATCTATTTAAAACAAAAACATTTCAATTTACATCACAGCTGATATTAAGAGGGGTAAGCGTGCCTGATGAGCACATGACTCGCCCGGTTGCATTCGCAGACTTGGATGCCGGCCCCAGCCGAGTTCCGGTGTCACTGGAGTAACAAGCCAAATATGGCGCCATCGATCACACAATATCGCCGAATGTCATCGACGTCTGGCGCATGCGGGTCACGGTATATTCTTCGGGGCCATCACAGATGGAGTCCAGTGATCTTCTCTCTGGACTCACCACCTACGGGACAATGAAGGCTGGCTCTGATGATCACAAGGACGATGGCCCAACGGATGAACTTCCGGTTGGGTCTCTACCAGAACCGCTCGTTGATAGGAAGAATAACAGCGGCCTCCATCGTGGCCTTTCAGCCCGTCAGGTTCAGATGATCGCCATCGCAGGCACTATTGGGACGGGTCTCTTCCTTGGCACTGGTCGTTCTCTGGCACATGGTGGTCCGGCAAGCATACTTATTTGTTATGCAATCATTGGGTTCATTGTATACATTACCTTATTACTCCTTGGAGAGATGGCGACTCAGTATCCGGTTGCTGGTGAGTGTTCTCGCTTTATTTTGAAGCGAGAGGCGGGCGAGCGTTGTCCCTCGAGTGCTTCAGTCCCAGATTTCTCTGTTGCTCTACTTGTGTCCACCGGCAGTGACTGCTTTTACGCTAATAATCAGTCACTCGATTGGGATATTGCGTTTTTGACTGTTCGGAACGTGATTTTTGGTTTTGACTGATATACTCTGCTGGCTCCATGTCAACTTTTTCAGTCTCTATGATTTGCCTCACGCATGGGTTACAATCAGCACGTCCATAGATGGACGTGCTGGGGGCTACCTATGCTTTTTCTGGATTTTCCAGTGATTAGGTCATTTATGATCGTCGTGATCCGAATGGGCCGGGTGTATAGGTTGCAGTCTTTTCATAATTCTCGACAATTTTCTTTCGTCGGTGATTTGTTCTGTGTATTTGGATTAGCTAACCGTCGCTTTCCAGGATCATTCAATGCATATGCGACTCGCTTTGTATCACCTTCATATGGTTTTGCCCTGTCTTGGAATTACTGGTTCAATGATGCCGTGTCTGTCGCATCGGACTTGACTGCCGCTCAACTTGTCCTCCAATTCTGGACACCTTGGCATTCTTGGGTCATCAGCCTCTTATTTTGGGTATTTTTGGTGGGTGTAAATGCCACACACGTGAAAGCATACGGCGAAATGGGTAAATCCTCCTTTCCACTCACTAATTCATCCTATTCATCTCGTTTCGTTTATTACCACCGCAGAGTACTGGCTTGCCTCGCTGAAAGTTGCTACGATCATCATCTTTATTATCATCGGCATTCTCGTGAATGTTGGCGTCAACCACCAGCACCATTATATTGGTGGCCATAATTGGCATATACCTGGCGCGCCATTCGTTGGTGGATTCGGTGGATTCGCCAATGTGTTTGTTACTGCCAGTTTCGCATGTGGGTATCTCAATTAATCCTTCTGCTTTACATAATATTAACGTTCTTTCGCTTTGATAGATGGCGGAACTGAAAGTTTGGGTATCACTGCTGGGGAGACCGAGAACCCATCGAAGAACATGCCCAGAGTAGTAAAACTGGTTTTTTGGCGGTGAGTAGAGCCGCTGGTTGTTGTCTGGAATGGTCGGATTCTGAGTTCTTCTCGCTCTAGCATACTGTTCTTCTACATTTTAAGCGTGTTGTTCATTGGTCTGAATGGTGAACTGCATAGCCAAACTTAGCAATGCTCAAATTTATATTAACCTTTGTCGTCGTAGTACCATGGGATTACCCTAACTTATCTAACAAGACCACGACCACCTCGCCGTTCACTATTGTTTTCCAAGAAATAGGCTCAAGTACGCTACTTCCCTTACCAAACTTTGGATATTATGTTTACTTCGCTCCTCATAAGCCGCGGCTGCGTCTTTCATGAACACCGTAATCCTTACGTCAGTACTCTCTGCCGGTAACCATGCTTTATATGCTGGAACACGAGTTTTATACGGGCTCTCTGTGATCGGCCAAGGACCCCGTCTTTTTGTATGGACGACCCGAGCCGGTGTTCCGTTGCCTGCATTATTGGCAACCGCCAGCATCAGTCTTCTTTGCTTTGGCAGCAGCTTCATTGGAAGTGGCCAGCTGTGGGGCTGGCTACAAAATATTGTAGGGGTGTCAAACCAAGTGCGTCTTCCAGCTCCCGATATTCTGTCCATCAACCGTCGTGTTTATACATGCATTTTAGATCGCATGGCTATCTATTGGACTTGCCAGTTGGAGATTCAGGAAGGCTTGGGTCCGACAGGGCAGACGGTTGGATGAATTGAAGTTCCGAGCCGCCTGGACTTGGCCTTGGGGTCCGATGTTTGTTGTGAGTGACTTATGTGCCTTTCTTCTCTTTCTCAGTTGAATTTTTACCCCCAATAGATAATCACAGTCACAGCTATTATCCTAAGTGTGTAGTATTAATCTCTGGTGTGTTCGCAATTACTGAAATACGCTTGCCGATAGTCCAAGGCTGGTCGTCGTTTAGCCCCTTCACGGCTGTCGATTTCGTCTCGTTATATATTGAAATTCCGGTGATGATCTTAATGTACATCGCTTGGATGCTAATCAGACGTCCCGACCCAAATATCCCAGCACCAGCGTCTTCGCTATCGTCCGCTTCACCTGGTTGGCGCCGAGAATGGTGGAAGAGTGACTTGGTGGACGTGAACACCGTAGACCTAACACGAGATGAGTACACGGAAGATCACGTCGACTCCGTTGGCGATGACAAGAGGGACAAGCGTTACCAGGGGAAAACTCGATGGTTATGGAGAGTGTATTACTGGGTAGTGTAGTATCCGAAAATTAAATATCAAAATATGTTCCATCACAACTGGTGCTCGTGAAGGCAGAGTCGAATTTCACCTTACACTAATCATATACTCGATGGGATGTTTCTGGCATGATCTCTCAATCGAAAATGGAACCTCCGCCACATCTCACCCAGGCTCTGAAAAATGACCACGAAAGCCATAGGCACAATTTTGAGCAAACAAATGTACGAATGTCACACGTCCATTACCAAGAGCAGGGCAAGGGATTTATTCGACTCCAGCACGAGCATGTCTACCACCGCTAGGTAGTACGATCTCCAGACGATCCAACTATCTTCTCGACCAATCCAATCAACCCGGCCACGTTCATATTCGGCCACCCATGCAACTTCTTTATCCAGTCATGGGGGATAAAATCGGCATCTGCGCCGTGGACAGCACCAGCCAAACCACCCGCAATAGCAGCTACTGTGTCTGTATCGTTTCCACCTCGGACGGCTAGTTCGAGGGTAAGACGAAAGGTATTCAGGTCTGTCTTTGGTATATTCGATGCTGATGAAGTTGGCGAGGATGTGGACTTAATGGAACGGGCATGATAGATAGCTGACCAAGCGCCTTGGAGAGCCTCGACCACCCACCCATTACGCGTAAACGCGCTTGGCGGTGAATTCTCAGCTGCGATTATCCGGGATTCCCAGAGCTGCACGCGTTCACCGACATCGTCTACCTTCCTTTCTCCGGTGATTAGATACGTATTCGCGAACAAACTGGGGCGCTTCAGCGCTCTGCGAACATCAAGTTCGCCAGTGAGTACCGCATGTCGGATAGCGATGCACCAGATCCCACACGCCTCTCGTGCATTGCGATCCCAATGTGTGAGAGCTGATACGTGAAACGCAGCTTCCATGAGAGCAGCTTCGATTGCGGCTTCTTCGTCACTGTCAGCCTGTGCGCGTGACCCTTGTAGAAATGCCAAAGCCAATGGGGCTGTGCGCATCAATGACCCATTGCCTCCACTTCTATCTCTGATCTTTTCGTGATGGCGTTTAGATACCTTGAGCATATCCTCTGCTTTAATACCTCTGCGCGGGTCTCCAAACGTATCCGAGACTCGCTTCGAGGCCTGTAATATCTCTCGTGTTTGTAGACCTATATCTTTCGCATTGTTGGACCATTCGTACCATCTGTTAGCTACTTTGTCGAGTGCTGATTCAGGGATCTTCGTGATTTGGACCTCATAGCTGGCATAAGTGTTCGGTAGAGGGGAAATCAGACTCTCAGCAAGTGCGATAGCCATAGACGTATCGTCCGTCCATTCGTATGGATCGAACGGTCCGATTCCTCCACCTATCATGTCGACTGGAATGTGAAGATCATCCTCAAAAGACGGTCCAAATTCATAACCGGCCCCGAGAGCTACAATAACCATATCGAGTCAGTAAACGTTGGAAACTGCATATATTTGAGCAGATCCACCGTCGCCTGCAGCCGTGCCTAGGAGGACACCGATTGCGCGGGCGTGCTGGGTAGGCGACAAAGACATTGGATGCAAATCAATCTAGATAGTGATAGTCGTGGTTTGAGCGGATTTGCTGTGCACGTTTGGCCATCACTGATCACAAGGCCTTCAGGCAATTCAGTAGTACTTGGCAGCGGAAGTGGACAAGAAAGGGACTTAATGAAGTCCATTTAAGCCAGCACTTAATGACATACTTACTTTGTGACACTTATGTACCTTGTCCCCGAAGAGCTTGAGGAAATTGTTTCGGAGGGCTGAAATCAATTTCTCTAGACGTTCTCAATAATTAGCTCGGAATTTGTGCCAATTCGGCACGGATGGAAAACACCGCACTTATCCCTTTCTGGGCAGAGCATGTTGCCCAAGCGGCACAAATCTCACCATAAAAAAGGAATTTGCGGTCTGTTTTGTCTCCGAGCGGATGCTAATATGCTCTCACGGTATATTGGCTTGAAAATTCAAAAAACTAGCGAACATTTTGATCGTCCCTATTACAGTGGTCCTGGGATGTCGTTGCGGGCGCTTATGGACCCACTCACACTCTAACTGCTTCCTGAAAACCGAGTCGATCGATACCCCCACATGCCAAGGCCAAAGGATGCTCGGGCGGACTTTTCAAAAACCACCAAAGACAAAATTCGTGCGAAATGTAACGATCGTTGTGCAATTTGTCTTCAAAAACCCCCAAACCAGGGCCGCCAATGCGCGCATCTTTTTGACGCAAGTCGTACCGGTGCAAAACAAGTTAGTGATGGAGCAACTTTACGTGTCGTTGAAACTCAAGGTGCTTAGGTTGAGGTAGCCATCTATATGGGCATGATATCACCAGGTTACCAACGCTCATCTCCGGAGAATGGCATGGTCCGTAAGTTCAAACGCGTTTTGGGCATGTAGGACGCGTGAATTGATCAATTTTAGAATGTCCTACGTGTCATTTGGCATTCTTTGACTCAGAGCACATTGCGCTCTCACCCACGCCGCAAGTCCTCAAGTACATTGTGGAATATCTCCGGGCTACAGACGCAGCCGAGCGGAAGCCTTTATACGAGGTATGATCATACAACCAGTTAGTGACCGAATCGCCAGCTCACATTGTCATGCATAGGTTTTCCGTTTATTGAATGATGCGCTCGAAGGCATTGATGTCGACTTGCCCGACATGGCGTCAATTTTACCGTTCCTTGATCTTTATACCTTGGTTGTGTTGTTGCCAGACAAACTCAACGGATCGGAAATACCCGCTCACCATCTTCCAGACCTCTTCATACTCGATGGCAGTCAATTTGTTCCTGCCCCGGCCGACACGTTGCCCAATGCTCGAGGTGTAGCTCGGATCTTTGACGTTTCAGTCATTTCCGACGAACTTCCAAAGGCATATTATACCATCCCTCTTTCCCCAAAACACGCTGAGTTTACTCAGCAGCGTTACTGGCGAGTGCCTGCAAAGCCTGAGGTCATATTGATGATGCTTATGGAGCGAATTAGAGGCGTCACCGAGCCCGGTTGCGAGGAGATAAAATTTGCCCGCGTCATCTACTGTACCTTACACCTACAGAAAATTGGAGAGTACGAAGTCAATCCTCCAAATAGCAAGAAGCGCATGTCCGAGGACGACAATAATGAGCGGCCCCACAAGGTGTCCCGTAGTGGAGGACTCCCTTTGACGAAAGGCAGATCTGGACTACGGATACGGATTCCGGCGCCGAAAACTGTAACTTCTTGTGGCCCTGGTCCACCAAAGGCGCTTAGACTCAAAATTTGATCGTTTGTCGTTTTTCTAATTTTAAGCAGGACATTTGGGAGTCTTACATAACGTCTTGTTACATTTAGGGCTACAACGCTGCACGGATGTACTGTACATACCACAAGGCCAGGTAACGGGTGGTACGCAGAGGACTTGCGATCTCCCGGGCATGTATGAATTGTCCTGATTCCCTTGCCGCCTGGTGAGTGCCAAGTGAACTGGGAAGGCCGGTTGGTTAGACCGCCGCATTTTTCCTGGGAGCAAACGCACTGTCAATCTGTAGAGTCAACAAAGTAATGTTGAAAGGATGGAGTATCACGAAGGATTCAAAAAGCGTGTATGTAATACCAGCGTGGTAAGAAGCGCGGATATCCATCTAGACGTTCGAAACACTGTGAGGTTTCGAAGTTGAAATTATGTTTGTATCCAGTTCACGTCGTTGATGATTGAGCCTCGATAACGGGCAAATTATCAACACATGGAGGGCATGATTCTTTCAACAGCTGATAAGTGCACTTGACCATAACGAAGACATTATAGTCTTTGCCGCCACACTTGGGATTGTATTGCAAAATCATCAAGCCAGAGCACAATATGCCCAACATAATTTTGGAAAAGTTATGACATTCGTTATCCAAACGTGGTTGAACATTGAACATCGGAAAGCCATTTTCTAATTAAGGGCAGAGAAGACATGGATTAGGATGGAGATAAAAATAGTGCAGTAGATCTGAATCCACCAGATGAACTGCCTGGTGCGTCGACATCATTGACAAAACTTCAAGCAGTCACCTTGCTTCCAAGGTCTCTCATAGGGCACGGGGTGAAATTCAGGTGTTAATAACACCCGAATTATTAACCGGTTATTAACCGGTTAATAACGGTTAATAATTGGAGGGCTAGAAATGAGGTGTTAATAACTAGCCGTCACGTGGCAGCCCTGGCACTCTCCAACATCCACGACAACCTTCTGACGGTTTGACAGATGTACTTGAGTTTATGCTGCATATGAGGATTGAACAATTAAAGGTCCTTGGAGGATTTTCTTTTTCTAATTTCGGCGACACACCTTCCACTTTGGGGTTATCATCTCGGGGTCTGAGAATTCGCACGACGTGGTTGAAGCACCACATAGATTACACTCTTCTACGGGAGTGCTAGACATTTCTTCATACGAGGGGAAAGACTTTTGGCACTCCTTCTACTCGTCTAGACGGGGAGAAATTTCTTTTTGAGAACATGTGAATGCATCACGTGATGGGTTATTAACTGTTAATAACGGCCTGTTAATAATCCGCGGGCCTCCGGCGGTTAATAACCACGTTAATAACACCAGAAATAATTACACACCGCGCCCTAGTCTCTCAACCTCCGGAAGTAACGTGACATGGTCTGTGCGTAAATGACACGTGTCAAGTTTTATGTCTAAAACAACAATACATATATTAGAAATCTGTTTGTACGATACTTTGGGTATGAGAAATTATTCTGGGCCCCATTTTATTCACCTCCAAACGTCAGTTTATGGTTATAATTCCTATGCCCGTTACGATATTTTTGATATGATCAAAAAATTTTATAGGCCCCATTTCATGCAGGAACATCTGCCTTCAATTTGGTTATAACTCATATGCCCATTACGATATTTTTATAGGCCCTGTTTCATGCACGAACTTCGGCCTCCAAACATCAACTTATGGTCATAACCCCTGAGCCCGTCACTCGAGAACACCATGTCCCTGGACAGTGTGCCTGATGTCCATTTATTGTTGACTCGTGCACAGATAACCATTTCAGTGTGGGTTCCAGATGTTTGCGATAATGAAGAAGATCGAACAATTTGCGAAGATGTTCGTATTATTTCTAGAGATATTACGGATCGTATGTCCCGTATTCTTGGCAACGAGGATGGCCATGATGATTATAGGCGTGAAGATGACAATGAAGATGAATCTGTGGAGTCTAGTGATGAAGAAGTAAGTCGTTGATATTTACTTCCGCAGAGAGCTTTTTTTTACCTTGTTCAATTGGAGGCGTCTGACACCCCTGCCACCAAAGCTCGTCGTCTTACTGATAAACAACTCCAAATTATTTGCCGTGCATGTGACATGAATCCCGTACTGCCTGAAGAACTTATTGATATGATAAATGACGGGGATAGTGGATCGTGACAGTGATGCGAAGACCGTGCATTTGGCAGACTGTATAGGGGTTATGAAACGTGTTCGTGGGTGCGTCAATTATTTTGTTGACATGGCAGACCATGGCCAATTTAAGTTCATCGCATATGTACTGACTATCCTTTGGGATATTTAAAATACATTAATAATTATGTAATCACAGCATATATATCCGCATATGTAAAATTTGCGACAAAATATGTGATAACTGCATATGATTCCGAAATATTTTACATTATGTATGCCCACAAAAGGTAAAATATGTGAGAAACATATGCGAGAGCCACATATGTTGCTACATATTCAAAATAGGCAAGGACATATGCGGAAGGAACATATTCTAAATATGTAAGTCGGGTATTATGTTAAATAAGTGAACCAATATGCCCACGTCACATATGTCACACGCATATTTTTAATATGCCAGGCTCGCATATGCTTATTTTGTGTGCCAGACAAGTGCCAGAGCAGCATATGTGAGCGGCACATATTTTAAATATGCATGTGACATATGTGACATAGGCATATTGGTTCACTTATTTAACATAATACCCGACTTACATATTTAGAATATGTTCCTTCCACATATGTCCTTGCCTATTTTGAATATGTAGCAACATATGCGGCTCTCGCATATGTTTCTCACATATTTTACCTTTTGTGGGCATACATAATGTAAAATATTTCGGAATCATATGCAGTTATCACATATTTTGTCGCAAATTTTACATATGTGGACATATATGCTGTGATCACATAATTATTAATGTATTTTAAATACCCCAAAGGATAGTCAGTGCATATGCGATGAACTTAAATTGGCCGTGGTCTGCCGTGTGAGCCCCCAAAAAAACACGAATTCATATCTAGCAGACCGATGCATTAACATCTTATTCAGGAAATCTAGACACATATGTCCCACCGTGCAGAATCCTAAACAATACACGAAATGATAGGATATCAGTTGATGGTTAGCAAAACACCAATTTCTTAACAGATTAGGTTCTAGTCTTGAAGGAAGCAAGGTGTAGGTCGTCCTGGACAACCCCTAGTCCCATATTACTTGCTGAGATTCTTCAACTTGGTCTGTGCGGGATTTAGGGTAGGCGGTTGAGCGCTAACTTGAAGCGCGAAAAAGCCGAACCGCTACCGAACATGGGCGCATGGTGATGTTACTCCAAGGGGATAGTACAAGTAGTACTAACCGGAACCGGCGCTCGCTAACAGGCTTCGGAATGACAGTCATATCGATTCGTATGCCAGCAATCGACAATGGTCTACGAATACCGATACCAGCCTATGAAAGGCATTTATCTGATGTACCAGTTGTTGACCTTCCCGTTGCGCGTTCCTTACTGGGTGCTTGTATCGATTCCAAGATCTCTTCGGGGTAAACGATCATGGACATTCACCCAGGCATTGATAGTACGCTTGGTCAATTTTATTGGTCCTACAGGGCCCGTCTGGTCAAAGTAAGCGTCAATTCATACTAGATCCATGATCATGGCAGCTGGCTGACTCTTGCACGAACAAGAGTAGGAGCATTAATCGCCGAACCAGACCACAGGGCCATTGTGGACAGTTCAGATTTCAAGGGTGTCTGGATTGACCCCGTCCGCGACCTAATTGTGGACGAAATCAAGAATTTCGCCGAGACTGCCCACGTTAATCCGATCCGTATTCCTGGATACTGGGTACACCAGGCTGGACTTAACGGCCCAGCCGATAAAGCACCATTGCCTGGAGAGAAAGTGATATATGGCCTTCATGGCGGGGCCTATTTTGTTGGTTCTGCTGCTTCAAAGATTGGTGCTTTCAACATATATAAAGCCATGATGCAGCATCACCCTGGAATTCGCTCCTCCTTTGCAATCGAATACCGCCTTTGCGTTGGCCCTCCATATGCGCCTTCTGCGTCCTTCCCCGCGGCGCTCATAGATGCTCTCGCCGGCTATAATTATCTCGTCAACGTCGTCGGATACAGACCAGCAGACATTGTTATTGTCGGTGACTCGGCTGGTGGCAACCTTGCCCTAGCACTAACGCGTTACCTCGTCGAGAAGCGTGATACCTTATTTGAAACCCAACTCCCTCTGCCTGCTGGATACCTCATTCTTTGTTCGCCTCTGACCGATCTTTCATACTCTCACTATAAACCTGGTTCATCCGTTGCTTTCGAGGCATGGGATCTAATTCCAGACCCTCGTCGAAATGCCAGCTTTCAGTATGCCACCGACGCCTTTCTAGGGCCTCACGGCAGGACTGCCGCGGAGACTAGCCGCTACATTTCTCCTGCGTGCCTCCTTCCTTCGATGGAGGCTGCTTCGTTCAAGGGGTTCCCAAAGACTTTTATCTGCTCGGGAAGCGCTGAGACGCTGCTTGACCAGATCAGAACTTTAAAGGATAGGATGGTTGACGATATGGGCGAAGGCGACGGGGCTGGACAAGTGGTGTATTATGAAGCAGTAGATGCCGTTCATAATTACCTTACAATCCGCTTGTGGGAGCCTGAACGAAGTGAAACGCTACGGAGGATTGCAAATTGGTTGTCCTCGGTAAATTAATCGCCTGGTGCCATGTGAACCACTTGCATTCGTTATCTTGGGTATTTATTACACTGTACATTACGAGTTCATTTGCAACAGATGGAAGGATCTGAAAGTGACATCAATTCCTATATTGACGTCAAAGTGAAATATTTGTGTTGCCCATTAGTCTGCATACGGTAGACCTTGTGCTACTATGCCGTCGTTATTTATGCAGTCTTCTAGAGCTCCGTAAGTGGACTTGGGATTCTCCTGCTGCCATAGCGGCTACATCGGCCATCTCGGCGTCGCGGCCGAATCTATCATCTCTTGTGATTGCTCTGTCAACTCTGCCTGGCCCGCGACAAGAACATTGATGAGCCTGCTCCACAAACGAGCAGTTTTCTGTCTTCGCTGATAAAATCCTCAAAACAGGATATAGGATATCAGACATCACACCATCAAAGGGCAGATAACGACGCAGCTGATGAACATCATTTGAATTAGATTAGTGCAAACCCCAAACTTATCACGGAAAATCAACAGGATTCCAGCTGATGGCGCCTTCTTTGCCTTTATCCAAACCATCCAATTTGATCATGTCATCCGTATCAAGAGAAAAATCGTAGAGGTGGGCATTGGAGTGGATACGTTCTGGGGTTGTGGATTTGGGAAGCGGAACAAAACTATGATTCCGGGGTGATTGGATGGTCAGCAAGTAGCTATGACAGGTTCCAAAAAGAGGAAGAGACGTACCCTTTTTGCAATGACCAACGAAGAAGAACCTGTGCTGGATCCCGATTGTGCTGTGACAGAAATCAGATAATACCGCAGAAGGTTTTTACGAGAAAGTATAAAGTTTAATGGCAGACAAACCTTCTTGGCCACTTCTAGGATGACAGGGTGATCCATTTTGCCACGTATTATTGGGCAGTAGGCCTGAATGACAATCGAGTTTTGCATGCAGTACGATACAATAGCTCTTTGTTGGCACAGTGGATGGAGCTTTCCTCCGCCGATTTGGCGTGATTCGTGTGAGGGTCAATTACGTTATAGCAGAAATGAGACTGTACCTCAATTTGGTTGACGGATGGCATTTCGTGTCCCGCGGTCTTTATCTCTTCGAGATGTTTGACACCGCTGCAAATACAGTGAGTATGAGAACTGATGCCTCTTCAAGTGACGTAGGGGGGACACACTAATTAGATACGCCGACTGTCCGGATTTTCCCAGCTTTCCGGCAGTCCTGAAGTGCCTTGTAGGTCTCGAGACGGCGCTCAGTTCCAGACATGGGGTCATGAATCAAGAACAAATCGATATAGTCTCATAATTGTGTGAAGTCAGTTTTTTATCAATTCGGTTCATATTGTGCGCGCACCAAGTCCAAATTTTTCCAGAGACTCGTCAACACCTCGCAGTGTTCTTGAATAGCCATGGTTTTTGCTCACACACTTGGTGGCTATTACGCGTTAGTATGGCAAGGCACAGAGTAAGGCACGGCAGATAAGAATGTCAGTGCGTCACGTAATGGAAGTGCCTATCGTTCGATGGCCATAGATCCACAGCGGAAATCGCGACACGTACTGATGAAGATATCCGCTCTATCAATTCCGCTCTCCCTTACCGCTTCACCGACACCGACCTCGTTGCGATAGGCTTGAGCCGAGTCTACATGTCTAGGAAAATCGCTGAACCATATTGGGCGCCCCCCAAAATCCCGATATCTTACCGATACCCAGCTTTGAAAGCTTCCAGCACGGTTGATTGTGTTGTAAAATTCTGAAAGACACCAAAGCCCAGGAGTGGCATGGTATGGCCTTTTGAAAAAGATATAAGTTCCGAATACAAACGAATACCACTGAATGTATTACCCGAAGACAGGCGAACCGTCGAAGCCAGAGTCAACGTCGACATGACAATATTGAATATGAATGATCTGAGAAATGAGATCCTAATGAGATCGCGGGGCGGCAATTTGCGTTCCCAAAACGGTTGACGTTCACCATCGGCTCGGCTCGTGGGTGCACAGACGAGATAAGATAACATGCTGTGATTGGCTGCTTGAAAGTTCGTTATAATTACTTACCCCAGGAATGCAGCGCTCAAGAAGGTCCCCTCTCTCTTATCCTGATGTCAGGAAACAAGGTAAGCCAACATTGTCTTCCGTAGGACTACTCTCACCCCAGACTCTATCAGGTTATAACGGGCCGCGGAGGCGCTGGCAACGTTCGGGCAGTTCCTCTGAAGCTGGACGTGACCAAGAAGAGCCATCCACAAACTGCTTCCATCTTGGCCCAGCATGAAGCCGCAAACATTGAATACGAACGGGAGGTCTTGAAGCGAAATAGAGAAATCAAAGCAAACACGCCGGTGAGCCATTTGCGCGCCGTCATTCGTCTGGTGTTAGCTGACTTGTATCTGCCAGCGTGTATCCGGCCGCGGAGGGATTGGAAATATTACTGAATCACATCCCAAAAGTCCCACAAAGCCTTTAAGACGAGCTTCCTTGTTCAAAGGTGGTGGAGCTGGCATAGCTCCATTGTCCCCTCCCAGCGATATTTTGGACATGAACGAGTATGACGAAAATGAACGTAGAAATTACGCCCAAAAACATAGAGAGAGGTGAGATTCTCTGCATTGTTATATCATGTCTTTTGGTTGACTTTATTCGCAGCTGGCGGAACTCAGCTCGTACGAGTTCAGCCACTCTGAGTGGTCCCGGCAGCGGTGGCAACTCACCATTATCCCCTGATTCCGAGTACTCAGGAAGTGACAAGGCCAGTGCCTGCGGAATCAGCATCCGCACTATGTCGTCAAGCAATTTCGCCGTCTCTGAACCTACGGGTTCACCCACCTCTCCTTCGATAGAGAAACATCCAATCTCTACAATATGGAAAAAAGTTGTGCGTTCGAGCTCACGGTCGCGCCGCCCTCACCATCAAAAACAACAGGACCTGTTGGTACGCGCAGAAATGGCAGCATCTGGTCATCCACCATCGATGCATAATTTAGATGATGAGGACGACTTCCCCGACTTCCTCGATGATCCACCCGTCAGTCCAATGTCGTCCGTCGGCTATGCTGTATAAATGCAGCCTGGCGACTCATTTTTCTTCTTCGTTATTAGCATTAAGGTTTACGCGCATCTGTGGCAATTTTACTCCGGAAGGAAGGACGGTTCGGTTTTTGGCCTGCGGCTCTTTGCCTATGGTCTCTCATTTGGTTTTTCATGTCGACCCATTGCAGTATACGATATTTATTCCAGCATTCTTATCTTACTTTGTGACATATGATCTATCTTACCCCTCTTGATGTAGCGTTGGTGCGGCAACACCATAGACTATTGTTGTCAAATATATTGTTTGCTTCTTTTATATCCCACCTGTTGTATAATACGCTGTACGATAACTGCTATAGAATTGTGTAGTCGAGCATCATTCCTGTGTTCTTAGCACATTGCTTTTCTGAGCGAAGCACTATCTGACGGCGACAATTCGGACCATAGCTTCTTTTGCTACTGGTGTCTTCCTCTGGGTCGCATGTGGGTGAATGTGGATGCTTCTAGGTAACTATTACCAATACATAAACCCACATTCAGATTGTTCCTGCCTAACTACCAAGCATGAGGGATCAACTTCAGTCCCTACGTATCAAAACTTAAGGACTTCAACTGTGGGTGGCATGAACTTAATATCATTTTCACCTAACTAATATTATGATCATAACAAGTTGATTAAGGCTCATAGTCACGTGTGTCATTAGCAGCTGGATTATCGTCGCCGTTTCTTGAGGGCTCAGGGCTAGCATTAATCCAATTATATGTCGGCGGAAATCCAGTTCCGAAAATTCCATGGGGCGTATCAGGATAGATTGCAGGGCGGCTCAGGGTAAAGAAAGAGGACGTCGGGAGTGCGCTAACTTAGTCGGGACAAACCGCAGTCTGTCTTGACTCTTGACGGAGATTTAGGTTTTCTCCGACCCTAACCTAGAGGTATAAACTTATTTTTCACCCCAAAAACAAGTTTTTGTGACATTTCAGAAGTTTACGGTTCATTCTGAACAATTTGGTTTGAAGTTTACTTGGTGGGAGTACTATTACTCCGAGGAATGAGCCGTTTTTAAAGTCTTGCGTGGTACTCACGTGGAACAAAGTCCATGCTTCTAAGTCCATAC
>KN833014.1:332784-354924 GCA_000827315.1 Piloderma croceum F 1598 | reverse complement strand
GAGAATATCATCTATCGCTCCCCTCATCCTGACGTGAAGCTACCAGAAACCTCTTGCTGGCATTTTCTCTTTGATAATCAAACCAGTTCCGCCGATGATCGGGTTGTTTTTGCGGATGGTCAGAGTGAAAAGAAATTGAGGTAAGTAGCAGGATAGATAACTGCTATAGCCGGCTGAGCTTATAGGCACTCAGGTTTGGTGAACTGAGATCTCTCACGAAACGGCTCGCCTATGGTCTTGTCAACCGTGCAAAGCTTGGACATGATGACGTTATTATGGCCTTTTCTCCCAATATGCTTCTGTATCCAGCGTTTGTGCAGGCGGCACAAGCGGCTACTGTTTGTGTTTCAGTAAGTCCATCTCTGGGCTGCATCATGCGTTAGCAAATTTGACTTGCCTAGTTGGCGAACCCCAGTTACCTTCTCGACGAGCTCGTACATCATATCAAAGATTCCCGACCCAAGGTACTTGTTGTAGGAAAGCCTATTATTGAGGTGGCTAAGAAAGCTGCGATCGAATGTTGTATCGCTGAATCCAACATCTACATGATGGAAGACGATGTCCACGAGCAATACCAAAGTATCTGGTCATTAGCTGGTACAGAGGAATTAGAGCCTCGACGTCTGTCGCCACATGAAGCCAAACAACGTACCGCTTTTATGTGCTATTCATCGGGCACCACGGGCAAAGCTAAAGGAGGTACGGTGCAACTCATCACTGTTGTGACGAAGGCCGTACCGACCGTTTCTCAATGCAGTGGAGACTACTCATTATAATCTCACATCGGTGATAACCCAAGTGATCGCCCGCGAGCCCTCCTTGTATACCGATAAGGAAAAATGGCTTGCCGCGCTCCCGCTCTATCATATATATGGAGTCTTGTGTTTTATATTCTTGTCCCGTGAGTCGGTTGTTTTCCATCCGCTATAAATTCTCTGAGTGATTATGAAAGCATACTGTCGTGCAACCACATACATCTTCCCTCGATTTGAGCCAGAGCTCTGGCTTAAATCCATTCAAAAATATCGCATTACAGTAAGTCTTGACGCACTCACCTGTCTTGGCGTCAACTCATTGGGAATAGATGGCGCATATTGTCCCACCGATTGCTGTCCTCCTCGCGAAAGTATGAGCTCTGTTATTCCCACAGTACGACATCATACTCACACAGCACCAACCTCAGCACCCGGCTGTCGACAAGTACGATGTTTCCTCACTTAACAGGTGGGCCTGCGGTGCTGCACCCCTGGGAAATGATCTCATCGACGTAGTCGAGAAACGAACCAAGATTCCAGTGAGGGGGGGCTACGGTATGACAGAAACAACATGTGTTATTAGCGTCGCAACCCTGGGCGCTGACAAGCCGGGGTCTGTGGGCAAATTGATTCCGAATATGTCGGCCAAACTTGTCGATGGCGAGCTTTTCATCAAAGGGCCCAACATCATGAAAGGATATCTCCGCAATCCGAGGGCTGACAAGGAGACATTCACAGATGATGGATGGATGAGGACCGGTGATGTATGTTGGTTTGATGAAGGTGGCAATCTGTTCATCGTTGATCGCGTCAAGGAGGTGAGCATGTGGTGAATAATGACATCACCCAACAGAAAACTCACAAATAAACATGTTCAGCTCATCAAGTTCAAGGGCTTTCAGGTAATCGACTAGTGATTGCCCGGATACTCCGCAGACTCTAACGAATTTCATATCCCAAAATAGGTGCCACCTGCTGGTGAGTTTCTGCCAATCGTGCAACCGTGGACCATCAATTGAACCGAGTAGAACTGGAGGATCTTTTGCTCCAGCATGCAGACGTAGAAGATGCCGCTGTAATTGGCGTATATGACGATGAGCAGGCAACGGAACTTCCTAGAGCATACAGTAAGTCTTACGAACTTCGTGGTATGATGCACATTCAATGAAGGATGTTTCAGTCGTCCTCTCTGCTGGCGCCAAGGGCAAAAAGAACGTCGAGACCGCAATCGCCGCATGGGTTTCAGAGCGTGTCGCCAACCATAAGAGACTTCGTGGCGGTGTCGGGGTTATAGATGCTATTCCCAAGAGTCCATCCGGCAAAATACTCCGTAGATTGCTGCGGGACGAAGCTGGATCAAAGAAAACGAGTGTGAAACTGTGAGGTTGTACCATAAGTGTCGTGCGTACGATATCCTGTACAACTGTCGTGTTTGTGGCGAATGCACCACTCAAATCCTTCGTCGTACGTACACAACCTCGACTAGATTTTGTCCGGCTATGGAGTACGGCTATGGAGAAGTGTGCCGGTAAGTTACCTTATAAATACTCTACGCCTTACACGTGCACATGCCCGGTATTGGATACTCACCGACAAAGACTGAAGCTGACTGAACAACTGATGGTCTTGTCCTTCCTTTGCACTTGCCTATCCATTTCGTCCTCCATCAGAAATTTACAATGAGCGCAGAAAAGATCTATCATTCCCCTTATCCCGACGTGAAGCTCCCTGAAACTTCTTGTTGGCACTTCGTCTTTGACAAACCGAATCCTCCCGAAGATAAGGTGATATATGTAGATGGGCTAACTAACAGGCAAATAAAGTCAGTCAACTATACACTATATTTGGATATTATAGTACTCATTAGTTTCCGCTGCTAGGTTCCAAGAGTTGAAGTCTCTCACAAAACGACTTGCATATGGGCTAATCCATCGTGCGAAAGTCAGACCAGACGATGTTATTCTCGCGTTCTCGGAAAATACACTGTTGTATCCAGCTTTCGTTCAGGCGGCGCTAGCGAGTTCACTTTGTGTTACTGTAATTGTGTCGGCTTCACTACGCGTCGCACATAGGGATTTACCGGATTAATTTCTCAGCTAGCGAATCCAACCTATCAAGTTGACGAGCTCGTGCATCATATCAAAGATGCAGGTGCCTCAGTACTCATTGTAGGAAAGCCCGTTTTCAAGATGGCAAAACAAGCCGCACTCAAATGCGGTATTACCGACCACAATGTTTATATGATCGAAGAACAAGACCACGGGGGCCACAAAAGCATCTGGTCTCTGGCTGGTTACGAGGAGCTCGAGCCTCGCCGTTTGTCTCGGCAAGAAGCAGAACAGCAGACTGCCTTCATGTGTTACTCGTCAGGCACTACAGGCAAGGCCAAAGGAGGTACTTAATAAATTCACAGCGTACAACTACTTTTCACCGACTTCGTTTGCAGTGGAGACTACTCATCATAACGTCACATCTGTGATAACGCAGTTGCTATCTATTGACCCCTCTATGTACACTGAAAAGGAGAGATGGTTGGCCATAGTCCCGCTCTACCATATGTATGGTGTTCTGACCTTCATACTCGTCACTCGTAAGTCTTCGCCTTCAAATCTCTATATAGATGTTTTGAGCGATTTCCCCAAGCATACTGTCAGGCTACTTCGTACATTCTTCCTAGATTCGAGCCGGAGTTGTGGCTCCAATCTATTCAGAAATTCCGCATCACAGTAGATTTCCGTTGTTATCACGTCTTATAAATTGCTCAACTATTTGTAGACTGGACACATTGTCCCACCGCTCGCTGGACTTCTTGCGAAAGTACGGGGTTCATTGTCTTTGCTCTCCAAGATATACTCAAACTTTGCCGTGCACTCAGCACCCAATTGTTGACAAGTATGACTTTTCCTCGATGGTCAAGTGGTCTTGCGGTGCGGCTCCCCTAGGCAATGATGTCATTGACATGGTGGAGAAACGAACGAAGGTTCCACTCAGATCGGCCTACGGTATGACAGAGACGACATGTGTGATAAGCGTCACACGGCTCGACAACGCCAAACGAGGGACTGTCGGCATGTTACTGCCAAATATGTCCGCCAAACTGGTCGATGGTGAGATATACCTCAAAGGGCCCAACATCATGAAAGGATATCTTCGCAACCCAAGAGCCAACGCCGAGACATTCACGACAGATGGGTGGATGAAGACCGGCGATGCATGTAGGTTTGATGCCGACGAGAATATTTTTATTGTTGATCGTATCAAAGAGGTGAGATGTGATTTGACCTTAGTATCTTCGAGCTTATATTGATGTAGATATACTCAATATATCCAGTTAATAAAGTATAAGGGTTTCCAGGTAATAATTAAGTTGTCCGGTTGATTCGCAAGGCTGACAAGCCTAATTTGTTGAATAGGTGCCGCCTGCAGGTAAATGTGATCGCTTGATACGCCATATATCATTGATTGACAGTAACAGAACTGGAGGATCTATTGCTCAGCCATCCAGACATTGAAGACGCCGCTGTCATCGGTGTTTGGGACCAAGAACAAACAACGGAGATTCCTAGAGCATACGGTTAGCATTTTTGATAGTTTCATGGCATACTATGTACTTACTACGTCCACAGTTGTTCTTTCCGCCCGAGCGAAAGGCAGAATGAATGTAGAGAAGGAAATCATACCGTGGGTCGCAGAACGTGTCGCCAACTATAAGAGACTTCGAGGAGGCATTCAAGTGCTAGATGGTATTCCCAAGAATCCATCTGGAAAGATACTCCGCAGGTTGTTGAGGGACCGAAGTGGCTGGAAAGGTGTCAGTTTGAAACTTTAAGGGCATATTTTGGTTGATTACTTTACTATGATGGTGTATTCTAAAAGCATTGGGGCAGAATGAGAGTCAAATTTATTGTAAACAAATGCCTCTCTCTTGTGCTGGTTTGAGGTGTAGGAATATGATAAACGAGTGGCTATGACATTGTAAGGTTTTGTTGCCTGGGTTTTAGACCAAAAGGAGAAAGGGAAATATATAATTTAACAACTATGCTGTACTAAACAGTCTGCCGCAAAATGGGGGAGAAGATCAAAGGCTTCTGAGAAAGCCCCTGAAGATCTGGGTGTGCTGTGAGAGAGAGGAGTGAGACCACCACCTAAGTAGAACAAGGTGACACCTGATGAGGGAGGAACAAGAGTGGCACACCACTGAGGGAGGCTTGTTCACAGCTTGGGGGGTAAGACACATGAGATATAAGGTGCCAGGAGTTCAGAATGCATGGGCACGAGAATCTCAAGTGATTGCCAATAACGCAAGAATGCATCCAATGTCCATTGGCCCATCACCTTCACAACATATGGTGACACACCTCATAGGAGGAGGATTGTTGTGCCTCCAATTTGGAAACTATGCCCAGTGAAAGGTGGTAGGTTGTAAGTAGCCCATATGCTGTTACACTGTTTCAGGAAATGATGTTTGGTCAGGCCTGTGTAGCTGTCATGTAAACGGTGTGAGAAAAGGGGGCAATTAGCAGGGGGCAAATTAATTCAGAGCCAATAAGTTTTTTTTCAGGTTTTCCTGATGTATTGGTGCTGCCAATTACATAATTATGGGACCCAACTATAGACTGGGCGCAATAACAACAGGACTACTGTACAATTTCGATCAATTTGTCACCCCTCCTTGACTGTGACACACCTGACAAAAAATTCTTTCTGTCACTTTGCCTGGAAGCCTGTGACATGGGCAAAATTTTCTCAGGTGCCATCCTTTGTCCAGCCATTTCAGCAGTGTTAGTTGTTGAATTTGAGGTGGCGGTACACAGTGGGAACCAAAATTGATGTTTTGTGACTGAAAACATCAAATTTCAGCAAAAATTACCTTATCAAGATCCCTGTGACAAACTACTCTTTTGTCATGCTGTGTCACCCAATCTATGTGTAGCAGCAACTGAGGTCCACTAGTGGACCCAAAAAACATTTGGCATGAGTGGGCAGACATTACAAAGGTAGTAGACTAAGACTACAAGAAGCAAATGACTTTAAAGTTAATATAAGAATCAGATAGTGTCAATAGATAAGAATAATATAGAGGGAGAGAGGAGGGTGGGTGACAAAAAAGAAGCACCTGCATGACCTGTAAACGAGATGAAGTTGGAAAATCATCAGCAAATGCTAACAATGTAAGAATGGGTGAGGAGTGAAGCTCAAACCTGTGCTGGGGACAAAGTCAGATGGAGATCCGATGACAACAACAGCACAGTATAATATGAAAAATTGTTTCATTCTCCAACCAGTCTCTGCTAAACAATAGCACTGAGCCGAAGACAATTTTTATATGGAGGAAGGATAGAGCCAAAGACTCAAGGCAGGCAATGCCTGACTTGCCAAAGACAGTAATGGAGCTTGGACAGGTGAAGCCCTATGATGGGGATTTTTCTGGTGACAGAGGCCTACAAAATAGCTCTTTACCTTGTGCCTCAGAACCTGCCATTACGACGACCTCTGCTGCATCACCCAATCTATGAGTAGCAGCAACTGAGGTCTGCTAATGGACCCTGAAAAACATTTGGCATGAGCAGGCAGGCTATAAAAGTTAGTGATGTTGTGTGCAGGGGATGGTGGTGGTGTGAAAAGATGAAAGTAAGAGGCCAGATGGAAAGAATTAATAGGACAACAGATGCAGAATAGAGAGATAAGGTGGAAATTTAAGGTCATGATTCTCTTGTGTATGGTAAAATGGTGACATCTAAATAGTGTTGGCAGTGTCCTTTATCAAATGGGTAATCAAATCAGCCTTGCAAATTGGATTGTTGAATGCTTGATGGGATCCATTGGACTCGGAGCCAACACTGTGAACATGCCAGTTTTCACAAGGTGATGTCCTGCAGATACCCCAGTTCCAGTTCATGCATATGGTCTTTGCATGTTTGGTGGTAGATGGACCTTGTGATGGCTCAGAATGATCATCTCAGATGGAATGATCACCACATTTTGAGGCAGTCTTCACCAAGGAAGCATAGAGTGAAACCTGAGTGAGGGTACAATCATTGAGTTGAAATGGGTTCTTTTTGTAGCATAGATGGACATGCTGGTTGAAGTGAATGAAAATGTCAGGGTCTGCTGGATTGGCTTGGAAAAGATCATTGGTGAAATGATGGTATGCAGTAACATCTGAATGATGAGGATAGAGCTCGCAAACACCACTTTCCCAAGCACTAAAAATGCAAAGCCAGTCTGCTTCACTCTGCAAAGGTTTTCTCGAGGATGCATGATCTTTTCAAATCAGAGCAAAACCCACATAGAACTCCTTTAGTTCATCATTATGGTTATACCCAGGATCCATGGAAGTGAAGAGTTTTTCAAAATCCACATACTGATTGAGAACAACAAGACGCCAAATCGAGCATACAAGGGGTGTAACATGTGATCTAGTCTGCATTTTGTCAATGATCTGAGTGACCTCCAGGGCAAATGCACAACACAATGTCCATGTCTTGTCAAGATGAGGATCAGAAGCTGAACCTGGTGATTTAGCGAGATGAGGTGCAGCTGCAAGCAGTCCTGTGCTGAGCTTCAATGGGGTGTGAAGACTTAGAGAAGGGATGTCAAACAGTTGATACAGGTCAAGAGGAGAGAATGATGGTAACAGCCTGATGGAAGCAATCTTTGCAGCAAGCATGCTCCACTCGGCGGAGTCAAGCACTTTGCGATGAGCCTCCTCTTCTTGTTGATGGACCACATCCAAGGCTGCTGTCCAATGAGCTCGGTAATCAGTAAGCCCATTGCCTTCAAGACCTTCAGGTGTGGAGGCCTGAATGATGGGGTCATCTTCTCCCCAGCCTGGATCCCTCTCTCCATCTCTGTGAACTTGCAAACATTGTTGATTGAGTTGGTCAATGTAGTCTTTAGCCTCAGATGGTCTCAGACTACCCTCTTTGAGCATGTTAAGAAAGTCTGGGGTGCTGATATTCCCCTTAACACACTCCTCAACAAGGTTCTGAGCCTTTTCTGAAAGGAGGTGCATGGCCTCTAAATCTGCTGTAACACCTGTCATACTGAAATGAGATATAGATGGTGAGGTACGAGCAGATGATGATGAAAAAGAAGCACCTGCATGACTTGTGCTGGGGCCAAAGTCGGATGGAGATCCAATGACAATGACAGCACAGTATAATATGCAAATTGTTTCATTCTCTGACTGGCCTCTGCTAAACAATAGCACCAAGCCAAAGACAATTTTCATATGGAGGAAGAATAGAGCTGAAGACTCAAGGCAGGCAATGCCTGACCTGCTGAAGATAGTAATGAGCAGAGGTCAGATGGGCAAAGCCCTATGATGGGGATAGGTTCAGTGCAAATCCCCTCCAGTGGCAAACACCAGAGGGGTTTGTAACAAGGTCCGAGGTTTTGAAGTGTTCTGTAGGGTGATGCAAATTACATCCCTAGGACTCAATTCATTGGGTTTATCCTTGCACTTGAAATGAAAAATGTAGCTAGGTTACTATACAATATATATCCAAGGCTTTCTATTTTTTCATCCAGCTGTTGGTTATGTGGAAACTTTACAAGTCAACTTGAAGTTTGTAATCATTTCTTATCAGACTTTGAATTATTTGTAGTGGTCCCTTAGGAAACATGACCTCATGGACAATATAACCACTGTTCATTGTGTCTTCTCAAGCTCGGCGAGTCAAGAAGATACAAGGAGTCACTAATGCTCTGAAACTAACAGATGGCACTCTCTTAACAATACTGTATTTTGCTTGCATTTTACACCAGCAATGACCCTTTCATCAGTTAACAAGCTTGAAGAAACTTGAGCTATACACCTGGCCTGTCCTTCACTCCGAAAAAAATACACAATGTCTGGCTGGATCATGGGCCATCGGGAGAATCTTGAGACCAGCTTCACCTTACTATTACTCGCAAATCCGCCAATTTTTCATTGATTTTCATCTGTGTTTACATATGTTGACAGATAACAAAAATTTGTAGTGGTCGCACCATCTAGCAGAACCTTTTAGGAAGTCAGACTTTGGTATGGTGCTGTTCACTTAGCCACATGGCAGACAGCACCAAATTTGAAGGCCGCACAAATGCATTTGCAATGCATTCATAATGTTGAAATATGCAAATCAATTTGTGAATACTGCCAATTCATTGCCAAATTTGGACTTTGACAATAGATATGTTGGTGCTGCAAATTTTCATAGGCCATATTTGAAATTTGCATGACACACAAATCCTTATTGTCCACTGGCACTTCAGATTTGTACTCCTGGCATATTCTAAGTTTGCACTTCATGTTTGCATTGTGAACATATTTGATGACAAATTTAGAATTTCCGAATGAATTTGTAGCAATTACATATCAATTCCCATATTTAAACATTACAAATACATTGTGAATAGATTTGCGTGGCGTGCCAATTTGGTGCCGTCTGCCGTGCCACCGCCTAATTTGTGCAGTGGCTGTGCATGCACCAAATTGATGCCAAATTTTCTTGCAAACTTTCTGTCTTCATAAGACCGAAGTTTGATCTTGAGACAGCCCAGAAATGATTGATATAGCATCACAGATAATTGTACACTGTCAAAACTGATAGTGCTAGCGGGGGAGATTTGGGCTTTTACCATGGCAGCAACTCGCGCCACAGTGATATTGGTATCAATTTCTTTTGGCACGATTCAGGTGCAAATAGACGTTGTAATCTCAATGCAAAGGGCAAAAACAGACATTTTGGGACCTATGTAGGTGTTTTCCCACTCACACGGTCTTTTTACAGCATGATGCGCCAAATTGAGGTCTGTTGTGAACTTAATCTAGCTTTATCTCGATCAGTTTTGATGAAAATAAAAATTCCTCTTGGGATATTGCTCGTATTGTCAAAAGGAACATTTCACCAAGAGGAATTTAAAATATGATTTTTTCTGAAGGTGTGAAATGTTTGCCCAAATTAGGCGGTGGCTAAGTGAACAGCACCATACTGTCCATACAAGACCGTCCACGCGCGGGCGCGTCGGCCGAGACTGATGACGGGGATTTTGCTGGCGACAGAGGCCTACGAAATAACTCCTTACCTCGTGCCTCGGAACCAGCCATTACGACGACCTTGTGACTTGTGACAAGGATGTTTCGCCGTAGCCCTGTGACGCGTGCCACTGTCGTCGAATTGTACAGTACTATTGAAATGGTTTCGAAGAAGGTCGATCGTCATTCAAAGAATTGTGTTCTGTATCAAATCGAAGGGTGAGTGTTACAATCGTGACCCCAAAGATGTATATAATGTTCATAGTAATAACAACATTCGATGTAGCTCCCATAGATCTTTCGCCACCCGCAGATTATCGTACAGTACAACTATGACACGAGAGATGTATGCAAAAAAAACGATCAATGTTTAATGTAGGTAGTTCCTCCACCATCCGCAGAATATCCTACAATGAAGCTCCCCGTTATCTTTCAACTTTTGTCCACGATTTATCCATCTCCTAATTGATATAAATCTTTTTGGAAACCGGAGCAGTCAACTTGGGAACGACAACGTTGAGGATGCCGTTCTTCAAGTTAGCTTTGACTGCATCCTGATCTACCTTTGATGGGAAGGTGAAAGAACGGTGAAACTCTCCGATGGAGCGCTCAGTGACCCAGTACTCAGATTCCTCTTCCGCCGCGCTCCCGCTTCCGTCCGCTGCACTGGAGCGCCTAACTGCTCCCTCATCCTCGACGGTAGCCTTGTGGGATGACTTAGGCTGCTCCTTCGAGGGAAGTTCGATAGATGCTGGCGGAGTGCCTCTGGAGACAATACGTTCGACACGGCCTGCGATGATCATAGTGTAAGGATCGACAAATTCGATGTTAACGTCTTTCTGGTCGACCCCCGGCAGCTCTCCGTGAAGTTCGTAAGAGTCTTTCAACTCGCGGACGTCGAACTTCGGGCGGAAAGCACGGATGTTAGAGCTGGGGCGGCCACGGCCGGAGCGGTGGACGTCGTAGTCGTCAAGAAGACGAAAGAGAGATGTGAATTCGCCAGATGGGAACAGCGACATGTGTGATGAGTATAGGTATGGTCAATGCTTATGACTATGAATGTGTTGAGTTGCTGAGGTTAGAGGCCGTTTAATATACTATCATAGCTGAAAGTTCTAGAATAAATGGACGTCATCTCATTTGGCACTACTAGAAATGACGAGGACTGGGTGGAGTTGCAGATAACTACGAAGGTCAAGTGAACAGTCGAAAGTTCGCGAATGATACCGAAATTGCACCTGACGAAAATGACTCCTATCATTTTCAAACGTTTCAATGGTACGGGACTGACAATTGGGTTTCTACTTTAAATAAATCCTGTACTCCTCCAGTAATCAATCCATCTCTTGATGTCTTCAATCCCAAGCTGCGCCAAATTATCAACACGCAAGGTCTCCGATGCCTTCTGCGCCTCATCGAGCGAGAGAGGTATACCTTTGGCGGAGGCTAGGCCCATTACATCACTTCGGAAGAATTCGATGAGCCGTAAGGCGGGGTTGCTCTGGAGCGCTTCCATTGGTGCTTTAGCGGATGCACTTTGACCACTTTCCTCCAGACGAGAAAGCCATTCGGAATACGGAACTAGGGGTACGGTGAGAAGTGAACAAAAGGCGTCGAAGACGGTGGACCATGGAACAGGACGAGGGTGTGCCAAATGGACGAATTGTGCGGACGCAAAACGCATTTCGGCAATAGCCTTAGCTGCACCCGCCAAAGGAATCCAAGAAACTTTCTGTCCGAATATCATTATGTTAGGACGACAGACGATAAGAACACATCAAGTTGAGCTTACCTGCTCACTGGCAGGTAGACATTTGATGTGGACACTAGATCGAATTAAAAAAGGAAGCCACTCTTTCTCGTTCCAGAAGCCATTTGGGCCGCCGCATATTTGGCCAACGCGGATGACACAAGAATTGAGCGCAGTATTGGCGGATGCGATTTCGAGCAGTCTCTCAGACACCCATTTGGATTCGCCGTAACCGGTTCCAACCGCCGATTCTGGTCCAACAGCACCTTCCTTGACAGGGCCAGTCCCCGGATATTCTGTAGCAAATTCGGATATGGCTGGAAAAACCAGTTGGAACGAGTTGGCTTACGGTTTAGTACTCCTGTAGAGCTCGTGTATAATAAACGAGGCGGAGAGGCCAGGGGCGATGCCAAGGCCAGGTCAATCAAGTTGCGTACTCCTTTGACTTGTGGCTCAAATGACCGGAGTGCGACGTTGAAGTCGACTTGCCAAGCTAAAAATAGGTGAACAACTATCTTTGAGGAGGAATTTGAACCTCTCACCAACGTGGATAATATGTGTTACAGAAAGACGGATCTGAATCAGAGTATTGTCAGTATAAGTCCAAGAACAAAAGGGGTCTTCGACTTACCGATTCAAAGATACCAGGCAATAATCCTAGATTGGAGACACTGACGTCCGCTTCCAGAAAGACGATCTTCGGTGAATATGCAATGGCAGGATCTAAGCCTTGACGTTTCAATGCAGCCGCTTGCCTCTCAGCAATCAAGGCACCACTGGAGCTTTTGCGATTTACGGCAAACACTCGATCGACATCGTCGGATGTGACCATCTCCGCTAACAAAGCAGCGCCAAGAGCTCCCGTAGTGCCCGTGATCATTACCACGTCTTTGCTGGGTGTGACTGTGGATGGGTTATGCCGTGGGAAACCTTGACTGTGCGTATCGACCATCGACAACATCTCGTGCACCTTGCTCACTTGGCCTGGGTGGTCAGCCTGATCTGCGTGAAGCACAAATCGAGAGGCGAATGCAGCCAATGCGGAGATTGTTGGGTTTTCATATATCACGTTCATCGGGACTGACCTTGTGTTTGACTGCGTGGAGCTACGCATTGCTTGTAGAAGAGTGTTTCGGATCCAAGTTGCTTGGAGGCTATTATGCAAATCAACGAGAATTTCGCAAACGACGCCACACACACATACCTGTCACATCCGTGTTGGAAAAAATCGTCTTCGTCTTCAATGTCTTGATTCATCACGTTTGAAACAGTAGCCCTTACGAATTCCAACGCATTGCTGTCAGACCAATTGGGTGGGAGTGGGACTTGCGGTTGAGCAGTCTCGTCAACTGTTGCGTACAGCGCTTCTATCTCGGTTTTATAGTCATTGAGAATGGCTTGCCGACGAGGTGTACCCTTGGCTGTATATGTGAACGGTTTGGAAGGTGAAGCTGCGAGTACCATCTAGCAAACCAGGAATAAAATATTTCGCGGTGCATTACGTTATTTGAAAGCTCACCTCTTTAAACAGCCTAGAATGCTGCGGTGCGTGTGTATTCATGCGTTGCACTGTTGGCCTGTCCGCACAGCGTTATAAGAATCAAACAATGATGACATGGTAAAGCTGACCAAATCTTGTTGCGAAATTCCTCCAGCAATGTCGCGTCAACCGGATCAAATCTTTGCTGTGAGATAGGATCCACAAGCACGCCAGCGTTAAACCGCCCCCGACCGAACATCACTGAGCTGATGACGAGCGGGTCTTGGTCTAATATTTTCTCTAACGACCGTCATCCAGAAAGCGATAGAGTCAGAAAACATTGGTACTAGTCGAATGCATAATAAAGTTCTCACCGAGAGGGACAGGATTTGTCTTCACATGCACAATAAGTATATTAATAAGTATGCATAGGAGGACTATCTGAATGTACCTTTTCGCCAGTGTTATGCACAATCTGGTCATCCGTGCGCCCGTAATATTTCCATAATCCTGGAATTTCTGGGTGAGGCGATAATAGATCTCCGGTGGCGTATACGTCATTATCCGCTCTCTTGGCATTGAATACACTCGGAGCATGCTTCGGATCAGCCTTGGAAATTTGTCAATTGTCAAAAATGATGATGATGACCTATTGACCCACTGCAAGAACCGCCTCAGCTAAGCCTCGTTCATCAATATCGAACTCAACATTAACTTGAGATGTCATTTCAAAATACTCCCAATCGAGACGAATGCCACCTGGACAGAAGATGAGGGGTCGTCTGCTGAGAAAGGCGGCATCGTCAACGCACTAGTCTTCATCACTGTGATCAGACCGATCTCCGTGCTGCAAATTACATGTAAATCATATTCAAATTCATAGTCAAGAAATCGCAGACATACCTTCCATAACCAATGCAGATGGGTACGCCTAGTTTTACTAAGGAGTCGCCCACTTCCTTGTTCATAGATCCACCTCCCATGAGCTTCATAAAGATCAGGATGAATATGTCTCTGTCAAGAACTGCCAGCACTCACAAGGCATCGCAGCGTCTTGAGATAGGCAACGTGATCAGAGTTGAGTGCCCACACCTGCAAAAGTCAGAACATTAAAGTCACGGTCTACTGTATGAAAATACCTCGGCGAAACTAGGCACGCATTGTATGATTTCGCTCTTTGTATGCTTCGCACTTTGAATTACAGATTCGTGGGTCGGAGTGACTGCAGGAGACGCAGGCCCGAACGCTGTTAAAGTCAAACCACAACAAAGCTTAATTCCTTGGTGAGTGCTACATCATCAACAGCACAGATAAAATAATCTAACCTGCCAAAAACCTGCCAACATGCCCATAGCATGGAAGATAGAGATAGCGTGGACTGACATACGCATTCCTGTTAAGTCATCTTTTCCGTAAACTGCGACGGTTTTGAAAATCAGGATTAGTGCTTGGGTACTGTAACGAAAGTGAAACGTACAAGGTGCTACTGCAAGTTGTAGAAAGCGGTGATGTGTCCATGGAATAGGTTTTGGAAAAGCAGTCGACCCTGGTACGGCATTAGCAGTAATATGAAGTCATAGATAACTATATACCCGAGGAATGGAGAATGGCAGCTAGCTCATTCAAATCAGGCCGAGTGGGAGGCAGCGGCTGGAATATCATATCTGCCTCGTCTATGTATATGTCTTCAAACAGAGGCATAAGGGACGTTCCTGGCATTTCCGTCATTGATGATCTCATAAGCTCCAGGGCGGTCTTGGCTAGGCTCTGCATGGACTTCTCTTCGCTGACTAGCATATGGGTAACAGTTTTGGCTGACAATAAATGCGCCACTGCTGCCGCGGAATTGCGGGGAGAGATTGGGAAAACTGTATATCCCGCACGAATGATGCCCATCACGGTGGTCAAATACGTAATAGTGTCTGCTCTTGGCGTTTCAAGCAAATTCGTGCACAAAATGCTAACATGTAACATACCAGAGAGGGCGAGAATCGAAACTATTGGTCTACAAGAGGGGGCATTGGTCTTGCCATCGTCGAGACGAGACTGAACAATACGGCCGGCTCGATGTGCACTACGAACGGCCTTAGACCAAAGGATAGTGTGGGTCGAACCAGACTTGGTGTAGACAAAGAACGGGTGATTCGGGCTGTATTGAAGATGGAAGTCGTAGAGCTCCGGAGGCGTCAGAGTGCCATTTAGTGGAGGTAGCGTAAATGTTGAACTACTCAGAGCTTGAGTCCTCGGAGGCAGTGGAATTGGCGAACTTGGGTAGGTAGGGATTGCCATTTAGAAAATGGGATAGTGAAGTGTAAGAGCTAACATCTGAGACTGGCGAGGGCTCCACTGGGCTTCATATCTGCAGCTTTTGGTATGCGGGCATTGCAAGTCGCCGACCACGAGGTTTGTAGCACTGCATATACACGCTAGCGCTCCCTTCATAGAGTAAACAATTGACCGCATTATATCAATGTGCCAATGGAATCGATGTGGGTATTTCCACTGGATGTTACCTGATCCGCACCTCAAATATGCATATTCAGTTACACGTCTAGATTTTAAATTGCAGTAAGAAAGCCGCCTGATGGTTCCCATCCGGAGGTTATAGCCTCAAATGACGTAACATCATTCGAGCTATAAACTTACTCTACCTGACTCGTATATCAGTTCGGAGTGGTTGTACTGCCCGTCCTCTTGGCCGTGTATTTTCGAATGTCTCAATCGGCCGAATTCTTTTGAAAGCATACTATCGAAAGAAAACCATATGTTGTACCGTTCATGATTTTACATCAAAGATGCACGATTACCTATACCACCTGAATTTGGTGGTACTGGGAGCTCACCGCTTCGATCTGAAACGAAAGCTCGGTATCTATTGTAAAGCAGTGATCATTTAGCAATTGGAGGTATTGCGCGGTGTATGAAACGGCATGGGTCTTACATTCGACCGAGCCTCATCCTCTCCTCCAAGGATATAGATGGTTGAGAGGACTCGAGCACTTGGCGCAAATGTTCTTCTTCAACTATATGCTACAAGGAAAAATGTTAGATCAGTCTTTGATAGTTGTACGAGTGTTGAACCTGATTCGATGCATTCGACACGCGTAGCGGCTTGTTGGTTGTCGTTTGAGAAGTCGAATGAATCTGTTGTAACTAGGGGGAAAATAGAGTCATAATCATATAAACCAAATAAAACAGCTTACTCGTCGCTGCAAAGCAGACTCTTCAGCCCTGGAAACAACGGACTTGCCCTCTGGGCCGCCTAACACCACGTATTCGATGGGTTTCCCTTCAGAAGTCGTAGTCCTTTCTAACCCTGGATTGGCTGCGATTGATGAATGAACAACTTCCAAATGAGCGTTGTACACAATTGCTTGAAGATCAGCTCCAGAGAACCCCTCAGTCAAGTCTGCAATTTTTTTCCAGTCGACAGACGGTGAGACCGATACTTTACGACTGACTGCGTCAAGTATCTGTCAATGTATCAGATGGTAATGAAGTAGCAGTGTAAAGTCGACACACTTCTCGGCGGTCTTCTGCGTTGGGCATGTCACAAAACAGTAATTTATCCAGGCGGCCTGGACGAAGGAGAGCGGAATCGATGAGATCAGGGCGGCTGCAGTGCGCGCGCTAAGTATATTATGAAGAAGGCAAGACGATGAGCGTACCTGGTAGCAGCGAGAACATAAACACCGTCAAGGCCTTCAGCACCGTCCATCTGTGTCAACATTTGATTAACGACTCGGTCGGTGACACCTGTGCTATCGTGGCCTCTGTTCCAACATCAGTCAACCGAAATGTGTAACGTAAAAAGAGACAAAATTAGTGGAGCTAACCTTTTAGGCGCAATGGAGTCAAACTCGTCAAAGAAAAGCACGCAAGGCTTGGCTGCACTGGCCCGTTCGAAAAGATCTCGTACCTTCAGGAAGTCCATTAACGAGATATCAATGGCAGGTGGAAATGCGACTTGCCGACTTTTCACTCGCGCCGATATATTTGTTGAGAAGCTCAGGACCTTTGATACTTATGAAGTTCAGACCGCACTCTTTCGCAACAGCAGATGCTAAAAGAGTCTTCCCGCAACCTGGAAAACCATAGAGAAGCAGACTGCAGACCCATCAGATAAACTGGAACTAGGATAACTCTGTTCTTACCCAGACCGCAAGCGCAACGGCGATTGGGCAAAGATAGGACCATATTTTGTCGGCCACTCCAACGTTTCACGAAGAATCCTACGAGTTTGTCTCAAACCTAAGAGGCCAATAAGCGAATTATGTGATTGAAGAATGCACGATCTACCTCCGATATCAGACCATGCAACGTCTGATTTATGAAGTTTAATGTCACGTAGTGACAAAGGAACAAAATCAACCTGTGCAGCCTCAAAATCCGCTGCTGTCAGGATCGTCTGACCTCACAAAAAATGTTAGCTCATTTTTTTCATTTGCGTGATGGTCAAGAAACTTCACCTCAGCTACCTCCGTGTCTTTCTCGGTTGACCTGATGGCTGCCTGGTGCACAGCCCGCGCGGCTAAATCTTGCAGATCAGTCGCCGAGTACCCTTCTGTCTGTGTTGCCAGGGCGGTAAAATTAAGAGGCGACTGCGCATCTTGTTTGATGTCTGGGGCCATCGCGAAGCGTCTTCGCATTATCTGTGTTAGGATCTAGAGCCAACGTCAGAGGTGACATATTCTCAGCGAAGGAGACTTCCATACGTCTTTGCGGGCATCTTTATTTGGAGGCTTTACATTAACGATGTCCAAAAAAATGTGAGATCTGCTGATGAGCGGATGAAGAGCCTGTTGAGATTGCGCGGTGCCAAGGAGAACAATGCCTCTCATGTTAGGGGCCGCAGAACGAGCTGATGCGGAGTAGATAGAAAGGAATAACTCCGTAATGTGTCGAGTGCGAAACGAATCGGCATGCTAGAGGTTTGACCACAAAATTATCAGCCTGGAGCGAGAGACGAGACCAAGCATTAACATCCATATGCACCTCAACCTCAGTGCACAACAGTTTCTCCATATTATCAAAGATAAGTATAGTCGGTTTGTGCCACGTAGCCTTTTCGAACCAATATCGAAATAGACTTTTCAGCGTCGAGATTGGTTGTTCCGAATATCGTGCGAAGTCGACGTAGTGCGTGTCTGCAAACGATGGTGAGTATGAGTTGTCGATCCTCGACGAGTAGGACTCACAGGTGTATGTTCGTGAATCCCGCTGCAAAGCCTTCGCGACAGCCCGGACGATCGAGGTCTTCCCGGCCCCAGGTCGACCTGTCACAAGTAACCCGGAAACTACACACATATCAATCGACTCAGTCAATTCCTGTGCTTTACACAAATTTTCACCAGACATATTTTGAAACTTACCTCCGTGGACGACATTTTTGGATGCATGTATCATAAAGTTTGTCGTGCAAAAGTTGGTACAGCGGGAGAGGATGTCGTCTACTCCTGCTAAGAAATCGAGTGGAGACGAAGGATCATCGCTGCGGTCAATGTCGTACTATTGAGACTTTTAAGCGTATAATGTAATAGAGCAGGACATACAGGGATAACGAGTTGTAAGATGCAGACACCGTAGGATCAGATTGGGAGAACAGCGCAGAAGCAGATTCGCGTTCATTTGTTGCTGTTATACTGTAATGAATTGAATGTCTTAGTTTTCCAAACTAGAGTGGCTACAGTGACAAATCGAAATTTACCTACCGAACAAGATCCAGCTCATCAACTCGTTCGATCATACTAGGGAACACTATGTGGCTTTCTGGAACGCCTTCCGCCCACCCAACGAACAGCTCATGAACCTTCTTTGGTGCTACAGCGTCAACAGGTTTACTCTCCCTACCTGTACTTCCCCCAGCATTCAACACACGTGGCGCAGGTGGCGACGGAGTAGTCGATTTATTGGCCCCAGATGTGTCGGTAGGGTCCACTGGAGGCTTGAGGCGGCGGAAACTCGCTTTGTAAAATTGACGATTAGATTCATCCTCTTCGGGGATCGGGTAGGAGGTGTTGGTGAGTTGGGAGTAGGTTAGTTTTGAGACATATGTTAGTGTTTCTGGTCTCGTATACGACGCGGGACTAGGGGTGAGCGGAGGAAGGACGCGGGCGGGAATGACACGGAGTATTTTGGAAGGAAATTTCGAGATTGGAGCAGGGGTTGTTGCTGTACTGTTGATGGTCGTGGAAGCAGTATTACTGCTGTTTGTCGTTGACGAGCCTGGCCCGGATGTGGAGCGCAATTTGGGTGCAATGCTCACTTCGGTGTTAGTTGTTAACAGGAGGGCGTTGCCTTTCAATTGCGGCTCCAGAGAGACTGGAAGAGTTGATTGTAAGCAATTGCCAAGCGCGATTCAACTTTAAGGCGTAAGAATAGGTAACGATATTGCTTACCGACTCTCAACCGCACCCTCGTTCTTCCGAGTATCCAAACGTCAATTTCCTGGCCAATTTTGGCCACGCGTACCTGAGAAAGAAGCGTATTCTCCACGTGTGTCGCATGAATTTCCTGTACGAACATAAAAGAGTCGTAAGGCATAAGCAATTACAATGGAGATGACCAAGAGACTCGGGGGGAAAATATGCTGGATGTACTGACAATAATTTCCCAGTCATCCGCGGATATCGGATCGGTTCCCACTGATGTTGCAAATGGTAGATCGTGCAATAGTCCAATTTCGACCTGAAGTCGATTGACACGTCAGGTACACTTCAGGAGTAAACAAAACTTAAATGCGTACAATATCTCCTTCAGTCAATCCCAATGCCGTGGCGTACTGAGGGTCCATCTCGATCGTTTCAAATCCCTTCTCCTTGTCCGCCGAATTGAAATGGGCCAGGGATGACGCGGATGCCATGCCCGTCCATCCTACATACGCTTCTACCTGAGGAGAGGTCGTATTCCGAGAGTTTTCAGGAAGGGTTAAATGGATGGAGAGGGTTTGAGGACGCTGGACGTAGATAAGATGACCGACGATGGAATGAAAATTGTGGATGAGACTTACGATTGAACGTTCAAGGAGGGGCCCATATATTGATATTGGGAGATTGACAAGAGATGATTTGAGTGATACAAAGTGAATTCGAGCTCGTCGGGGCATGGACTCGGTCGCGGAAGTGGCGAGCACGACCAATGTCTCGTTGAAATGACTATATAATTATATCACAAGGATTCGGACTCGTAGTGGCACGTGCCCTGAGCTGTCAGGCACAGCCTCCGAGTCGAGTTCGCCGTCACCACTGGTTGGATTGAGTCTAAGGCTAACGGTCACGCAAAATGGCGAAGCACCTTCGACACGCTCAGGGATCAGGACCATCAGGCGAATGAATACTCAGATTTCCAGATGAAGTTGAAACATGAACTTGAACATCCAAAAGAATCACGTTCTCTTTCGACACCCCAAAATATTAGCCTAAAGATTGATACGAGACATACATGTTGCATATATATCGACAGTTACCAACGAATTCTGTTTAGAAATTCTAAAGTTTCAAGGATGTATAGATGAAAACAATTTCCGTCGGGGGTCCTCACCAATTCCCGAGGGCGAGTTCCATGATGTCCATAGGGGTGGACGACTCTTTGTAGTCCTACCAAGTGAAATGTGAATATAAATCTACAAGATATATGATGATATGGACAGTACCGCGTCATCCTCAATCGCAAGGCGATGCGAAGGATGGTTTTTATCGGCCAGGGCATATGCAAAATATGCACTTTGGCCCACTCGCCGAAACCCGTTCTATATTAGATGAGGATGTCAATATACTCTAATGCGTGAGGACAGAAGGTAAGCCACCTTGCGGAAGAACAGCTGGACTCCTTCGTTGGCTTCCTTTGCAGCATCTTTATCTTCATGCTGTGGGACACGAGTCGCCCATGGTTCCACAAAGATAAACCTCACTCCCTAATCGACTATCTTCAGCACAGACACAACTCAGTAAGTAGGATAATATGCACTTTCAAAGTATTGTGCTTGAAAAGCTGTTTTAATGCCCAAGTTGCAATACCTCGTCCACGATATTCATCTCGGATAAAAAAATCATCTTTGGCATCCTGAGGATCATCAGATATGAAAGCAAACGAGCCCTTGTTCAGCTCCGTCGAGAAGACACCGGTGCCTTTTCGATCACCGGTGACGAGCTCCTCCTTGAGATTACCGTCCTTGGGGTTTTTCTTCAAGTTGTTATTCCACAGAGCGTTACCAAACATTTCCAGGTACTGCAAGACATCGTATCAGTTTTAGCAGCACCATTTATATTCATGGATGGAAACACGAACTGATCCCCCTCTTTCCGAGAAATGCAATCGCTCTGCCAGGTTGTAATACCTGGTTACAGCCCCTCCCGACATCCATACACTGATCCTACGGGCTGATTTATCGATGACTTTATAGCCAAATTGGTCTATTCGCGTCCCGTCCGTAGTCTCGATTTTGACATAATAGATCTATTTGACTCAGAAAAATACATTTTCAGAGATATTGTGGAAGCACCTACTTTCAACCACGGATCATCATCTTCTTCGAGCATATCCTCCTCGCTGTTGTATCCGTTATCAGAATCACTATCTGACCCTGAGCTTTCGCGATCATAATAGCATCCATCTGCGCTCGTCACAAGATGGACTACGAAACGAAGCGTTGAAAAGTCAAAAGGTTCCCTCTTCGGCGCACCGTCTTGTTCCTGGGTAATTTTAAGAGCAGACATTTCTCCGAGTATCAGAGGCTCTGGTGGAGGTGAGAGGATATGAACAATCAGAATAAAATCCAAACAGTCTTTACGGTCAACCAAGACGACACTCACAATTGCTGGGATTTGATTTAGCAGTTGCATTTTGTAAAGCTGCGACCATCTCAGCTTTCTGGCTTTCGGGTATGCCTAGCTCGTGACAAACTGATCTTATTGTTTCAATTTTGAGCTTATCCCATGGAAATGAGGTGGCCATGTCGTGACACGTTTGTAGTTGGGTAACAAGCAAGGCCGTCGCTTAACGCATGCTAGCTGGGAGCTGAGTTTCAAATTTGAAGTCCCGGAATGGTTAGCACCAGTGATATGGCTCTTTCGTGTTGTCTATGGGAGGGATCGTTCGATTGGTCTTATTCAGATCTATCACGTGATGTATAGCC
>KN833014.1:308015-320463 GCA_000827315.1 Piloderma croceum F 1598 | reverse complement strand
GGTACATGCCCCCCCTCCCCTTGCTAATCCCTACCAACACCAGGTAATGATGCATGAGGACAACAACAACAGTACGTGCCCCCTCCCCTGCTTTTTTTGTTACTAAACCCCCACCACAGGTAACAATGGCGCAACGACGGTATGTGCCCCCCCTCGCTAATCCCCACCCAACATCAGGTAATGATGCGCCAATGGTATGTCCCTCCCCCCTCCCCCAATGCAGGAGGGTTATTTTATTTTATTTTATTATCTATCTTGTACTCGCCTATGTTCTAAGTAGTTAAATAATAATGTTTTTTTTTCATTGTGAATAACACTCTTAAGTGACTCTGCAAGAATGAGGAAGAATAGGATATGAGTTTGTAAGTATATGACTCTGCAAAAAGTAAAAAGTATTTGTTTGAAGGTATAATAGCATCAACTTGTAGTAATGTGGAAGCAGCAAAAAGAGTGAGCCAAGAACAAGGTACTAACTATTATAGATTTCACCAAAACTTATCATAGTCCACCCAAAATCCATGGACTCTCCATAGAATCTGTGGATTTTGAGTGGAGTCCTCATGGAGTCTCCATGGACTCTATGAGGACTCCATGGAAACTCATGGGGGAGTGTCAAATACAGGCTATATCATTGATGAAATTTGCTGTGAACTTCTCAGGGAGCCCCTCCGTCATAAAACTCAGAAGGAACTGGATGACACTCTCCTCAGTGTAGACAAAGGTTTGTCGCTTGAAGCGATCCCATTGTTTGGACTCAGTGAGATTGTCAGGTTTTTTGACATACAACTTTCTTTTGTCTGCAGGTGGTCCAGCTGGTGGGGCGGCTAGGATGGGGATTGGAGGATTGGGAGGTGGTGGGGGTGCTGGTGCTGGTGGTCCAGGTGCCGGTGGGCCAGCTGGGGGATTCGGGGGAGCAGGCCCTCCCATTGGTGGTGGTCCACCAGGTGGGTTGGGCAGAGGTCTGCCGGGAGGTCCTGCATATAACCCCTTGTCATCTGATGGAGGATCGGCTGGTGGCCCTCCAGTCTGTGGTGGTCCATATTCTGGGACAAAAGGAGATCCCCAACCATCAGATGACTCAGTTGGTCTGGGTCTTCCTTCATGCACCATCAGTTTGAAAAAAGGTGCTGATAAGTTTGGTTGCCAAGCGGCAGTGAAGGCGGAGATAGATTCTGTTGGTTTCTGGGGAGTATAGGAATACCCAAATACTGATCCTAGGTCGGGTCGAGGGTATTGAGGTGTCGGGGTGTGTGGGGTTGGTATGCGAGATGGTGATATGATGTTTAGCGGATCTTTGCCTTCAGAGCCCTCCTCTGCACTGGACGAAGGGTTGCGGAAACTTCTGGTTCTTTGGGGAGGCAGTTTGTCTTAACTAAGTGCAGTCCTCTTGCAACACCCGCAGATCATTCTACTCTTCTGAAATGACTCTGCTCGAGGGTTACTCAATTTGTCTTAGCTCTACTTGCACAGTCGGGCTCAACGTTACTGTGTGTTCAAATGAGCGTAAGGGTGTTTATGGTAGTGGGACTACACCTGCATGTTCTGCTTGTTGGACCTAGAGATGTGAGTAAAAGTGTTCCCGATATTCTCCAAACGAGACTTGGTATGCCAACTGACTCCTAAAGGGACTACTGCAGTGTGCTAGATGATGGACCTGCCTGGTCACCGTTGATATACGGTGTAGGTGTATGATGCACGGTCTGAGGTTGTACTGTTGCGTTGTCTGACCTGTTGTATTGCCCAATAATGCTGTCGTGAGGTGGTTAAGGTGGATCCTGCGGAGTCTGCTGTTGGATCTGGTGATCAGCACCATGTTCTTCTCTGTCTGTCTGGAAGATCTAGAAGTGGCCGGTTGTTTTGAAGAGAAGATTGCGGTGACTGATTGCCGGTGCTCAAAGGGTGAATTCAATGTCGAGGGTGAGTGGTGGTAACCGTAGTACTCTGAGTGGAGCTCTGGGAAGAGTGAGGACAATGTTAATTGTGAAGAAAATGATGGAGAGTGTAAAGGGTAATTAGAAGTTATTACAATAGACCTGGTAGGTCTTGTTGCGCTTGGAACGGGGTGTTCTAGCATGGACTTGTTCTTGTTTGACTTGGGGTTGAGGATGGTGCGGGATGGTGATCTCAAACTCGAAGGTTTGGACAGTAGCATCAACGTAAGTTTGTCAATGAGAGGAGATAGAGGGTTTGAGATAGTAGAGGATAAGGGTAAAGAGGATGATAGAGAGGAGTGAGTTGAACATGCAATAGTCGCAAGGTAAGTGTGCTAGCTTTGAGCTTATGTCAGCAACTAATCCAATGATGGCTTAGGTTGCGACTATCACTACAAAGAATGCTACAACTTATAGTGCATGGTGAGCAGGGAGGTATTGGACTAGGTAGGTTTGACCATCTCGAAGCTGGGGAATGCGGTATGTACATGAGCTCTACTTATACTATACTGTCGAGGTATCCGATTGGTGGATAAGATATACAGCATTAGTAAGTCCGCAGTTGTCCGCAGTATCATGAGTCACAGATGGTGACTAAAGATATGTTCCCGCTGGCCCTGCTTATCAAGTCCGTGTTAGTAAGAGGAAAATAGTTAATCTGAAAGTCAAGTGATAAAAGAATTAAAGAAATCGACTGTGTTCATGTGTCTGGGCTGTTCGTAACAATACCAATGTGGACAGTCAAAGAGTGGTACAAATGTTCCATCAACAAATAACCAGCCATTTCACCATGCTTAGGGTGTAACACGGGTACGGGTAAACCCACGGTATTTCCTAAATGGGTTAGACGGGTGCGGGTACGGTGTTGGATTTTGACACACCGCCGCACACCACGTACCCGTGCTGCGGTGTTGCGGGTATTAACGGGTTTTTTATAGTAGGGTTATGTTTATTATTTCTATTTTTAAAACTAAATTTTTCTCATTTTTTCTCATTTTCTTTCGCTAAGTTATTCGTGTGATTGGTGATTGAACCGAATATGGCTATGCCAGCCGCGCAACATACTGACTTTCACTTACACCACCACCACCACAACTCAATGCACAGTAAGTCAAGCTTCCCAACTGATCACTCATGTGTTTCACAGGTATCTTGGACCACAAATACATAGGTAAGCATCTATTATTGCCACAATACTAACTGTGCTTTTACAAATAAGGTACCACACAGAAGAGAGGAAGCACAGGGTGATCACACATGAACCAAGGCGACGGTGGTAGCGGGAAACACAGCAGAAACGGCGGCAGTGAGAGACACAGCAGCAACGGCAGCAACGTGAGATGCAGCAGTGACGACGGCAGTGGGAGATGCAACCCCGGAGCCACAACTGCTGCAGTAGCAGCATCAGCTGTGGGAGTGGTAGGGCACTTGTACAGGAATAGGAATGAGGGTAGGGCACTAACGAAGGCCGGGGAGTACGAACGAGGGTCGGGGGAGTACGAACGAGGGCCAGGGAGCACGAACGAGGGCTGGGGGAACATGAACGAGAGCCGGGAGGTTGAGCGAGCGGGAACATGGCGCCAGCAGGCGCAAATGAGAGCTAGGGAACACGAACAAGGGCTGAACCACCAGCCCTTGTTGTTCCACTCGGGGCGCCCGAAACAGAGCCGTAGGAGCTCAGTTTCGATATTTCGGCCCCAAGCCCCTTCCCCTGCTCGTATTTGCGAATGCACGGCCCCACAACTACTATGACTATGCCTGCATTACCACACCACCTCCCCCCATCACCACCCTCTGCCATTTCATGCGGCGTGCGTGCGCGAGGTGGCAACAGCGGCAGCAGGAGAAGCAACCGCAGAGCTGCAACTGCAACACCATCAGCGGCAAGGGTGGTAGGGTGCATGTACAGGAGTAGGAACGAGGGCAGAGTTAAAAAAGGGCTGGGTGAGCACGAACGAGTACCAGGGTGTATGCCACCATTTTTTAGAATTTTACTTTTATATTTTTTTCTATAAATAATAAATAATAAATGTTATTTCTAATGAGACAAACCCGCGGTTACCCTTGGTACTGCAGTTTTTGCAAGATACCGTGGGGTTGACCTGCAGGTGCGGGTGCGGGTGGTTGGCGGGTACGGTGTCACAGGTGGCGGGTGTGGTGTGACACAAAGTCACCCACGGTGTGACCCATGTTACACCCTAGCCATGCTCTGCAAGAGTGCACCTCTACCCAATCCTTCGCATCTGCCTTTTCTTCTACGGTGGGAAATCATACCGCTTGTTTCATAAATGATTGTTACAAGTCCTTAAATGCTAATTTAAGACTCGTTCTTTTAACCTGAAGTTCTAAGTGAAAACCTAATGCCTAAGATTTGCGTCATATACTGTGTGAATGCCAATTACTTACCGTGTGAATGAGTTTTGTAGCCTTCATTAGCTGAGATTCAAAACCGACACGGAATTTCGATATAAATGGAAATTTATAATTCTGAAACGAAATGACTATATAACCGAACCCACAGCTTAGAATTGCTCAAATTTTAATGGTAGATACCTTCCTATGTATGTATAGAATATATATTATTATTTTCACGATTTTAGGAGTGTTATAAAATATGCTACGATGCAAATCGAAATCGTGATTGAAAACGGTCGGAGTTTGAAACTCCGCCAAACGCGACAAGCTGACGCGTTGACCTTTGTGTCGCCTCCCACTCGATCGATACCAAACGCGAGGCCTTTGGGCTGTTACCTGACCCGCTCATGGGTCTCAAGGAGGGTACAGGGAGGTTATGAAATGAGTAGGGAGGAGATAGAGAGGTAGTATAGGGTGCAGGGGTAGCTAGGTGAGCACAACCACCCCCACTCACCACATCACCTCACTCCCACCCCCCCACAGTCCAGGTTACCACAAGAGGGGGTGCTACAACCCCACAGCACCCCACTCCACAACCTGCTGCTCAAAAGTAGCCCAAAACCGAGCCAATATGGCTCAGTTTTGTGATTTTGGCCCCCCCAGCTCCTCCTGCCTTGCGTTTGTGAATGCGCAGCCCCACAACCACCACCATTGTATCCACCTCGTCCCACCACCTCCCCCCATCACCCTCCACCGCCATTTCACACGGCGCGCCTGAAACCGAGCCATCGCGCTCAATTTCCTCGGATTTGGCCCCCCCAGCCCCTCCTGCCTCGTGTTTGTGAACGCGCAGCCCCACAACCACCACCACCATATCCACCTCGTCCCACCACCTCCCCCCATCGCCCTCCACCGCCGTTTCACGCGGCGTGCCTGAAACCGAGCCATCGCGCTCAGTTTCGTCAGATTTGGCCCCAGCCCCCTCTCCTGCCTCGCGTTTGCGAACGCAGAGCCCCCCCACTACCACCACCTCATCCATCACATCCCACCACCTCCCCCCATTGCCCTCCACCGCCATTTCACGCGGCGTGCCCAAAACCGAGCCATCGCGCTCGGTTTCGTCGGATTTGGCCCCCCAGCCCCTCTCCCGCCTTGCATTTGCAAACGCGGAGCCTTTTCTTTCTTCCCCTAATTACATAGCTACTTTGGCTCACTTCTAAATGTTGTTTTGTAGTATATCCATTTGCAATAATAATAATATAAACATTTGTTTTTGGACTTTGAATAATTTGAAGGCGGAAAACATGTCACATGACTGAATACAACCCGCCCGCAACTTTGTTCACTATTTGGAACTCTGGTGCGTGTGTGGCTGTCCTTTTTCTGCCTTGCTTCCTCCTCCCATCATCATCTTGATATGAACTTCTACTATATCTTCCTACTGCTCCTGGTGGTTCTCTCAGCCTACTCTGAGAGTCCTCAACAAGGTGAGCCTCCTGTTTCACTTGATTCCACTTCAGTTGCTGTCTGCCCAAACAGTAGCTCTGACCCTTTGGGTGTTTTAGCCCCTATCTTGCCCCAGAGTTGGGTGTTTGGATCTCAGAACATGATCCTGTCATGAACTTATTTATTCATCTTTTCATTGACGCGTCACTGACATGTGACCTTTACTTCTTGTCCTATGATCTTATCTATAGTCCTTATCCTTATCGTCGACCCAGGCGTCTTATGCTTATCTCCTTCTATCCGGAATCCTTTCGGATCTATGCTTCTCTATTCATTACTCCACTATGACACCATCCGCAGTTCCGCAGCACTGCTGCGCATTATGCTCACCTTTTGCTATTGGCTAGATAGCTTCTACCCCGCTTCATCTTTACCCCACATCCTATCGTCCAATTGGATGATACGATAACCCCTTTACATATTTAGCTAAGCCTGTATCTCAGATTGTATTTAAGTAGCCTTGAATCGATCGGAGACACCAGTCTTAAGCTGGTCTATCCTCCTAGCCACTTGATCACTCACTCCTAAGAGATCCCAGCCTCTTAGGTTTTCCCCTCTCCCCTATAAGCATACAAGTGACGACGTGAAGATCCCCCTTTCTCCAGGTGACAGCTAGTCGCTGACAAAAGCTTAAGACTTCCTTTTCTTTCACCTCTTCACACCACATGCTTTTTATCCTAACCCTTCTAACCGTTGTTATCACACTCTTCTATTTTCAGCCGACCTTCCATTACCGATCAGTCCCTTGTCTCGGAGAACCTCTTCAAAAGGAAAGAAGATTTGAAGTTCGATTCCGATATCGAACCAATCGAATCAAAGGAGTTCCACCACCGTACAAATCTACGAGAGGCGGACACCGCTGAGAATCATCGCCCATCATTCATTACTCATTTCAATTTGTCATACCCCTCTTAGGTGTTCTATTCCTAAGCGGATATGGACCAATCCTTATCACCGTTGATATCCGCTACTCTACTGATAACGAGAGAGGATATATAAAGATAGGCATTGAAAAGAATAACGAGTTCAGCACCCCCGCTTCCACTCCTCCCCCTACAAGGTCTCTGACACCTCCACCTCCAAGTTCAAGCCAAGTACACGTCCCTCGAGCTATTCGTCGAACTAGAGAGCCTACCATTCTCCAAACAGGAGTACTGACGATCCAACAGGAGTCGTCACCTAGTAACTACGGAGGACTATTCTCTCGACCAGTCTCCCGACCAGCCTCTCCTTTGCCTCGAGCAGCAGCTACTGGAGGATCTACTAGATGCCAGCAATCTTGACAACGATCACCACCGATTGTTGTCACTAGAGTTCGATCACCCATTGAAATCGATGCTCTCCTCTCTCCCAGACGTACCGCACAGTGATCCATTTCTTCTACTAGAGCTCATATGCGAGGCCCTGAAGAAGAAGAAACGATTCTGTACTTGAGAGAGAACCCGGCTGGAACATATCTAACAGAAACCCCCCACAACAAGCTGCCAGTTTACCTTGGACACCTGACAACTCCCCAGAACCTATTCGTACCGTCAAGAAACCTCTTTGGTATCGAATCCAAGCCATGAAGAGAGAGAACCTTCGCAGAGCTATCGCGAACGCCGACACTTCTATCTCCACTCATTGAGCTACTTACCATTGAGGAAGATATCAGTTGCGACCGCGCAACCACTGATCTTCTCGATACGCTTGCAAGTCTCGGAGATTTGTTCCCAATCATCAAAGAAGTACCATCGTCGACAGCCTCACCAACCCCCTCAACTCTCTTTGCAGTCGAAGAACCCGTCAGTCCCTCACAGGACCAAACCAGTAAAGAAACCCTCATCAGAGTCATCAACAACTCTTTCATTCGCCTGTAGTGGTCCGTACCAAGAGTGGTAGAGGAACCACAAGCGAAGAGAACGCGAGTTCGTGGGAAAGCCAGAACCCGCAAGAAGAACACTACTCGGAGCCAGAGTTCGAGTATCGTTCAGAACCAGACCTCGAACGACCAGAGTTTGAGCAAGGACCGTCAGGATCTCACAGATCGTACGATCCACCATCAGACGACAAAGAGGAAGAGATCCCAGAGGGATTGACTTCGTCAACTCATCCTTTTTACAGAGGACACCAGTATCCACCACCACCGCCACTAGTCCCACCAGAGGACGTTAAACTACCGCCATCACTTCCATCAACATCATCCACATCTTCATCCAGTATGGCCGCAGTTGTACCACCACCAACTCCTAAGGAGAAGGGTCATCGCCCCGATCCTTTCACTCAGAAATCAGGATATGAAAAATTCCGTCAACAACTGTCCCTTTTCTTCTGAATGAACAAAGAGGTATACTCTACCAATCTAGAGAAGGTATACTTCGCCCTTTCGCTCATGACCGAAGGAACGCCTAGACAATGGGCACAAAACTTTATTGAGAAAGTCGAAGCACGAGCAACAGCTGGAGTCATCCCAGAAGCCACTTGGGGAACTTGGGCAGAATTTTCAGCTGCGCTGAAAACTTCCTTTGCTGACCCAAACAAAGGAAAGAATTCTTACAATGCACTAGAGGAACTCACATATTCCCCTGGTCGCAGCGCCGATGAATTCCTCCAAGAGTTCGAGACCCTAGCAGGACGTGCAGGTTATATGGGAGCGACTCCCAATGACGTCCACCTCATCGTCCTCCTCGAACAGAAAGTACCCCTTCGACTCCTTGACAAAGTCTACAATGACGTTGTACCCACTACCTATGCCGACTACAAAGAAAAAATTATCTGATATGACAACCTCAGCCAGAAACTGAAAGCCATCGCTCCCAAGAGATATGGAAAGATCCGTTTCATCTCCAATTCTGGCACCACATACGCCAAGTCACCCACTGGAATCAAAGTCGAAGAAACACCCGCAGAAATTGGACACACTCGTCCAAAAGGCAAAAAACTATGGAGACCCTGACCTTCGACCAGCCAGCCCTCAACAAGCAAGAAACCCGAAACGTCGAGTATGGCATGCTATGGATGCGGAAAGAAAGGACATGGTTGCGAACTGCCCCGACAAGAAAGGAGGAGAGAAAGGACATCAGCTACGTGCCTTTATTGATGATCTTGATGAAAGCGAGAAGAGAGCGATAAAGGATTTTCTTTGAGTCTAGAGGAACATGCAGTGCCTCTAGACGACAACTCACTTGTACTACCTAGGAACCGATACGATGTACCATCACCCCATGCCATCCATTCAACTGATACAACTAGCGCATTCGACACATGTACTTATATCGCCCTGAATACGATCAATTTCCCTACAAGTACGAAGCCTGCACCCGCGGAGGCTAACCGCAGAATAAATGAGCACAAACCTCAAGAACCTTTGCCCCTTGAGGAGGAGCCTAAGGAACCTGGCACATTAGAGGACGAATTACCCTCGGAGAAGACTAAAGCAATGGCACTGGCACTGCGCATTGGACTCGAGAGAACGAGTATAACCAAGGATCTAGTAGAGGGGATACCTCCTACTTATACTGAAGACGCGAACTCATCACAGCTAGCCGATGAGACTTCAAAGGACACAAGAGATTGGTCATCTCTTCCCATGTCAAAGTCGAAGAACTTTGGACAGTCAGATAACTTTATGGATATAGAGCAGAGTTCGAAGGATACCGAACTAACCAGGAGACTGGACGACGCGCTGCGCCGTACTATCGGAAGTTCACAAGGAAACAATGAACTTAATTGTATAGAGACCAGGAAGATTTCGGAACGTCGCGCTGGGAAGCAGCGACAACCCAATCCTATATCTCCTATACACACAGGACTAAACATAATAGTCGAAGAAGAAGATTTTGCAGTTGACAATGACGTCCTGAAATCACCGAATGTCGAGATGCAACATTCATTCCAAAGACGTTTTGGAGGAAAACGTCTCACTCCTCATACTACGCCATGGATCGCACAACGAATTCATGAAGACCCTACTCCCTATGCCATTGGAATATTACGAATGTGGACGCATAACAGCAGACAGTTAGAAGCAACTGAAAACACTATCGCGCAACTGAACCAGTTGTCTGACGAAGACGTGGTTTCTGCTCTTCAAGAGCTCCACACTCCCAAAAAATATATCCAAGGAACAGGAGGAAACAAACTCTCAATCTGCACAATTCTCGCTATCAAGAAACACGAGAAAATCATTGAAACATTCGCACTAATCGACAGTGGAAGCACAGGCTCGTGCATTCACAGACGAATAGTGGATGAATATCAAATCCCTACCAAAAAACTACCTTGCCCTATCCCTGTCTATAACACAGATGGAATGTTAAACAAGGATGGTGACATCAAGGAAACCGCCACTCTACGGATGATCATCCAGGATCACAAAGAAGAAATAACCCTTGCTGTATCAAACCTCGGAAGAGCTGATCTCTTCCTTGGACACGAATGGTTGAAACACCATAACCCTACCATCGACTGGGCTAAATCACGGGTTGATTTAGATCGATGCCCTTCAACATGCCACTATGTGACGCACGCGCATGAAATTGAAGAAGAACCAGAAACATTCTACGAACCCGATGACGAAGAAGATAAACTTTTCCTTGACGAAGGAGATCGTTTATTTGTCTACGACATCGACACATTCCTCGAATTCAATTGAACAAATTACGATTATGTCAAGAAATATGATCCTACTTATGGAAACAAGAAGGATTGGCATGATATTGTTCCACCACAATATCATCAATATGAAGACATCTTTGGAAAGAAAGATTTTGACAAATTACCAGAACAAAGACCTTGGGACCATGCAATTGAGCTAACACCCGGTTCAAAACCAACCGATTGCAAGACCTACCCACGTTCCCCACAGGAACAGAAGTCTTTACAGGAATTTATCGAAGAAAATCTTAAAACAGGACGCATCCACCCCTCCAAGTCACCTATGGCTTCACCCTTCTTTTTTGTCAAGAAAAAAGATGGAAGCCTACGCCCTACCCAGGATTATCGAAAACTGAACGACTTAACAATCAAAAATCGCTATCCACTACCATTGATCAGCGAATTGGTTGATAAGCTCAGTGGAGCTAAAGTCTTTTTGAAAATGGACGTACGATGGGGATACAACAATATCTGCATCAAAGAAGGAGACGAATGGAAAGCCGCATTTCAAACTAACATGGGATTGTTTGAACCCACCATTATGTTCTTTGGACTTACCAACTCACCCGCCACATTTCAATCATTTATGAATCACATCTTTCACGATTTGATCGCACAAGGACATGTCGCAGTCTACATGGACGATATCCTTATCTTCACAGAAACCGATGAACACCACAAACAGGTAGTCGAACAAGTATTGAAGATACTTCGACAGAACAACTTATTCCTTAAACCGGAAAAGTGTGTTTTTCATACCGCAGAGGTAGAATACCTCGGTATCATCATCAGCCACAATCAAGTTTGAATGGATCCATCCAAAATCGCCGCAATACGCGAATGGCCCATTCCTACAAAGAAGAAGGAATTACAGTGATTCCTTGGATTCTGCAACTTCTACCGCCGATTCATTCATAAATACTCTCACATCGCCAAACCCCTCACAATGCTCACAGGAGACATTCCATGGAAATGGGATGTTGAACAACAATCCGCATTTGACGCATTGATCAACGCTATAACTTCAGAACCAGTTCTAGCATTGATCAAACCAACAGGTCAATTATGAATTGAAGCAGACGCATCCAACTACGCTATTGGAGCAATACTTTTACAAAAACAAGATGATAAATGGCATCCTATCGCATATCTTTCAAAATCTCTTACAGAAACACAGAGAAACTATGAGATTTACGACAAGGAGATGCTAGCAATCATGCTTGCTTTGGAAGAATGGAGACACTACCTTATTGGAGCAGCAGAAGTCTTTGAGATCTGGACAGATCATCAAAACCTCCAATACTTCCGTCAACCACAGAAAGTTAACCGCCGACAAGCTAGATGGCTTACTGAACTCGCAAGATCATCAGCGATCAAGGACCACAATTCGTTAACCAATTCACAAAAGACCTTTACCGAATCATTGGAATACAGACGAACCCCTCTACTGCATACCATCCTCAAACAGATGGACAAACCGAACACATGAATCAAGAGATCGAACAATATCTCCGCTTATTCATAAATCACCGACAGATGGACTGGAAAGAATGGCTCGCCTGTGCAGAATTCTCCTATAACGACAAAATTCAGACCTCTACTGGACACTCTCCCTTCTACGTCAATTATGGACGTCACCCTAACAAAGGAACGAACCTACGAAGAGAAGTCAAGAGCCAGAGCGCTGCTGAATTTGCCGAAGAAATGTCAAAAATATGGGAAGAAACCGGAGCCGCACTACGCTTAGCCGCTGAACAACTGAAAACGTACTATGATCGCAAACGAGAACCCTCTTGAGAATACAAACCTGGAAACAAGGTTTGGCTTGAAGGATATAACATCACTACTGATAGACCTTCAAAGAAACTCGATGACAAGCGATATGGACCTTTCAAAATAATCAAGAAGATTGGCAAAGCCGCTTACAAGCTAGAACTCCCAAAGACTTGGAAGAGTATCTGGCCTGTCATTAACAAAATATTCCTAACCCCCTATGTCGAACCCGCTTATAACTCACAGAA
>KN833014.1:264979-276476 GCA_000827315.1 Piloderma croceum F 1598 | reverse complement strand
GACAAGGGGACAAATGTTGTTAAGTCCCAGGTGTAAGTAAAAACAAAGTGGCTTTATGGGGAATTGAACCTGCAACCTTGGTTGCTGACAAATCAACAGACGGATGACGCACAGCAGTGACAGCTTGACAAGTCTGCACGTCATCCGTTGTTATTCTATTAGGCAAGGCCCCTGTCTTGGCAACAATTTTTTGATATTATTTAGAACGCTTGTACCTACCTCAAATCATCTCCGATAACAATAAGAATTAGATATTCATAATGCACTTGTGATTCCGCAGGGGATTGTCTCTTCAGAATTTCAAATCAGATCAATTTCCGACGTGAATAAAATTATAACTCACCCCCAAGGCCATAACATGTCTAGTGAGGTTGCAACATATTCAATCTGTCCGAAAATATTATATATTGTAAATGTACTACATTTAGAGAGCATGGCCAATTCAGATTTGTCAATCAAGCTTCCCTTTTAGCAGGGGGGGGAAATAGATTTTGCTCTAAAATAACTTACAAAGGTCTTGGACATGCTCAGAGTCCAGATAAACATATCTGAATTGATTATGCCCTTGATATATAGTACATATACAACATATAATATTTTTGGACAGATTGAATATGTTGCAACCACACTAGACATGTTATTGCCTTGGGGGTGAGTTATAATTTTAGTCACATCAGAAATTGACCTAATTTGGAATTATGAAGAGAGAGTCCCCTGCAGAATCATGAGCGGATTATGAATATCTAATTTTTATTGTTATTGGAGATGATTTGAGGTAGGTACAAGCGTTCTAAATAAAATTGGCCAAATTGGGTAACAATTTATTTGCACCTTGAGTACCGCCACTAGCTGTAATTGGCTGATGCATATTCATTGATAATACATCAATATATTTAAATCATGCAGGCCAATCTGCAGTATTATAAATTTGTTGTCCAATTTAGGTATGTGAATGATTTTGTGCAGAACATCCCATCTGCATATTTTCCCTTCAGCTTTGGCCAGTGAAAGACTCTGTACAGTGGAGTAGTGTTGCTGCAGTCATGTCCCAGTACAGCAAAGATGACCACATCATGCAGACCATAGAGCTCATGAGTGAGATACCTGCCATGAAACTAGGTTCAATTTCCCAGAGTATGAGCATCCAAAGTTAGTCATGGGGAGCACTCACAGTTACTAAGTATTGGCCTAATTCAGGCAGATGCATGTGATACTATCATGGAACCACCTTTGACAAACTGATATTGCGGGCTCAATTCTTCACCAAATACCTTGATTCTTTTCATATATATTTCTTTTCATGTATTAGATTCTGTGTCTGAATTTATAATGAATTTAATGTGAACATAAATGATGCAATGGATGATGGAAACCTTTTGCTCAGGTGACTGGAAAAATTTGTAGCTCTTTCATATACATTCTGAAAGCTTAATTATAAATTTCCGAGACAATTTGTTAAGTTGTGGATGAGTTTGAGTCAGCATAGGCAGCAGCATTACTTGGCATGATATTACCAGAACAAATTCAAACTCCAACCGACGCGTCAAAATCCAGGTCCATTGACTGATTTAATTTCTGTCAGATTGAACATATCCTACTACCCCAGTACATAAAATACCTGTCCATAAACACTACTTATATCATAGAACAACTCCAACTCTGTAATCCAGCAACATCCCTTTAAACTATCTCTCACCTGCACCTACAAACCAATTTTGCAATATTGACCACAACACTTCCCATTAGAAATTTACACCTATTACTGTATCTATGTTTCACTTATAATCACATCTGAAGCTTCATACGTGTTTTGTGCAGTCTTTCGTGCATGGTCCTCACAGACGATTCATTGGACTTCAAATTTGGCAGGCTTGCCATGCTGTGACAGGCCATGACATTTTGTCAAAAGGTGGTCCCAAAACCTGTTCAATGTTAGCACAATAGCCCATTCACAGATTTCTGTGAAGTAAAATTATGAGCCTATGAATTAGATGTTTTGGAAACAATTCCAAACATTCCAGAGGCAAAATGGTTGAAAACCGAGCCAGGAAAAAGGAAAAACTCAGATTTTGTCAAAAGGTAGTCCAGTGGTAGTATCAGAGGAAAGACAACCCAAAAAAGAAATAAAAAGCTCTGAAATATTGTCCATTATCTCCGTTGAGATCTTGCAAGACAGACATTTGATGGTTTTTGGACCTGGTTTTAAAGGACCAGGAATTCTATTAGGCAAGGTCCTTGTCTTGGCAACAATTTTTTGATATTTGATTTTTAGAAGTACTCAGTTTTTGTGTTCATGGTGAGTGTATTACTTTTAATTGGCTGATGTATATTGATTGATAATCCATCAATATATTTAAATTATGTAGGTCAATCTGCAGTATTATGAATTTGTTGTCCAATTTAGATATGTGAATGATTTTGTGCAGAACACCCATCTGCATATTTTCCCTTCAGCTTTGGCCGGTGAAAGTCTCTGTGGAGAGGGTCTCCTCCACAAATCATTTTTTTAAAAGATATATACTACATACCAAGATGCTTGCCAGTCAGTGTCACTAGATTTGGATGTGCATTGCTCTGGGCAGCACACCATAATTTAAATAATTATTGATGGCCAGTCACCACACTTTTCAACTAGTGAGCTCCCCATTATCTGGTGGGACATATTTTGGAAGTAGGGACGAGTTCATGCCATGTGTCAGCAATGGCCCACACCAAACAAGTCAGAGATAAATGGCATCTGTTGAACAAGACCCTTGACATGCATGCAATTTGACTCTAGAAGTGAAGTGTGTTTTCCATCATGTGTAATGGCGTAACGTGTTAGTTTGACGAGTTGAGCCACATTTGTCAAAGTCAAGTCGGGGAGCGGAACATGCTGGACCCCAGTCAATGTCAATACCAATGCAGCGCAACCAGTTTCGCTGGCATTGAGGACAACAACTGGACTTTTGACGACAGCACCCTGCAGCGTAGACAGTCGGCTTGGGCGCAAGAAGTCCTGGAAGCCATCCAACTGTCGCACTTCTTGCAGTGTAGCCAGCCATTCATCGTTCAGGCAATGGAAATGAGAGGCTTCCTTCTCCATCGACATCACTTTCTGTGGTGTATCGGACAGATTGTTGGCTACATCTCGAAGCGAGCCTTGCTCAAGGGCGACGGATATGTGCCTTAATTTCTCCTCAAGTTTTGGTGCCACATCACGTAGGTTAGCCAGTGGTGTACGAAGTTGCAGTGCTTGCGACCAAAACACTCCGCGGCCAGCTTCGAGTAGTTCGACCGCTGTCCCATGCTGACCTGATCGAATAGCGCAAGCTGCAGCATCACGAGCTAAGCAATAGGTACCGGAAGTCAAGGCCTGCTGACGTGACTGCAAATCAAGCCCAAGCGTGGCTAGACAGGGCAAAAGTTCGATCGCAGCCTGATATGCGGCTAAAGCCGATTCGTGGGTGGACTCATCTGGATGACTTGCCCACAATTTTGCAGCATCGAAGCGAACGGATACTGGTGCAGCTTCACACGTCACTGCAACCCGAAAAGCAGCCATGGCTTTCTCTAGATATTCAAACTTGTGAGTGAGGGAATATGCAATAATAAGCGTCCTCCCTAAATTGGTTGAAACCACGCAGATCGCAGGATGTCCGCTGACAAGCTCACTGAGGGCTTCACAGAATATATTGATGGCCTTGTCTAAGTCCTTGCGTTGACCTGACTGGTCAAATCGTATCCTTAGCGTTAATGCAAGGTTGTTGAGTGAGCTGAATCGTTGAGGATGGGGCCCATCTTGCAGCTCGAGGGCTTCTTGGTGGAACGAAATTGCCTCGTCCAGATCCTCATGTTTCCCTAACTGGCTGAATCGTTTTCTTAGCGCTACTCCGAGGTCGCCGAGTGAGCAGGACCGATCAGGATGGGGTGTAGGGAGCAGCTCAAGGGCTTCTCGGTGGAGCGAGATTGCCTCGTCTAGATCCTCGAGTCGATCCCACTGGTTGGCTTGACCGTGATCATATAGCGCATTGGCAAGGTTATTGAGTAAGCTGGGTCGAAGGGGATGGTGAGCAGGGAGTAGCTCGAAGGCTTCTCGGTAGAGCGAAATTGCCTCTTCCAGGTCCTGGCGTCGACCCGACTGCTCGAATCGTTCAAGTAGCACATTGCCGAGGTTATTGAGTGAGTTGGATCGATGGGGATGGGGCACAGGGTTCAGCAGGAGTGCTTCTCTCTGGAATGCAATTGCCTCGTCCAGGTGCTCGCGTTGACCTGACTGGACAAATTGTGTCCTTAGGTTATTTGCGAGGTTATTGAGGGAGAGGGATCGATCAGGATGGGGTGCAGCTCGCAGCTCTAGCACTTCTCGGTGCAACGAAATTGCATCGGCTAGATCCTCGCGTTGACTTGAATGGTCGAATCGACTGCTTAGCGCATTTGCGAGGTTGCTGAGTGAGAGGGATCGATTAGGGTTTGTAGGGAACAGCTCAAGGGCTTCTCGGTGGATCGAAATTGACTCATCAAGGTCCTCCCATTGACCCGAATGTTTGAATCTTGTACTTAGCGCTACTGTGAGATTGTTAGACGCGATAAACCAGTTGGGATGGTGAACAGCCAGGAGTGCACGACCTTCACGACCGAGCAAGATCGCCGTTTCGAGGTCTGTCATCTGACATGACTGTTGGAACTGCTTGATAAGATTGGCCGAGAAATCGATCAATTGAATGGCTTCTTTTTCGTCGTTGGTGGGGGGACTGCTGGGGAGCTGAAGAACATAATCGTGTCGTGTCGCCACTTCTTGCAAATCCATAATCTGGCCAGTCTTGCCGAGCCTTGTTGTAACCGCCGCAGACAGGCTACGGAGTAAGTCTTCAAGGTACGTGTCTGATGCAGAACAGGTCTCAACCGCCCTATATAGCACTGAGATTGCCTCATCTAGGCTTGACATGTCATCTGTGCGACGAAACCGCGCATACAGGGCTGCAGCCAGGCCACCTAGAGATACCAGCTGCTTCGGATGTGGATTAGGGCGGAGAAGCAGCGCATTCCGGTATAGCATAACGGCAGTGTCCAGACTTGATAACTGGGCTGACTGATTGAAATTTGCGAGAGTGGTTTTGGCAAGTTCGCTCAGCTCTGACGCTTCCGACTCGGAGTTGTCCCAGCCTGCAGCGAATATGTTCAAGTCGTCCAAGGAACGCATCTATGAAAATGATAAATGCAAACCCGATGGTCAGACCAGTACTGTGCACACACATCAGGTTGTTGTTTTGCTGCTTCGAGTATCCGCGGCAAAACATCGTTTCCTACTTCTAAATACAGCGATACTGCTTCATCGAGATCATGGCGTTGATTGGTTAGGCTGAACCTCGTGACTAGCGCCCCTGCAAGATCTTTTCGAGAATTGGGAGCTTTGCGGAAAAAAAAAATCGCAGTGTCAAGGTTTGAAAACGAAGCTGCGTCCTTGCATTCTTCTAGAATCAAGGTTGCCAAGTCGTGCAGCTGGGAGGATTCTTCTTCCTCGCCCTGCCCTGTCGACTGTTCGACCCAAGTGAATCGAGGAACGATGTCAATGATAATTGGCGTCACGTTCGTGAACCGGATGGTCTTCGACGGTAGGGTTTGAGATACTATGTTCATGTATTTGCTCGATCTGGAGGAACCCGCCTTGGGATTAGGCGTTGACAAGAAACTGACAGTGCGTACTTGAACTGGAAGATCGCTGGCAACGCCATTATCAGGCTCCGTGGACTGTTCGACCTGAGAGTGAGCGCGGGAATTAGACATCAGTGGTAGCATGTACTGATAGGGGAGGGTCGTCGATAGCGTTCGTTGCTGGTTGGATGTTGGTCCAGATGAAGCTTCCTGGACATATATAGCGCGGCCTAGTTGACCGCCGTGCATGCCATGCGATTGGCAGGTCCCAAACAGGCGCGCGGGAGCCACGAGGACAGGGCGTGTTTTGATTAGCGCTGCCAGGTATTGTCAGTCCAGGGACTAAGGGCAAAGGCGGCTGACGGACTCTTTCCATACTGGATGACAGTCCTAGGATTCGGAAGACAAACAGATAGCAGTCACAACTAATAATAGAACACATATATGGAACACATGACAGAGCCTGAGGGTCGTAGTAGACCCCGAGCAATCTAGAATTTCGTGCATTCAGTGAGGCTTCCTAATTGTCCAAAAGACTGGAGCCTACAGATATGGTCCCGACCTCGCATTGTTCTGGACTCGCAATGTAAAGCCGTCCCTTATCGGGACTCCGGCAGACGCCGAGAGTCACCGTGTGTCTTTCGCCCGATTTTGGATCCATACCATCTGACTGCCATCTTATATAGTGTCTGAACATGTTCTATTACCCATCTGATGACTGGACCTCAGATCCCGATCGGACATATTGATTGGGTGAAAGTTGTAATGTATGATTTACAGGATTTTTGCCAAACATACGAACTATACGATCGAGTCTATATCGTACCACACAATGTTTCCCACTCAACACAGCGGCTATACAGATCCAAAAATCTCAATCTGTCTGCATGCGTTACGTCTAAAACCGGTAAATATCGTACCTGAATCAGGATCGAACGCCACAACCGCCCATGGCGCTAATCATATAGGAACGAGTCGTCTCGCCGACGCTGTCAATTACCATCACCCAACCGCTCAGTGGGTCGAACCGTTCGTACCATTTCTCCATCCATTCATGCGATGATTCAGGACTCAAATTTTCTACCGAGAAGCAGAAACACGAAGAGGCTCTTCAGATTGTGAGGCCAACTACGGTCTAAGTTCACGTAATTTTATGCCATTGCTAACTTACCGCTAGGCACGACCCAGACATTTATAGTTAGGTTTTCAGAGACCGCTGGCTGTGGACCGGCTCTTCTTTCGCCTACGACGATATGAATTCTCCGCTTGTTCTTGTTGCTCTGTTGCTCGGGTGTGGTGTTCTTGGGAGACATAATATTACAACATTTTACAGTGACCCTTCGATTGTCTACTCTGGTATCTGGACTCCAGCCTCAGAACTTACCAATAGTATGGCCTGCGGTGGAGCACATTGCTACAGCAACGACTCTAGTGCAACTGCGACATGGCAATTTACCGGTCAGTCAAAGCCCTGAGCACTCTACAATTATTGATGGTTTGACACCATAGGCGTGGCATTTTACTATATGGCTCCGCAGTGGGCCTACCCGGTCAACACAATTATTAACATAGATAATGGCAATATCACGACAAACATCGACTTAGACGACCATGCACTCCCTCAGACTGGTCCGGGTCTCGCAGAAAGCATTCAATGCTCGGTTTTGTGGGGATCAGGTGAACTAGAAAATGGCCAACATACTGTCGTCGCCTCCATGCCTCAGGGAGGCCCACCATTTATCGTCGTAGATGCTTTCATGTGCGGCTATTCTCTTCTGCCTGATGGACTTAATTATATTCTGGCTCATTAGGTATACTGTCCTGGATCCAGGCGACGTGCCACCAGTAGCCATTACCACCGCAGAAACCTCTTCCGCCACAGTAACCTCCGCGATAACAACGGAAATAGAAACATCCATGACTACAGAAACATCTATTGCCTCGGCGACATCCGCTGCTGCAGTATCGTCCGCTACCACAAAGTCGAGCCCCGGTGTGGGACTGGTTGTTGGCGTTATCGTTGTCCCTGCCGTTATTGCTGCTTTCGTCGCATTTTTGCTGTGTCGTCGTTATCGTCGCAAACGGCAGACTCAACAAGCGAAAGCAGGATACTACAATGAAATGTCTTCACCGGTGGTTTGGCCGGTTCAGTCTTCCTGGACACCCCAAGATTCAAGTACTATCATCCTACCTTTTCTTGAGGGCTAAAATACTGAACCGACCAAAAAATAGGATGTCTCATGTGCCGCATGAACCCCAAGAACAACGGATTTGATTTCTGCGGACCATCATGCCGGGACGGGGCAAGGAATCAAGCACCTCTAGTTCTTGAAGTCCCCCAAGGGCATACAACATTCACGATGGGTAAGTCTTTGTAAGAATAAAATCTCCAGATACACGATCAGTCTTTCCATAGTCGAGCACAAGTTCCAGCAATCGTGGAAGGTCAACACGCCGTGCCCTCAGGTCAAAAATGTATATAGGATTATTTTAGATTCGACTTCGGTCGAATCGTATGACAGCTATCTGTTCGTTTTTCGCATCATCTGACAGAGTGTTTCGAGGTTACTCTTTGTGACAGATGGGCACATGGAAACGAATCCTTCCGTTACCACGGAACAGAACGCACCTGCGCGATTGGGCAAGATGGTTATACGACATTATGCATGTCGCCATCTTGCAAGGCCTGCTCAATTATTAGGACGTCATTCGAAATCAGCTTGTCTAATCCTGGCGGAGCGTGAGTAACAAGTCTGACGCTCTCCATAATGATCCACGTCTTCATCTGAACTCTATGCATCAGATTCGGGCAGGGCATCTACACGTCATCCGCAACGAACAAGTATGTTTGGCTAATGCGAATAAATTATGGTACTGATGTGGCCTAGGTCGGCCAGATACACTCACAGCGGAATAATGTTTCTGACAAAAGTCGTCTTGGGAAACATAAAAACTGTCAGCAGATTCGCAGAGGTGATAGGGTGTCCTCCCGGCTACCAGTCGGTGGGTTTCAAATACATTGTATGTGTCGTGGCCTGAGTGTCTGCTCTGCATAGGTTGTTTTTGACAGGTATGGTGGAAATTGGAATGAGACAGTGGTGTACACAAATGATGCAATCAGACCTGTGTTTATGATTGCGTTTGGCTAATGCTAGCACTAGAGCTGAATTAATGGAATTAACGTAGGTTGTTGTAGTTCAAATATTATCATCAAGAACGGAGTAGTTTCACTAGTTGTACATGACTAAATGCAGCATCTCTCCAGTCTCTCGAAATTGTGAGATATACTGTTGTTTGAAAAAGCCTAGATGATTATTGCAGTTGGGTCATAGTCTCCCCAGAACGACAAGTCACGTGATGTTCCGGGACGATATATTTTGTAATACTGTACCATTTCGACCAACTCTTCGGTCACAGGTCACAGCTACCCTTGAAGAGAAGACTTGGGTGATTTGTCACAGGTCACAATGGCAATCGAAGAGATGGACAGAATTTTTTGGTGCCTGCAGCACACTTGGTGGCTTACTGCCACCACTAACTTTGCTATAAATATTGATGGAATGGCTCAAAACACTGCCACACCTGATGAATTTTTGTGCTTGTCACTGCCCTTCAGGCAAGGTGATGAAACCAAAATTTTGTCAGGCATGTCACAGTCACGGAGGGGTGTCAATTTAATCAAAACCCTACAGTATTGGCTCCCTGAAAATCTGCTGAAGAGATGCCCATCTCTTCATGGCAGTCACAGGTCACAAGGGGTGAAGAGTAGGTTGAAATGATACAGTATGCCCAAAATATGCCCCATTGGTATGAATGGTTTGCTGTGTTGTTCTGTGCTTGATTACGTGAGGTTGCTAGTTTGACTCTCCATATCAACTTTCTGTTTTGGTTTTGGTTATGAGTCCTTAAATGCTAATTTAAGACTCGTTCTTTTAACCCGAGGTTCTAAGTGAAAACCTAATGCCTAAGATTTGCATCGTATATTGTGGGACAGTTATTTACTTACTGTGAGACTGAGTTTTGTAGTCTCCATTAACTGAGTTTTAAAACCGACGCGGTTTTGCGATATAAAAGGAAATTCTGTTAACTTTGAAACAAAATCATTACGTAGTAAAGCCCACAAATTATAATTTCTTAAATTAAAATTGTAGATTCATTTTTATGTACGTATAGAGCGTAAATAATTATTTTCACGATTTTTAGCCACCTCTAAAATATGCTACGATAAAAATTGAAATTGTGATTGAAGATGCTCGGAGTTTTAAACTCCGTGAGACGTGTCAGACAAGTCACATCTCTCTCGTCCACTGCAGCACACAACCGACCATGAACGAGGGTTACCCAGCCTACTAGTGGGCTGTAGGGAGGGATAGGAGTAGGTGGAGAGGGGAAGGGAGTAGATAGAGAAGGAAGGAGAAGCAGGAAGGGGTCTAGGTCAGTGGCAGGTAAGCACCACCACCACCACCCACCATACTACCTCACTCCCTATCCCCCCCACTCTATAGGCCAGCACGGGAAGGGGGGATGTAACCCCACAGCACCCCACCCCACGTCCTGCTGCCCCGTTTCAGCCTGAAACCGAGCCACGGCGGCTCGGTTGCTGGGTTTTGGCTCAAAGCCGCCCCCCACCTCACGTTTCGCGAACACACAGCCCCCCCACCAGCACCGCCTCGTACGCACCACCAGATCGCCCCTACGCACCATCCGCTGTCGCTATTTCACACGACGCGCCCTAAACTGAGCCACAAGAGCCCGGTTTCAAGTTTTGGCCCAACCCCCTGCCTCGCATTTCGTGAGTGCACAGCCCCACCACCACCACTACCTTGTACGCACCACCACATCACCCTACGCACCATCCCCCACCATCGTTTCACATGGCGCGCCTGAAACCGAGCCACAAGAGCTCGATTTTGAGTTTTGGCCCAAACCCCCTTCCTACCTCGTGTTTTGTGAGCGCACAGCCCCACCACAACCACCACCTCATAGATACTACCGCACCACCCCTCTGCACCACCCCCCTTCGCCATTTCGCACAGTGCACCCGAAATCAAGCCATGATGGCTCGGTTTCGGCTTTTTAGCCCAGACCTGCCTTGCGTTTGTGAACGCAACTCCCCACCACCACCACCACCTCATCCGCACCACCACGCCACCTTCCCTCACCACTCTCCACCCCCATTTCCAATGGCACGCCCGAAATCGAGCCCCAGTGGCTCGGTTTCGGGTTCTTGGCCCTCAATTTCTTTCTTTTTCTCAATTAAAGTCTTGTTGAGCCATATTGGCTTAATAATTCAGTGTTATAGTTATATACTAGTATTTCATGTCAATATTGTGTGGGTGAATTTCATCAATGATAATATAAAGATTTTTCTTAGTGCGGAAAACATGTCACATGACCAAATGCAGACCCGCCCGCAACTTTCAAATTTCACCTGGGACATAACAGCATTTGTCATTAGAATACTACCTCAAACAATAAATAGATTATTGTTATACTCTTGCCTACAGGAGATAACCTAATTGAGAATTAGATTCCGGAATTAATTATTTGAGGCAGACAAGAATAAGCGGTATTCAGAATTTATCCGGAGGATATAATCTAAATCTGGATACCATATTTGTTTAGGGGATAACTATTGTCAGAATTTGATTGCGCTAATTGTTCCGTCAGGCAAAAGTGTTTCCTGTATTTAGATTATTTCTTGATGACAAAATCATTGCCTAGGGCCAAACAATAATTTTGTCATCAAGAAATAATCTAAATACAGGAAACACTTTTGTTGACCTGATGGAACAATTGGCACAATCAAATTCTGACAATAGTTATGTGCCTCAAACAGATGTGTTATCCAGATTTAGATTAT
>KN833014.1:217704-234871 GCA_000827315.1 Piloderma croceum F 1598 | reverse complement strand
ATTATGGCACATATTCCCCGCAACGGCGTTAGCTTTTCTCCGAAAGTTTTTGACTGAGGTTTGCGGCTTCAAAGGACCTGGCGATCCCGTTCATTCACAATTGATATATATCACTCCTGGTCTGCTCCGGCGTTTCTTCGAGCAATATCGCATCCTCCCATATACAATTCGCCAATATCCAGGAGAGGCTGTCTTTATCCCCGCATACTGCGCACACCAGGTAGCCAACCTCGCGGATGCAATCAAGATCGCATCCGATTTCATTTCCATTATGAATATTCAGAGGACCCAACGTCTTGTAGATGAGTTTCGACAGCAACGTTTATCCTCCTCGGGAGATGATGTGCTACAATTCTACTTGACTCTTTGGTATGCGTGGGCCAACCTCTCCCGTTTGGCTAAGACATTCTCTCAGGAGGACACCTCACACTTCTCATTCCAAGAAGTTGATCATTTGGCAGGCAGTTCAGTCTATCCTACAAGTAGTTCAACCGCCGCTATTACTATCGACGACTTCTCGCCTATGTCAATAGACTCACTCCCGATCGCTATGGAGTCCGACAGTGGAAGAAATGGTGATCATGGCATGGCATCCGGTGGCGGCAGCGGTAACACAACGCGGTCGGAGAGGAGGCGAGCACTCGCCAAGGAACGAAAAAAAGCTCGGAGGGAAGCTGACAAATTCGTGGACCGCCAGCCAAAGGCTAAGGCTTGGGCGTGTCCTGCTAAAGGATGCAAGCGTACATTTGATCGAGGCGGCCTGTTTGATCATCTGTAAGTGTCTGTCTCTCTTCCTTTGTGCTACCTCTGTTAAAAGCTTCTATTTTAGCAAATCTATGCACCCCGAATGTATAAATATTGACGATGCAGCTGAAATGCGACTGCATAGGCCTACAATCATACCAGATTCGGACTTCTGGGAGATATTACAGCCATACTTGTAACCTGCGCCGTCGTCGGCGTCTTGTTCGGCCAAACATCCTGCATCGGCTGATGATTTTTCACGATCCCCGACTTTTATAAGAAAATTGTGCATTCTCTCAGCCTGTGGCATAACCCTCCAGCAGCTCCAGGTCTGACATTCTATCACTATGCTGTTACAACTACATTACGACACTCATTTAACATTACTATCATTAGCTGAAAAAATTGTGTACTCATTCTCTAGCACATCGCGCATATCCGATCAATTTTGCCCGCCATACGCTGGCTAATACTGAAAAGTGTCACACCATGTCACGTGCGTGACACTCGGGCCGATGGTTTCTATGAGGGCTTGATATGGTTTGAACTGGCAACGCGAAGATGGAGACAACGACAAGGACATACAACTGGCAACCAGTACAACATGCTGTGCTGTCTAAGGATTATGTTTCCACGTCTTTTGCTTGGTATAAATACACATCTGATCTCAAGTTGATACAGCTACTAGACGGATCCCTCTAATGCTTTCCGACGAAAACACCCCCCCGAATACTATTGGTATTGGAGAGAAATGACGACAAGGTGCTTTGCAACTTGGTGCAAGGAAAAAACCGTGCGTTGCAGTTTATATTACCAGAACGTCGACTCGGCTCATATTTTGGCAGCTGCGGCACTGATCCCCTCATTCACCATGGCAGACATTTCGGACGTACCGTCCACGCGTTATGTACCGTGAGCACCCTCCTGAACAATGGCTTGCTGCGAATGGGAGAGAATTCTGACCAGCCGGATGAGGCTTTCACGCACGAGTATGCCTTTTAGAAAGTCGAGTACATGGAAGACCTTAAATAACAGGCATACAGGGAGCGTCGAGAATACAGGGTATTTAACCATCTACTTCATATGATACCGGAGCTGCGAGAACGTTTGATGGAGGCCTCTACGGAAGAAATTGTACACATGGGAGAGCTGGTAAGTCACATTTCCATTCTCCATTGATATGACCTAATTTGTGATAGATACAGAAGGGCTCTGCCAGTGCGCGGTCAGACGATACCAAAAGCTTGAAAGGTGCGATCCTCGATTGGATCACACCTCGAGGCCAACCCTTAAATCCTCCTTTGACTCGCAATGTCAAAACTGACCGCGGGTTTCATCACGAGCGCACCGGGGCATTGTTATGCCCCGCTGGCTTAGACTGGTCCAGCAATGAGTATAGACCCTTATTATCTCGGATTCCCTCTTCTAATATGTTCCAGAATCAAAGAGAAGCTATGCAATGGCGAAATATCAGTTTTAGGGGATCATTGGCCTGTTTTTCTATATCACGGCTATAACTACGATCCGGAAGACCCGTGGAATGGTCTTCTCCGCAGTACTCTTCTTGTGTTGGTGAGTCCGGATTCTGCCTGTTTCCAGTTCAAAAGGATAATAACCTTCTTAGGCTTACAAACATATATTTACATCCCCGAGCTCCGTTGACAAAGAACCCAAAGCCACTCGATCGGGTAATGCTCGTATCCATGGGATGACACATGTTACGCGACCTTCTATCGCTTACGTTGCTACCCAAGTAGTATGATCCGCCGTTTGAAAGTGCTTTTTTCTAATTAAGTCTAATACTAGGTTCGATTCGCGCTTTCTTCTTCCCCAGTATTTTCCAGGACTGACACAGTTACCGACTCGGAGAGATTCTACAACACTGTTCTGGCTCTTTTGGATGACCTGGAAGAGGTACAAGAGGTTGACGACCTCATTACATGGTGGAACCGGTACAATCATTTTGTTCCGATTGCTGTGTTGGTCTAACTGGATATTGTGATTATTTGCAGTCAAATCTTTCCCAGCTATTTATCAGCGCGACATCCTATATACAGAAATAGCGCCTTGGCCAGGATAAAGCAGAAGCGTGCAGAAATGAATGCTGCTGCCCAGAATGAGTGATAGCACTATTATCTGTGTATTAGAGCTAAAATTGTATTGGTCCAATTATTCTACTTGCGGAACGGCTGGCGGCCCCATCCTGTTTGCATATCCCTGATTTCCATGGTTGTTCCTGCAATTAGTCAACCCTATTGTCCAGTTTCGCAAATTCACAAATTCACAAATTCGGCCACCTCCGACAGCTTGAAAATCTGACTGCGTCATACAGCGAATCTCGCCGGGACTGTCGCAAGATACAGGCTTTGTCATAGCTGACCTCATTATTGATTTGCCTAACCAATGCCTCTCCGACAGTGCCAAACCAGCTGATGTAGTACTGACCTTGATGGCCGATCCCATCATTTTGACAGCCGCCGGTAATTCTAAAGTTACCTGTCATGTACGGCATATCCTGACAAGGCTACCTGGTAGTTATTGTTGATTATTTTTTGACACCCTTGTTGGTCTGCTCAACCAACTGCCTATCTGACAGCACCAAGCCAGTGGATGTAGTACTGACCTTGATGGTTAATCCTACATTTGTTGACTCCCTTCCACAGCTGCTTACAGGTTCACCATCTAGACAGCTGCCGATATTTCTAAGCTTACTTGTTGCATATGGTGTATCCTGACAAGGCTACCCTGGTAGTTACTGTTGACCATTTTTTGTTGTCCTTGTTGGTCTGCTCAACGAGATGTCTGTCTGACAGCATCAGATCAGACCAGTGTAATTCTGGCTGATCATGCCATTGATCAGCCCACATGTGCAGTTTTACCAATCAGACAGCCACCACTAGTTCACTATCATTGTCGCACATCAGGCAGGGTTCGCGTTGTAATATAATATTGGCTACTACTTCCGCGACGCTATCAGAATTATGCCTCTTGTAATGTCAGGCATGCTCGCACGTGACATGTGGCGAATTGGTATTTTACAGGTTGATTTTTGCCCAAGATCTTCCAGCGAAAATCTGACTTGTACTTAGCTATTTTCCACTCCATATGGTTGCAATTTTGTTTGTGTTAAGGGTGAATTTGGTGTCAAAATTTGACATGTTGGAGTCTCTCAGTGTGATTTAGTATTAGAATGGTGAGGTCTTGAGTTCAAACCAGTTTGGTGACATTTTTATATTTTATATATTTTTCAAACAGCCCAGGGTCATTTCAAATAGCCCATGCACATGGGCTATCCATCATATGACCCAATGGACCTGGGTCAATACACACAGCCCATGTCCATGCAGATCACCCTGGACCTGGGTCATACCTACAAACCATCCCAGGTGCATATAAGATGACCCGCAGACACCAGTATAAAATCCTTACTCTTAGTAGGAACCTATATACCAAACAGTTCCTACTAAGAGTAGGGGCAATATGGTAGCCTAAGGTGAATGATTGGCTGGCCAATGTATTCTTACGCGCTTCTTTTGTCCGCTGCCACAATGCCTTAGTAATGAGTGCATCCATACTTTCCTTAGTCCTTGCGGGCCATGTATGACCAAGGTCTGACAGTTTGTCCTTCGGAACGAGACATATCGGGCACGGATATAAGCTTTTGGAGCCCAATATCCCTGAGATGCGAACCCTGGGAGTAGCCATAAGCCTCGTTAATCATGAATGCAGCAACAACAGCATACATTTCTTTGTAGTCAGCAGAGACTACCATAAAAATAGGGATGCCGCTTTGGAAAGTATCACGGAATTTGAATATAGTGCCGTGCTCAGCTGGTAACTCAAGATTGGCAAACACAATTCCAAGAGCTGTATGATAGACTTCTGCACGATGAAGTGCAAGTTTAGAGGAGGAATCCTCTTTGAACCCCACCACCTGTGATATGGGAAACGTGTCAGCAAATGCAGCAAGCCTTACACTTTCGAAATACCGACACTGGGAAGATATGCAATGAGGACTGCTCGTCCGCGGCCTCCCTGATCGTTACGGTCTGCTTTCGGGACATTTCTGATCCAGAGAAACACTCCCCAGTATTTCACATTGCCGAAAGATGTAACATGTGTTGAATCAATATAAAGCTGAAGATAGATTATCACATTATCTGGTCCAATATGCGTCTAGGATCAGAGGTCAGAACATGATTTGAGCTGTAGTCGCATAAGATGCAAGGCTTACTTGGACATCCCACCAGTCGTCACCAGATGAGTATTCTTCCCAAAGCCGCATGATGCCACCTGCAGGACCAGGGCGCCGCATATATCGACGTTCCGGGTATAAGCAGATACGATCCTGCAAATTTTTGTCTTCTATAATGTCAAGAATAGCAGGGAGGATGCTTTCTCAGAAGCGAACAGAGTAGTTACGAGCTTTCTGTTTAGGATACGGAACTTCAAAATCAACCGTTTTGAACTAAATTTAAGGTAATTAGCCCAGCAAATGGTCCATAGAATTGAGTATACGTACGCCTGGGAGATGTTCTATGCGTGGTATCTGAGCTAGGGTGGTGTGCATTTCTTTCGCAGATTCCAGTGTTATATTGTGCCCGAGCGGTGAACTAGAATGGATGAGTTTTAACTGCCCGTTTATGTATGAATCCGTGCAGTCGTAACGAAGAAATAGCTCTGCTTGCTCAAAATCGGCTCGAGTACGGAATGGGTGCCAAGGATGTGTAGTTGTATCATATGGCATTACCGGAGCAACACACTGGACTACATCTTGGGGACGCAAGATTTCAGGACTTTTTCCAGAAGCTGGATGATACTCAACCCAGATTTCGCCCTCTTCAAGTTGTGAGGGCCGATTTGCGGGGCCAGTCAACACTTCATGTGCCATATGACCCGTGCAGGGGCAATTGTCTGGTGCAGATACTTTTGTCAAGCGATTCAATGCGGTGACATCATGAGACATGGCTGGACTCACAAGTTTCAGCAGTGGAAGGGCTTCGGACCTGCTGTGCTCGTCTTCTATGGGTCACAGGTGTGTCGGATTCAGAACTTGAGCTGGAAAGCGAGTCTGAATCGGACAGTGAGCTTGTGTTGCTCAACGAGTCTGTTATAGTCAGTGTCTCGTGTACCAACGGCATAGGATTCCTTCGTTGGTGTGAACGGGAACCACTCTGACATAAACCATGGGCCTTACAGAAGTGTAAATGGTTGCCAGGCCCATTGCGTTTCTGAGAGAACCATTGTGCGCAGTGTGGACACTGCCAGTCCACATTTGACATGGGCTGGCCGGCTGATGTTCGTCCTTTTCGAGCGGCACTACGTTGTCTTCGCGTTCGTTCAGATTGACGTGAGCATCCCATGAGTACACAAACTGCTGAAAGTGTAGTGCACAGCCACATCTTATCTTGTGACTTCGATCAGTTGACACCCTGATCACGTTATCACTTTTCCTTCGTCTCATTGGCATGTGTCTGGTTTCGTAAAGGCAGATGAAGCAAACTGAAACAAGAAAGGCGAGTATGACACATACACGACCACCATATCCCGCCCCCGACCAATGTGCACCGACAGCATCTATACCAAAATCGGCACCTCTACTCTCGTTGCTGTCAACCCGCACAAATATGTACCTACCAACTCAGACTCTGTCATGCATAAGTATGCCGCAGAGTATAGGGACACGTCAGCAGGGAAGGAGGTGCTACCTCCACATATATTTCAATTAGCGAATCATGCATACTACCATATGCGAAGAACATTGCAGGATCAATCTGTCCTCTTGAGGTGAGTTTCGTTGCGTTGAATTTCTGGGTTTATTACTAACTTCCACTACAGCGGAGAAACAGGTAGCGGAAAATTGGAAAGCCGTAGACTCGCCATCAAAGCTCTCCTCGAGCTGAGTGTTAGTAGTCTGGGTAAAAAGGGCTCCAAGTTGGCCGCTCAAGTCCCTGCATCTGAATTTGTTCTCGAGTCGTTTGGTAATGCTTGGACGTTGTTCAATCCGAACATGTCTCGCTTCAGCAAATACACAGACCTCCAATTCTCAGATCGAGGACATCTCAGCGGTATCAAGACTCTCGATTATTACCTAGAGAAGAAACCAGGTTGTGGGTGCACCATCGGGCAAGAGGAACTTCCATATTTTTTATTACCTCGTCATAGGTGCTTTGCCAGAGGAGAGGCAGCATTTGCACCTGTTGGATAAAAGTGTTTATCGCTACCTTGGCTCGCAGAGCTCTATTGGTACCCGGCTAAATACCATCCGTGAAGAAGATGCGAACAAATTTGACCAGCTCAAAGTTGCCTTGAAAACTATCGGCTTATCGAAACGACACGTCGCACAGACCTGCCAGCTGGTCGCCGCCATCCTTCACTTGGGCAACCTGGAGTTTATGGTCGATCGTAGTCGGAATGAGGATGCCGCCGTTGTGCGGAACATTGATATCCTCGAGATCGTAGCTGACTTTTTGGGCGTCCAACTGTACGCCCTTGAAGCTGCTCTCTCTTACAAGATGAAGCTCCTCAAGAAGGAGTTATGCATGGTGTTCCTTGACCCAGATGGTGCATCTGACAACAGAGATGACCTCGCCAAAACGCTTTACTCGCTGCTCTTTGCTTGGTTGAATGAGCACATCAACCAATGTTTGTGCCGTGATGATTTTGCCACTTTTATCGGCCTCTTCGACCTTCCTGGCCCCCAAAACATGTCCAGCAGACCCAACTCCCTCGATCACTTCTGCATCAACTTCGCTAATGAGCGATTGCACAACTGGATTCAAAGGCGGCTTTTTGAGAGTCACGTCGACGAGTATGCAGCTGAAGGCATATCACGTTTCGTCCCCACAGTTCCCTACTTTGACAACGCCGAATGCATCAGGCTATTACAAAACAAACCGGGTGGACTTATTCACATCATGGACGATTAAACCCGTCGAGCACCGAAGAAGACGGATCAGACAATGGTGGAAGATTTTGCGAAGAGATGGGGAAATCATTCGTTGTTCAAAGTGGGGACATTGGACCGATCTGGATCGTCAACGTTCACAATCAATCACTTCAATGGACCTGTCACATATTCTTCTGAAGGTTTCCTCGAGAGGAATCTGGATGCTCTCAATCCTGACTTCGTGTCTTTGTTACGTGGAGCCAACAACAATCTTGCGGACACATCAGGGGTGGAAGGTTCTGGATCCATCAACCCCTTCGTCAAGAGTCTATTCTCCGGCAAAGCCATCGCTACGCAGGCCCATCCCCGAAATGAAGATACCATTGTCGCAGCTCAGCAGCCGGTCAAGCCAATGTGTGCACCTTCGACCCGCCACAAAGGCACTATTAAACGTATGAACACTGTGAAAGAAGCTACAATTGAAGAGAAGGAAGAAGACGAGCCTCCTACCACTGGTGGGCCGCCATGCGTAACTGGCGAGTTCAGGTCGGCGTTGGACACACTTTTCGAAACCCTCAACGAGACGCAAACGTGGTTTGTCTTCTGCATTAACCTGAACAACTCACAGTTACCAAATCAACTCGAGGGTCGGTCCGTCAAGGGGCAGGTGAGAAGTGCTGGGCTGCCAGAGATCGCGAGAAGATGTGTCAACACACTTGAGGTGAACATGACACCGGAGGAATTCTGTGAAAGGTATCGGGCACCTTTGGTTGAGTTAGGCATCATTGAGGGTTCATATCCGGAACAGGTCGAACAGTCCAGGACGGCTTTGTCTCTACAAGCGAGGGACGTTGTGCTGGGTCAACGCAAAGTCGGTCACCGTCTATATATGTTGAAGCAGCTGTTGACTTTCATCTTATTAGGTGTTCTTGTCACAAGCAGCTTTTCACGGACTCAAGGATCACCTTTGTTCTAGTGATACTGAGGAACAAAAATGAAATTGCATGCGGGATGCTGAAGCAGCGGCTGGTGTCAAACGTCGCGAAAATAACGATCCTTACTCTCCCTACTCTCCTCACCCAATGTCCGGCGTTCAACCATCGGAGGAATCCCCTTTTGGTGCCCAATTTGGTGAAAACGATCAATCCAGCCAAGTCCTTCCTCTCGTCGCCAACGCTTCGCCTTTCCAGCGAGCTGATCTTTACAATGACAATTATGAGGACCACAAATCTTTCAGGAGCAAGGATTATGACGGTCGAAGCAGATATATCACCCACTGGGAAGATTCGATTTCAAACTTTGGTACCGAGTCCTATGTGCCCTCTCGAAACATGTTCCAGAACGCAGACAAAAGGGGTCTTCTCGATAAGGAGGCCCTTGTGGGGGAGATACAGGAAGGAGAGACCACTGAAGTGATGAAGGAGACCTCTGCCCATCGCAAATGGGTTGCTCTTTGTTGGATGCTGACCTTCTGGGTTCCATCATTTCTTTTGAAATGGTGGGGCCGAATGAAGCGACCCGATGTTCGTCAAGCATGGCGAGAGAAACTGGCTCTCAACATGCTCATTTGGTTCATTTGTGCTTGTGCGGTGTTCGTCATCGCAGTCCTCGGCGATGTTATCTGTCCGACCCAACATGTATTCAGCACCTCAGAGCTTGCGTCTCACTCTGCGACATCCAATCCCAACAATGTGTATACTTCTATTCGTGGCGAAGTATTTGATCTGAACACAATCGCTTTCACGCATGAGCGGATCGTCAGTGTCGTACCCTCAAAATCGATTTTGAAATACGGTGGTACCTCAGCAGATAATATATTTCCCGTTCAAGTAAGTTCGTTGCTCGTATACGTGGATTTATATCTTGACAAGCATGTTTCAGGTCAGTGCTCTTTGCAATGGTGTTACAGGCTCAGTAAGCCCGTACGTCACTTTGGACTCCAGCAACAACACGGACGTAAACGCCCAATATCACGACTTTCGGGCATTCACTGCTGATTCACGTCCGGATTGGTATTTCGAAAGCATGACAGAGATGCGCTGGAATGCTCGAGTCGGTTACGTAGGCTACACTCCAAAAGAGCTGAAAAACATGGCGAATACGGGCAGCTCAGTGGGCATCATCGATAGTCTGGTTTACGACGTCACCAATTATATCAAAAATGGACCAGGTATCGGAAATCCACCTGGACAGCAGGCGCCCAATGTGGATCGCGATTTTATGTCCGACGACGTTTTGAACGTCTTCCAGTTCAACTCTGGCCAGGATCTCACCAAGAAAATAAACTCGCTCAATATCGACCAGGATGTCCTCGCACAGCAAAAAGTCTGCTTGCGTAATCTGTTCACTATCGGCAAGCTCGACACCCGACAATCTGCACAATGCCAGTTCTCCATGTACCTGCTTCTCACCCTTTCTATCATCATGGTCAGCATTATTGGGTTCAAGTTCTTGGCCTCGATCAATTTTGGTGCGGCCCGTGCCCCAGAAGATCATGACAAATTTGTCATCTGCCAAGTTCCATGCTACACAGAAGGTGATACATCGTTGAGGCGTACAATTGATTCATTGGCCAACCTCAAGTACAACAATAAACGCAAATTTCTCCTCGTCCATCGCATACGGTCTGAATAAGAAAGGCGGTGAATCCCAGATCATTGTTTACGATCTTGGTAGAGGTACATTCCTACACCGCATATTGTACTCAATATCCTTGGTGCAGACCCTAACCTTGATCCTGAGCCTCTGAGCTTCACTTCTCTAGGAGAGGGCGCTAAACAGCATAATATGGGCAAGGTTTATTCCGGACTTTACGAGTGTTCTGGACACGTTGTGCCATATCTTGTCGTGGTCAAAATTGGTAAACCCACCGAGCGATCACGGCCTGGTAATCGTGGAAAGCGGGATTCCCAGATGGTTATCATGCATTTCCTGAATAAAGTGAGCTCGCCTCAAATACTCCTATGTACCATCGGTGTTGACCCAATATACAGGTTCACTTTGATGCTCCCATGAACCCTCTGGAGTTGGAAATGTACCATCAGATAAAAAATGTCATTGGTGTCAACCCAACTTTTTACGAGTACTTGTTCACGGTGGATGCCGACACTACTGTGGACCCCATGTCCGTCAATCGGCTCATATCTGTGTGAGTAGTTTTTTAAAATTTTCTCTCTGCCTGCTCTAACCCAGTCGCACAGTATGATACACAACAAGAAGCTTATCGGTGCTTGTGGTGAGACTGAGTTGACCAATGCTAAGCAATCCATCATTACAATGATGCAGGTATGTGTGCAATTTGTATGATGACTCCATACCTGATCCGCTGTCAGGTATACGAGTATTTCATGTCTCATGGTGAAGGCCTTTGAAAGTCTATTCGGTTCAGTTACTTGTCTTCCTGATTGCTTCACGCTCTATCGCCTCCAGACTGGAGCGTGAATTCGTGAGTTGCATCCTAATTTGCAGCTAGTGCAGCCCTCTTATGTCAATTTAATGCTAGACACCCGAAGAAATTAATGCCATGGTTCTTGTCAAAATGAAGGAGACTGCCAAGGCTTATCTTGGCGAGAAGGTTACTCATGCCGTTATCATTGTTCCAGCATGCAGTGAGCATTTAGTCCGCATTTTTTGCCATCACTTACTCAATCATTGTTTACAGGTTTCAACGATCAAGCCACCAAAGATGCCGACACTATCACAGATCTTCAGGTCTTTCATATTATCAACAAACCCACCGCTGCCACCATCACATACGGTCTGAATAAGAAAGGCGGTGAATCCCAGATCATCGTTTACAATCTTGGTAGAGGTACATTCAATGTATCCCTCTTGTCCATTGACAATGGTGTCTTTGGGATGCTGGCTACCGCTGACACACACTTGGGAGGGGAAGACTTTGACAGCGACTACCTCGTCAAACTTTACAAGAAGAACACTAGCACAGACATTGCCGGCAATTGACGCGCACTAGGAAAGCTTAAAATGTGAGGTCGAGAAGGCCAAGCGTATGCTCTCCGGCCAGCAGTCCACTCATATCGAGATCGAATCTTTTGAGGACGGCAATGACTTCTCTGAGACACTCACCCGGGCCAAGTTCGAGGAGCTTAACATGGATCTTTTCAGGAAAACTATGAAGCCTGTTGAGCAGGTTCCCAAGGATGCCAGCGTCAAGAAGGAGGATGTTGATGAAGGTCCTCGTTGGTGGTTATACCCGTATTCCCAAGGTCCAGCAACTCAAGGAATATTTTGGCGGCAAGGAGCCTTCCAAGGGTATCAACCCCGACGAGGCCATTGCATATGCTGCTGTTCAAGGTGGTATTCTATTGGGTGAAGTTGGTAGTGAAGATCTCGTCCTTGTCGATGTTTGCCCTCTTACCCTCGGTTATCGAGACTACTGGTGGTGTTTTCACCAAACTTATTCCCTGCAACACCGTATCTCCTAGCCGCAAGTCCCGAATGTAAGCTAATTTTTCATCTGGTCGAATATATCTGACACTGACATATCATTTCTAGCTTCTCTACAGCCGCGGACAACCAGCCCACCATGTTGATCCGGGTCTTTGAAGGAGAGCATTTGATGATGAAGGACAACAATCACCTCGGCAAATTCGAGCTAACCGGCATCCCTCTTGCCCCTCGCAGTGTTCCTCAAATTGAGGTCACCTTCAAAATCGATACCAATGGTATTATGAAAGTTAGCGCTGCCGACAAGGGAATGTAAGTCCCGTTCAAACTTCTACAGGTCTAGGCACTAACATTTATCTCTTCAGCGGTAAGTCCGAATCTATCACAATCATGAATGAGAAAGGCCGTCTTTCCAAGGAAGACATCGAACCCATGGTCCGAGAAGCCGAGGAGTTCGCAAGCGAGGATGAGGCTCAAGGAAATGTATTGAAGCTCATAACGGTCGCCACTCGGTTTTGGTTTTGGTTTTGAGAGCCAGCTTGGTGATCAGGAGGGTCTTAGCGGGAAGATCAACGACTTTGATAAAAGAGTCTCTCGGCTACTACTAAGGAGACCGCAGACTGGATTGACGAGAATGGACAATCTTGTCAGCACTGAGGGCTCCCGCTCGCGTGGAGAGGACTTCAGGCGCAAGAACAAGAACTTGTCCTCTGGCCTTCGTGTCCTCCATCGTCTGCATACAGCATGCAATCATACCGATCATACCCTTTCCTCCATCGCCCAAACTTCAATCGAGATTGACCTTCTGTTTAAAGGTATCAACTTCTACACTTCCCTCACCCATGCTCGTTTCAAGGAACTTTGCCAGGACCTTTTTTGCAGTATTTTTGAGCCTGGTGGGGAGCTCCTCTGTGACTCCGAAATCGATAAGAACTCCGTCCACAATATCATCCTCATTGGCGGATCCACCTGTATGCCCCGTATCATCAAGCTCGTGTCTGACTTCTTCGGCGGCAAGGAGCCTAACAGATGCATCAACCCCGACGAGGCCATTGCATGTGGTGTCGCTGTCCAGGCTGCCATCCTCACTGATGACACATCCGAGAAGATACAGGATATCCTCCTCGATATTACCCTTGTTGCTCGGTATCAAAACTGCTGGTGGTGCTCCCTCATTGAGTGTAGCACCACTGTTTCCCCAAAAAGTCGGAAACATTCTCAACATACTCCAACAATCAGCCTGGGGTACTTATCTAGGTATACAAGGGTGAGCGTGCACACACTAAGACAACAACCTTCTCGGCAAATTCAAACTCTCCAGTGTCTCTCCCGTACCTTGTGGTGTTCCTCAAACGAGGTTACTTTCAATATTGATGCCAACGGTATTCTTGATGTCTTGGCTGCCAACAAGACAACTGGCAAGTCGAGTCATATCACCACCACAAGCGACCAGGGTCGTTTGTCGAAGGATGAAATCGAGCGCATACCTAGGGAGGCTGAGCAATATAAAGGTACGCGTGTCTTGCTCATTTATGTTAAACATTTCACTGACCATACTCTTGTATCTAGTTGAAGGCGAAGCCGCCACCGCCCACATACAATCTTCGCAACTCCATTACCAACGAGAAGCTCGCTGACAAATCCGAGCCTGCTGAAAGACGAATTGGAGGGTATCATCAATGGGACCATTCAATGGCCCGACAACCCACAAGAGGCATCAAAGGAAGAGTACGAGGAGAAACAGAAGGAGCTCGAGGGAATTGCCAATCCTATCATGCAAAAACTCTTCGGCATTGCAGGCGGTAGTGCAGGCAGAGATCTGGGTGATTTTTTCTAGTGCAGGGGGAGAGAAAGGACCAATGTGTGGAGGAAGTTGACTAAAATCATTGCCTTCCTCACATTTCTCTTCGCTTTCTGTGCTCAGGTTGGACGAAAAATCGGTAGATCCACCCATATTCATTATATCATCAAGCTCATGTCGGACTTCTTTAATGACAAGGAGCCTAACAAGAGCATTAACCCAGTAACGAGGAAGGTGCTAGCGACTGCCCAGATTGGAAATACAGTTACCTATTTGGCATGTCCATTTTACTTCTTCGCTTCCACGCTCATTAAACTGCTCCACTTTCCCATCCCAATATTGCTTTACATACTAATTTTATTCGCCTCTGTTCCACACCATCGTGTTGAACTCAAACAATGGCAGATTCCTCGGACAAAGAGAACGAGGCCGCACCCTCAAAGTATCGCAAATTTAATGACGAACGCTCGGATTCTGGAGCGAAGAAGAGGAAGAGGAAGTCGCTGAAGAAGGTAGTATTTAACTTATCTCTTCTGAGTCGCAGGAGCTCATTAGTATTGTGCTATTTCTGCCTAGGCACTCAAAACCAATGAACAACAGCTTGCACAGCAACGCCAAATCATCAAGCAGCAGAATCACGAACTTGAGAAACTGCGTAAAGCCAATGCCGACGATCATTCCGTACAATCTGGCTCAGATGGCTTGGACGATGAAGATCATATCTCAAAGAAAGGGAAACGAGGCAATGATGACTACGGCGCCCTCAAACAGATGCCCTGCAGGCCGGTAAACGATACGCTGTTTGTGATATGCTGTGGATTGACCCAGCATCCATTCGATATCTGGCTTCTATCTCGAAGAACAGCTCAGAAACGGACTCGCTCTCAGACGGACTGGAAGAGGTGAATAAAGAGGCTCAGAGTATCATGAAATCTCTGCCTGCACCTTTGCATCAACATGTTGGCACGAAGTGGTTCAGAGAACGTGTTCGTAGTAAAACTTATCTTTCTTGTGGCTCTTCTGACCCTTATATTTTATAGTTTAAAGAGGGAGGCCGAAGTATATGCTCCAGCCAAGTCCACATTCTCACCGACCTTTTTCCTGGATATATCTTTCCTGATATCCCGGCAAAGGAGTTTGCGGACCGAAAGAAGTGACCACACATGCCTGAGGTTGCAGAGAAACTTCGCGACCACCGCTTTTTATACGATCGTGATCCTAAAACACCCAAGGATCACTTGGATGGCCATCTGTGCAACCTGTGCATACTAAAGGTAAATAGTGTCTGGCTCCGATTTTTCTACTGCCAAAGTGCTAATATGCTGCCTATTATTAGACACTACAGTGTGTTTTACATGGTCCCGCTCTTGTCAAAAGAGGGTCCAGAAGTGCAAAAGCCCGCAAAGTAAATGCACAACTTTGGGGTTGCAATGAGGTAACCATCGCCATGCTTGCGTTCGCCGCCACTGTAGTAAGCAATCTTCTGCTGTTTTTGTACCACTCTCATTTTCAACTTCATCAGGTGTACTTTATTCTCTCCGGTGAGGCGGAATTCACTGAGCAGGGAGTAGATCATGATTTCCGACACTTCTACGAGACTCGCATAACCCTGCTCACGAAAGAATCTCAGAAAAAGGGGGAACACTTTCAGGAACTAATTGACTATTTCAATCGCGAGCTCTTTCCGGAAACCACAGAACCTCAAGGTAGCATGGACAATGAGGAGATGGAGCTTTCTAAGGCCATTGATGATGAGGAAAACTAGGAACAACCCACAACCCAAACCCCCCGGACACAGTCACAGCTGTACTGATGTCGCCAAGGTGTTTGGTGAGGAGGATATGTATGGGCTATTGACAATAAAATGCTTGATACACTACTATTACGATTCGTTGCTCTACATCTCGTACTTCTATCTCTTACGTTTTCGCTTGTTTAACCATCTGACTGCAGTCTTAGTAATAAATATATGAGTGCTGAGAATGCCACGTAATTACATGCAATGGAGTCACCGACACAAACGAGGACAAATGCACTAGTGATTTGCTTTTGCTGCCATCACTACTCACATGGAACCACAGAACGGCCCTCGCTCCCTTCCAATAGTCAATGCCAATGCTACCGTGGAACAAATGGTTCAACTTCGCGAAGAAGGGGCCACATTTGAGGCAGCTTGCAAGAACTTGCAGAGCGAATCACTCGGGTGAGTAATATTTGACAATGGCAGGAATATCCTAATAGCTTGGAGGACTATCAGACAATTGTTAGATAATGCCCACCAACCGCTTGATCCAAACATGACGGATAAAGAGCCGCACATGGGGAAAGCTTCACTTGCAGAACAAGAAGAGGAAGGCAAAAATGCCTGGAATGACAAGGTTAGTATTGATTTGGAATATCTCATATATCGGAAGACAACGGTAATCAACTCACAGGCACTCGAACAAAGGGCAGCCAACACTCGAAAAATTGATGAATACATTATGACGAACTTTTTTCCGACAATGATGGCTGAGGTTGGCAACAAAAAAGTTGCCATGCTGGTGCCGTATCATACCAGACAACTTGATGAGCTGGTGGTTACTGGGCGGCTTGATACTGGGGCCTGGCAAGCGGCTCATAGCGGGGTAAGGGAGTCCACTACGGATTTGCCCATTGAAGCTTTGCGAGCAGATGTTGATCAACCAGCACACGAGATCATTAGTCTTTGCTCAAGGGTCACAGACGACATTATTGCCTTGGAGACTGCGGCGTTGCGAAGGGACACTGCCAAGATCCTGGAGGTTCTGGCCCGAATTGGACAAGAAATGCATGGCATAGAGACATTGGCAAAGGTGCAGAGGGCCGGATTGGAGGGAATGTAAGGGCTCTGTCATGAGTAAAATGGCTTTAGATGTAGTTGATTGTTATTGTCATTAATAGTGAAAGTTAGTGCTATTATTTGACGACAGCAAAATGTCTTGATACTAGCTGACGAAAACTGTGATATATTCTTGTGTTTGGGCCAACAAATATCTCCTCTGTGGCTTAACGGTCTTAGCTCTGGTGTCTCTTCTCGGCTTCTCGGCGGCTTCTCTTAAGGTCTGGTGTTCGACTCTGGCAACTGCGAGTACTTTCCGATGGCACAAAAATGTGGAGTATGACTACCGTAATTAAGGCGTTTATTTATTGCCTCCGCAACTAATAATTTTAAATATCCAATTTTTTTGACCGAGCCATATATGGTCTTATAACACTTTAAATCATACAGAAAAACTAACTATGACAACTGATAGTGGTCGTTGCCTTGAGTTATGTCACCACCCTTGTTGCGTCTAAAGCAGTTA
>KN833014.1:183372-202579 GCA_000827315.1 Piloderma croceum F 1598 | reverse complement strand
AAGGACAAACAAACTGTTGACATCGTGGTATCATCTCTGCAAGTCATCTTCGCTTGCACACCACATTTGGTGACGAGTCGTGTGTTGGACGCTAGTCTGAGTGACATTTTGCCGTCGGTGTGGAAGTGGTTGGAATTCTTCGATATAGAGTGTTGCAAAAAGGGTGCCTTTGGAGTTGGTCGTCATATCAGCGGCCTAGCAAGCATTTCGCACACGGTGGCGGCTTTTGGAGAGTCAGAGACCTTGAGGCGGTTGGTGACATCTACCCCAAATGTGATCAATATGCTTGCCAGATATTGGCTTGCAGAGGGTCAAGATCGCGAAATTGAAGTTCTATTCAATGCTACTGGCATGGGCCGACATTTTACTTCCACGCTTGGCATATTTCTTCGGGCTAAGAACACTACTCCGTGTTGTCTTCTTCCTGATGTCATCGCAGCTGCGCCTGGAGGTGCTAAATCCGTGGCCCGTATTGGTATTCAGCATCTCCATGACGATGCATCCGAAGATCATCCCGATTTCCCAACGATATATCAAGATTTATCGCTCATCGACAACTTCTTTTGCAAATCGTGCCCGGCGCTACATTTGGCATTACTTAATCGTGGCATTATTCCTACCATGATAAGAATGCTCACACTTTTCAATGCGCAAACCATCGATAATATCGATATTACCAACTGCGTTAAGATGTGTTACTCTGTCTTGAGTAGGGCATTCCAGTCCGCCAATGGCACGTCATGGATAGTTCAGGCATTCGACGCAGGACTTCTCCCTGCGCTCCTAAAATCTGGCCGTCGGTTGGCGCAGCTGGACAAGTTTAGCAGCAATCATTGCACAGACCTGCTGTCAGATATCCTCTGCCAATATCTCGTCTACCGTTCAGTTCTATATTCCGCCGGAAAAGTACTGCGAAGAGTGGAACGTCTTAATATCGACCAAGATGTCGCGGGTCCTTTATGGGATGGGTGGTTGTTGTTTAAAGGTCTGGCGCAGGAGCGCATTAAGTTTGTTATCCAGACGGAGAATGACGACGTAGAGCAGAACGGTTGCAACCGAATAGGCGTAAGTGCGCCATGTTCTGGATTCTTATGATTTTTACTGATGGTTGCGATTGCAGTGCGACCAAACTGTTGAAGGTGATTCTCTTTTACGCTGTGCGAGCTGTCTTAGCACGCGTTACTGTGGAAAAGATTGTCAGCGACTTGACTGGCCCTCTCATAAGTCCTCCTGTCAGGAATTGAAACGTGCTCTACAGGGTATTGTGGTTGCGAACGCCATAGTTTCCGAACTAATAATTTCTGATCGGCATTTTTTTCAGAGGGAACGTTTACTCCAGTATCTGAGAGTGATACACACTTTATCGCAAGGCTCGTCATGAGAGATGCATTCGCACATCTAGAGAAGCTCCTCAGTTATATCAAAGAGCAAGGGGAACCGACATTGTCGATCTCGTCGCTCGCTATGAATTTGAACTACACCACTGTCCCCGTGACAGTCACTGTGGTACGTGCGTCGGAACTACGTGGCATAGACGATTGCTGGGACCGTCTTATACAACAAGCCCAGGGAAGCGGAGGAGATTACATATTTACAAGGGCGGAGGTACGACGTGGAGATTTGGTTCCATCTGTGGGGAACTTGATTCCAGCCCCTGTGCGTCGCAGATCATAACGGGATGGTAGATCTCCCGTTATAATTTGTAGTACTATTGCTAGTATGGGGGCATTTGACAGTATAGAAGGGGTTGTTGTGGTTGCGACCCTTAAAAAAAATGGTGATGTAAATAGTTACTGTACGATTTCGATCTATTTGGTAGTCACGTGTCACAGGCGACCTTACCGAAACCGAAATGTGGTCGATGTCACGGGTCACGAATGGGTCTACCGAATGCCTATTTCGTCACAGATGTCTAATTTAGGTAATATCTGGTGAAAAAACGCAAATTTCCGGCGATTAATTTTAAAATTTTACCGTCTAAGGTTCTTGAGGCCTTTTGGTCACAAGATGCAAGCCAAAATCACGCATGAATCAACCAAATCAGTTCCTAATCTGCCGAAAATTTTTCAGTGTCACAGCATCTGCAGGTGCCTACTGAAATGCCGAATCCATCAAACGTGTCAAGGTCACAGGGTCATACCAAATAGATCGAAATGGTACAGTATAGCCACACGTTCCATTAGCCAATTCAGCTGCCGAAGTTTTACACTAAGGATTCGGATTCTCGCTGAAGTCGAATATGCGGCAATCTCACATGCTGCACGTCAAGCAATCTGGCTTCGAAATCTATTACTGTGGCTGAGCCCCTAACAAGTCACACCTACTAACAAGTCAAGCAATATCCCCAGGGCGAACAGTCTCACTACACCCTCCACTATTTCAGAGTTAAGATACTGTATATACCACCATGTTTAAAATCATATTTCAATGAAATTGGTGTGGTTCTGCATGAGCAATCTACTGAACAATCAGGCAGCTCCTGAAGAATTACCAAATACATACACTCCTCAAGACACCATGGCCTCATATGAGACATACTGTAACTTATGGGAAGGGTGATTAATATGCAATCAATGAGGTCATACATAGAACCCCAATGAGTATGAATCCATTTAATTAGTTGCAAAGGGGTCAAGCCTTCTTTGTGACACATGGTTGCAAAGAATGCTTTCACCTGTGGCGAAGCACATACTTAAAGCAAAGACTAAGCTCAATAGTCAAATAACATGCTAATAAAATTACCTGATTAATGAGTGTGAGAACCTTGCCAAGAAGATCCCTGGGATTGTAGTCCATCTCAAGTTCATCAATCTCTTCCCCTTCAGGAGCTGCTGCTTCATTGATGAGACTTGCTAGCCACACCACTTCATTGTCTAGCAAATTGTCTTCCTCATCAAGGTTGTACTCATCATCTTCTTTCTCTGTATCCATAGTTCATTTTGACATGTTTTTTCTGTATCAAGATGGTGTTGGGCATATTTTTTCTAGGAATGCCTTTGAAGCCAGATGCATGGTATGTTCCATACACCTAATTGTATGTCAGCACTACATATTGTGTTAACTTGAATTACTCACCTGCTGCGATGCTGAGCAGCAATCCACTGATGGCCACTCAGATTATCCAAGAAGCATCGCAGAACTCACATTGCTTGATCATTTGCAGTTGCATTGTCAGAGGTGGCCCATCCCAACTATGTACTGTCAGAAAGTGTTGTAGGGAACTAATGTAAGAAATGCACCTTTTCTTGAATGCCATAGCGATCAATAACATGAAGAACCACCACTGCAGTGTTGGCTCCACTGTGATTGCCTTCAATTCCCGTGTATCCTAGAGTTTTGGAGCAAAGTTCCCAATTATTTGGCTGGGACTTGGGTGAAGTGATATAGTGTGCTGTGACAGCAGGGTATGGATCATTTGCCCCAGATATCCATGTGTCAAATGTGATTGAGATCTGTCCCAGAATATTCTACAGAAATTAAATGTGTGTATTGGAGTATCAACTTAACATTGTTTGAGACTCACTTTGAGTTCCTTTTGAATGTGCTCCTCTGCCACCATAACCTATTTCATGATCTCCTCCCAAATTTTTGTTCAGTGAGGGATATCTGCCTCTGAGGTTTGAGGACATTGGTATTTGAGTAGGTGTCAAAAAGGTCCCTTGTCAACAAGTGTAAATGCCTAAAATAATTGGAAAATCAGTGAACTTTGGAAATGCAGGCTTGCTAAATCTCAAACTTTATCTTTGATGACCACAAGCTCTACAATATGTTCAAGAAGACCTTCTTTTGTCCACTTGGATGGTTTAGACTGCATGAATGACAAAATTTGGGCATTTTGGGGGCCTTCTGTTGTGGGTTCTAATGGTGGTTCAACCCCTGGATACAATGTAATGCCTTCTTCCTCACATTTTGTCTTGTATCTTTTCCCATGAGTGTCCCAATTGCTAGATAGACCCAATAAGATGTTTATCAAGAGTAAATAGGAGAGAAAAATACTGATTGATATGCTTCCAGAGAGATGAAATCCCCCTAGTCAACCAGGTCTTTGGCTCTTTGTGAAGTCTACTCAATTCCAACATGTACAGTATTGATAAGCAACAAATGAAGCCAGCAGCAAAATTGATCTTACTTGCAGACTTCGCACCAGTGACCTTTCTCGGTGGTGTTATCTGGAAAAGTGGTTGTGAAAACAGTATGAACATCACCTGTGCATGCATTGTTACCATGAGAACTATGACTTTTTTTCACCTGAAGGTACACATTAGGAGGAAGTGGTATGCAGATATTATCCATACAATACTGGTCAGTCCTTCTCACGCTCTAGCCACAGTTTTTCATATGCATCTGCCTGATCTCCTCCATTCTCATTATTCTCATTGGTACTGTCTGCATCATCACTGTCAACACAGGCTCTCTTGTGAGGCTGAGTCTTCTTTGATACTTCCTTTTATTTCTTCTTGCTGGCAGAATTATCCTTGTGCTTGCTCATTTTTTGCTTTGAGCCCATGTTAGCTTTATCATCTGAATCATGATCAGATGACTGCTCATCAGATGTGTTAATTCCAACAGCTTGTTTTGCCTTCTTCAATAGTTTGACCCTTCAATGACCACCGATTATCTCAGCAGGAACTGCTTTAGACTTCTTAAGTGCCTCAGCAGTTAGCCAGAACTCTAGGTCAACAATACTGAAAATATCATTGCAGATGATGGAGCAACACACTATTAGAAGATGGGCTGGCTGCAGCATTGTCTTTAGTAGATGAAATTGGTGTGTTGTCACCTTCTGAATCATAAAATTGGATTTCACTGGCATCCATCAGGTTCCCTTGAGCATTGAGAGCACAGTTGATGGGGTCAACAGGACTAGAGGTCAACATAATATTTGGTTGGTGAGTTAGAAATTTTTTTCTACATCTTCAATCATATTTATTATTATGGTTGATGTCAGCCAAATGTGCTATTTTCTTCATCATTTGCATGGTCAGCTGGGCTTTTAGCTGTTTATCCTTTGATCACTTACTGTTTTTGCATCATTTATTCTCACCATATTCACACCTACTCCACAGTCTATATTTGCTGCAGCTCATTCTCATTTTAGAATTCAAGGTCTTGATGGATGTTGTCCTCAAAATCAGGTTTACAGTTCAGACCAGTTCGGACCCAGTTCTCAGGACTACAGAGAGTGCAGAACCTTGAACTGAACCTGTTGATGAACTTGTGAACCTGAACCAGACTGAACCAGAACTCTCAGTCCAGTTCAGAGGTTCAAGATTTGAACCGAGGTTCAGAACTGAACTTCAGCAGCACTAGTATCCTGGTTTGAAATGAAGTTCACAGCCGGCTGTGACCCGCTACGAAATACTGCGGATGTTCAGTTCACGGTCACCTGTGACATGTGACTGAACCTACGGTCGAAATGGTACAGTACTCTCTAGTACTCTGAACCGTACTAATGAGGCACCGAAGTCGCACGTGGCACTGACACAAGCGCCCATTCTCGAGCTTGACGCGACTCATTGACCACAACCTCAGAACGCATAACAAATGGGTCAGTTAACCTATTAAATCGCATAGTTGTGTGAATTGTTGATTTTAATTCGATGCAGGTATCCCGAAAGTCTGTCCGAGTCTTTCAACCGTTCTTTTGGAGTCGAAATTGACCCAGTTGCGAACGACTTAATTCTTCCAATATATTTTGTGAGTGGTTCGCAAATGGCTTTCGCTGGTTTTGCTTATAGCGTTGACTTTGAATAGAACGCTACCATCTTACATCACAGCACGTCGCAAAGAACAAGATTCTGGAATTTTGTGAGTCGTTATTGCTTGATCCAAGCCCTGTTTGAGCTGATCGTGTCGTTTAGACAACCTCTACTTCGACTTCAATGGTATCATTCACAACTGTAAGTTCAGTATCATAATACATTTCTCTTGTTCTCTGACCGTTTTATCAGGCTCGCATCCAAATGACGGGGACGCGCACTTCCGATTATCGGAGGAACAGATATACATTCGCCTACGTCGATCATCTCTTCTGGAATATAAAACCCCAGAAAATATTTTTATAGCTGTAGATGGAGTAGACTCTCGGGCGAAGATGAACCAGCAGCGGAGTAGGCGGTTCCAAACAGCGCAGGGAGCAAAGGAACTCAAAGAGAAGGCCGAGAGAAATGGTGAGAAGTTGCCGCATGAGACAGCCTTCGACAGTATCTCGTTCTCTGACCATTTCATCAGGCTCGCATCCAAATGACGGGACACGCACTTCCGATTATATTTACCTTTATATTTACATACGTCGAGCATCTCTTCCGGAAACTAAAACCCCAGAAAATATTTTATAGCTGTAGATGGAGTACCCTCTTGGGCGAAGATGAACCAGCAGCGGAGTAGACGGTTCCAAACGGAGCAGGGAGCAAATGAACTCAAAGAAAAGGCCGAGAGAAATGGTGAGAAGTTGCCGCACGAGACAGCCTTCGACAGTAAATATATCACTCCGGGTGAGTCTCCAAAGTCTTTATTGGCACTGTTAGTTATTCTCACGAGTAATTTTGCAGAGACTTCATTCATGGCTCGACTAGCAGATGCGATACTACATCAGCTAGAAAATTATGGAGGACTCGAACTGGCATGGAGATCAAGTTTGGGCTGTCGAAGAAGAAGAAGAAGAAGAAAGGATGGAATGGGAGGTGCGTAATACTTGTCCCACTGCACAATGATTGTTCTGTCTTGCTTACATCCATATTTTCAGCCTCTTGTTGATCAACTTTTACTTGCTCCACCTCTCGCTCATACCCGAGTGCCTCGATCTCGAATTTCGGGACATCGAACCAACGCTGCCGTTCGACTGCAATCTTGAGCATGTCATCGATGACTTCATTCTGCCCGCCGTCTTCGTTGGCAACGATTTCCTGCTCCACCCGGGCTTACATATCCATGAGAATGGGCTGGAGCGGTTGTTTGACGTGTATAAAAAGAATTCTGCTTTCTTTAGGTATGTTGCTCCAAGCCAGCTTCTGATGTGTTCTCATTGGTTGCGCTTGTAGATGGGTATCTCTACGAAAGTGACACCATTAATACAAAGCGGCTACAGGTTGTGCTTAGCGATATTATTTCCCGAAGTCTGCGGTAACTTATGAAGAGAAGACTGTTACATGATTGAAATTGGTACAGCTGATGTAGACATTTAAATCATCAGCAACATTGGATAATTACTACACAAGGAATGTTTTTCCTCAGGGTGTTATCCTACGAAGCCCATGGCCTGAAATAAGACCCGAATTCATAGGGCACCCAAAAGCCATTGTTGGCATTCCGAAACGCAGAAACCGTGGTGACCACAGTTTGTTCAGCATTGGCTAGCACTAGGGATCTTTCAGCGAGCATAGCGATTATACGTTGGCTCCACATCAAACAACCGCTCCCTTCACCATTGTATGAATAATGGTGCAACCCTTTTTGCTCAATCAGATTGATTAAGGTCTGGGTGGTGAGATGACCATAGATATCAAATATCGCGAAGCACTGTTGGTTATTGGAGTACCTGTAATCGTGATGCCTCACGCTGATAAAGTTTAGTCAAAGATGGGTAATATTATCGTCTCAGCACTCACACGACGTCAACAACTCTGGTGCTCTCGTCCTGCTCTGTGTCAAAAATTACACTGCACGCACGGTTGCTGCTATCCCGATATAATCCTTGAATGCGCCAGTGAACAAGCCAGCCCTGGTGCGATGGTGGGGATGTTTGGGCAGGAATCCCACAAATCGCTATTTGATCGAACCGTTTGATGAGGATTTCGTCCTTCCTAAGTATCGGCAGGTTAATTTTTACACGGTGATTCTAAATTCCCCACCGAAGAATCAAACATAATTAGACAAGCACTATTTCGCAAATATTAAACAAGAACTGCTTACCATGGTGTGACTTGAATATTCAAGATGCGGATAAGATGGAGTAGGTTGAATTTTCTACCTTTATATACTGTGCTGCCTTGGATAAATTAGTATAAGAACATTTCATTTTTGCTATACAAAGGAGAAAGGGCCATTGTTTCCTCCATTCAATTGTCATTTGTGATATTGTGGCTCTCCGACCTTTGGGATCAATAGCGTTGCCATGCGTCAAAGCCATTGTTTCTTCCATGCCTTTGTTCATTGTGATATTGTGCCAGTAGTCCAAGTTTGTGTTACCAAATAATAATAATACCAATGACCATACTACTCTGACCGAGTGTTCTTAAAGTCACAAATGGCTTTGCATTTCACAGGCCAGCGTCAACACTGGCCTAGGTCAGGACTCAGTTTCATAGTGCTCGCAATACCGAGATTTAGTTTGTGGTCATTATCTGGATGTGTTCGCGAACATCATGTGCCACACCAGACCTGTGAATCCCTGGACCATACTATAATTGAGAACAATACCATCTTTTAGAGGCGATGCAATGTTTGTTAAGTAATGTAACATTGAATGCCTCCCGTTTCTCAGAAGTTTGGGATGCGGACCATAAATCTGACTGTGGGTGACGCGGAATGAAGACGAGAATGCCATACTTGGGCTGCCCCAGACTAATGGATTACTGGCGGTGGCTAGAGTCAGGCACGAAAATTTATTTATGGGGCGACACCAGAGCTCACTGCCAACCGAATTGCAGAGAGAATAGTCTTGGCCAATTATACATATTACATTGTCCCAAAAGGACATAGAGAATGGAGGGACTTCAGCGGGCCCTGCGGGTGACCACCAGGCACATTGCCCCGAAATTAAAATTAAAAAATCGTGTCACATAACCTGCACACGAGTTCGGATCTTCCGTGGACCGCGGTGGGATCACCAATGCGTCAAATAGGTGGGAATAACAAGTTGAAAGGCTATCCGGCCATTCCTTACCCTTGATATTCGTCATGAGCCATCATGTACGTGATGTAGGATTGACAGATGTGGCGCTTCCGGATCACTCGCACTGCTGCCAGCAGCGGTTTACTTGCAACTCGCAGGTTTGGGAGGCAAGTTGGAGAGAAGGAAATCATTAAAAAATTGTTCTCGAGTGTGAGATATCAGTCGGACGATTCTTGAGTAACCCTCATGACTACGAGTAGTCGTCATCTGCACAATGTAGGACTTCTGTGAACAATTGTGTGAAATGCGCAGTTGAGTCACGTCTAAAAAGGCAGTTTACATAATCAAACCACCGCACAGCCATATGATAAAAGACCGCTTCAAGTTTCCTTCCTTTCTCTAACCACTTCTACACAAGCAACGGTGAGTTCTTCATACATTCAGGGCATGGTGAACTTTGTTTAATTTAGGTCTGATACTAAGATATTGTTCTGTGCTGGTGAACATGACAGACAAGCTGAACGACACTCTCACGCGTTTTGCTAGCCTGAGCGATTTAGAAAGAACTTCAACAAAGGTGTGTGTCTCTTCAGCATTATTATATCCTAAATCCGATATCTCGAAACAGGTCTCATCTTTGGATGCCTGGACGGATGATGAACTTGAGGAGCGTATAAAAACAGCCTCACCACTTCCGGATGCTATATACACTCTTTACACTACATTCTCCGGCGGAACTGGCCCAATGATTATCGGTCACAACGTCTACGATCTCTGCCGTGACACCGTCGTGAAAAAAGGAGTAGATTGCTACTTAGCTCCTGAAGCGCGCGCGTTGGATTTCGTCCGGGCGCACACCTCCATCCCTGTCCCAAAAGTTCGCCGATATATTGTATCTGGGTATCATGCGAATCTTCTGATGGAAAAAATCGAGGGAACGCGCCTCGATAAACTCTGGCCCTCTTATTCCCCGTTGCAGAGATTCCTAACTGCGTGGATCCTCCGTGGTTATATCCTCGAGCTCCGCAAAGCTTCTAGTCTCTACCATCGCTTTCACGTTCCAGGACCGATGGCTAATGATCCTCAGCAATGTCATGGACCCGCATTCCTCTTCGGAGACGACTACCAGGGTCCATTCGAGCACTCTAGGCAGCTTTTTGACTATTTTAGCAAGCGGCCCGGGAATAGTGGTCTTCGTTTCGACAACTCTTACGATTCCCAACCTCTAGTGTTGACGCATAATGATCTGAGTATGCGCAACATCATTGTGGATCGCGATGGGAAGCTATGGCTAGTAGACTGGGAATGGTCAGGATTTTATCCGCCCTTTTGCGAGTACATCGCCACCAAGAATGCAGCATTTAACGACAGAGCGCCTAGGAGCTGGTGCAATTATATACCGCTGATCACTGGGATTTGGTTGAATGAGGAGAGGATGGTCGCACGTGCTTTCCCATGCCATCTAGGGTACTCCCATGCCATCTAGGGTACGCTTGCATTCAATTTCTCTCGTGCTCATCAACTTATTTATATTGTATCTTAACTGGATTTAAAGGATTAAAAAATGGCGGCAGAGGCCTCGACAAAGTTGCGTCAAATCGCCGATATGGGTATGCTTTTTGTAACTCACCCTGAATTCCACACAGCATAAACATAGGAACTAACATGTACGACCATTAAAACCAATCTGGCAGAAGCAAATATTCAAAATATTTCCTCACAATAGAAATAAATCCATTATGCCGCCGTGACCCGATAACATTGCCAAGCCGATTCCGGTGATCATCAATCGCTGTTCCGAGGTTTCGGACGTAAAATGTGGATATATATGCAGGTTTCGGGTGCACACATTGCTGTTCGCAAACGGTATATACAATCGGGGAATAACAGGATGGAGTGAGGAGCGGCATGGTACTTTACTGTGCATAGAAATAGTTGGCATCGAAATTAGTACTAGACGGAAACAGAAGACGTACCTATATATATTCCGGTTTATCATTCCATCCGACATGTAACTATGCAAATGGGGCATGGGAGGAATGAGTTTGTCAACAATTTGATTTGGCAAGTGTTATGCTCCGGGTATGGCATATACCAGTCCCTCAGTGACAGGAATCTAGGCACGGTACCAGACATGACAATGCCCGCAAACACCTTGCTTGGCACAGTGCGTATCCCAAGATTCCTGCGGTATCTGTTATGTTGTTCTCATAGAAGGCAGTGATAGCCTCTGCAATGAGCTGAGGTTCCATCTCATTTGAGGACCTGTAGCACTAATAGACTGGCAGTTGAACAATTAATTGTTTGTATTATGTGCCTGATTGAATGTGACATACCTTGTCCTCCTGCACATGTAGAATATAACTGTAAGGGGACCACCCATTTCTGACTCCGCACAACTCCAACTCTTCAAACACAACTCTAATTACATTTATGGACCCACCTCCTCATCACAAGCCTCATTGCACTCACTTAGCTTACCTACTGTACAGTCCTTTCCCATGCCTGCCTGGCATATGTAGTTGTCATCCCTAGCAGGGTTTTCCTCAGAGTATTCTCTTTGGATTCCCCCCTGCTAGGATGAGTGATTTCCTCAGCACCAGATGTTAAACTGTAGACAATTTTCCATGGTTTCCAAACATGCAATGACAAGACTCTGCACAATTGCTAAGTATGGTGTGAATTTGATTTACTGTTCTTTAACAGTCAATCACAGGCTAGCTGGTCCAGGAAAAATGGTCAAGCTTCACCTGCTGTTCGTAGGTGGGGAGGTTTGTTTTGTATGTATGGTCTTTATACGTAAAGACTTGGGAACAATTGTATGTCATCTACTGCTACTGACTACAAACTTGCTGGACTGATTTCTTGATGACCTTGATGTCACACAATCACACTGTTGACGTGAGGAATATACCGAATTCCACACAGGATAATCTTAGAGCGAGTCAAGATGATAAGAGCGATGTTAGAGAGCAAAGACAGTAACTGGATAACAGGTTGTGCACATGGGCACAGGACTTCAAAGACTTTAAAGAGACTTAGACTTCAGCTGATTGTAGCTGAATCTCAGATCAAAACTTGGCTGGTAAATTTGTTGTTATTTCTGATGCCACAGGGCTTCCTTATATACACATTTGAGAACCTAAGATCTATTTACAGATTTGTCCCTACCATTAGGGAAATCCCCAGGAGACATCAAACATACATCTTTGATCAACTGTGCTTTTACAGCATGTACGAGAATTACATTCCACTTGTAGTAATATTTGCTTCATGCACAGTCAATGCACAGTATTCTCATCAAAGCACAGTCAAAAGCACAGTAAAGCACAGTATGCACCATGTGTACCTGTACCTGATCACATGCTCTGCTATCCCCTCTCACGTGATTGGCTACTGGCAAAGATTCAAGCCTAATCCTTCCAAAGTCTGCGATTCAGAAATATAGTCTGATATATTCGTAACAAAGTATTCAAATCAAAACTGAGCTAATGGTTCTACATGATAAAGCTGCAAATTGAGATATTGAGATAAAGAAAGTCAGCAAGAACTCGATGAAAGATAACAAAACAGCATGACGCGATACCTGGGTCCATTCCTACTCTTCCTGGCTTTGCCTCCCTTACTGCATTGCTGTGTTCTGCCCTTCCTGCTCCATCTGACCCAACTCTGCTCTCTCAACCTCTTCACTCCATGGCAAATCCTCTACTTTTCTGAAGGGCAGAGGGCTCCACTTGTTCTCCCAAGTGCGAAGCGAAGGGAGGGCATACACCTTCTCCAAAACTTGCTGATGGAGAGTCGATATCTCATACTTGAGGTGAGCTGCTTCCTCATGAGCGTGATACTCAGGAATAGCAATGAGGTCGGTGGGTGGCTCCAAAGACTCTGGGTTGGGGGAGCGTGAAAACAAATCGCAAGTGAACTGATAAATGACATAGCCCTCCTCATGACGGAAGGGCTTCTTTAGACGAATGAAAATGATGGGGTAGTCTGTGACGGGGAGAAATGTCGAGATCGAGGAGTCTTCGAGGCGTAGCGCAACTCCCAACTGGAGTTTGGTCTCATCTGAAGGGAAAGCCCTTCCAAGGTGACCAGGCCCAGTGACAAACCATGCGCATGGACGAGTGGGGAAGCGCATATAGAATGGGCCAACGGTCTGGATGGAGTGGTAATCACAAGTGTGGAGGCCACCATTGTCCTCCTTAAGACTGTGTTGGAGGAGACGGTCCCAAGACTCCATGTCCCTCAGCGTTAGGTCAAAGTTGGGATACATCGATACTACTGAATACGTGGGCGCTAGGTGACCCAGTGTCAAGTCAACAGCTGCTGATTTGTCCGGCAATGGAGTTACAGGTGGTGTTGGGACAAGATCCTGGGTGAAGGTAGGCTCATCATTGGCAGGAGCGACAAACTCGAAGTTTACAAGGGTATCGACTTCAGTAGCAGATGGCATGGTGGGGATGTAAAAAGTGGGGTACGTCCTTCCTGACCCTTTTTAAGCTTTTCATGATCCGCTGCGCACCCAATTTGGCATGCTTCTTTCCCAAATAGTCCTGTGTTCCACTGTTCTGGCTCCACCAGAGATACACACTATGTCCATCCCGATTTCTTCACATGGTCAAATGCTTCTGCACTCATGTTACGGTACACATCTTGGCAAGTTCCTAAGTAAATTCCTACTGCCTGCTTTCTTAGAGTAAAATTTACAGAAAAACCTGTCAATACTGAGAAAACAATTTCAATGTATGACAATGGGATTGAACAGAGCAACTCAGAGCACTCATCTTCTCCCCTATACACCGCACCCAACACCCCCTCCTCTTCTAAGTGGAATTTCAAAGACCCAAAGAAGATTCCAATGGACTCTGATGCCAAAGACCACATCTCTAGACTCAAGTCCAGACTCTCCAAGGTGAGGGAACAAGCTAGGGTACAACATAACATCCTTGACCACATCCTACAACTGCTGCAACAACTACCAATCTCCAGAGGCATGCAAGCACCTCAGAATCTACTCACAGTCACTGCCACACCAATGGTCCATGCTCTGCCAGCACCTGTTGCTGCTCTGATAGCCTCTGCTCCCCGCAAACCATTGCACAGACTAAAGCCTGCAACCCAAATGACTTGGATGGGGACCAACTCAAGAGGCAAGCATTCCTCAATTCATGCCAGCTCTACATTGCCCTGTGTGAAAGTCAATTCCAGGATGACCAGGCTAAAATCCACTGGGCCCTGTCCTTCATGAAGACCAGACATGCTGCCCTTCACCAGAACCATATTCTTCAAAAGGAAACCACAGAGGCTCTCCTGGCTTTCCTCTCTTGGAGGGGGTTTGAACTGGAATTTGTCTCCAAGTTCTGCCTAAAGAATGTGGCAATGGTGGCCATCACCAAGCTGGAGTTGACATGGTACTACCAGGGACAAAAGCCAGTGGATGACTACATTGACAAATTTTTAGAACTGGTCGAGGAGGTGGGCTACTCAGATGGCCTGTCCATTGTTATGAAATTTCAGAAGGCTGGACTGGGATATTCAGGACCACATTGTGGAGATGGTGCAAGGCAGACCAGAGGATGATGACCCGGAAGAGTGGTATGCAGCCATGTGAGTGCTGCATGCCAATTGAGCTGTAGATCAGGCCTTTCATGGCATGCAGCAGCACTTACTCTGATCTGCTACTCCAGTATCTCACTTCCAGACATTACAATACCCCAGAGTACCTGCACAAGCATCCAACATCCCAACACCCATGGAGATTGATGCAGTGCAGTATAAGAACCAAATTCTGATGCTCTGCAGATGTTCTGGAGAACTAGGACACTTTGCAAGAGAATGTCTGAAAAGTTATGATGTGTGGTACATGACATTGGATGAAAGGCAGGACTGGATTGAGCATCTCTCCAAGACAGATGTCATGGCGGCGCAAACTCCGACTCCGGATCTGGAGGCCATGGAAAGTCCACCAAAGGGAGTGAGTGAGGCAGAGGAGGATTTTATGTCTCACAGCAGGTGAATTGTATGTCCCTGCTGTCAACTAGCAATTGTTTTGAGGTCCTTGAAGTATATTCAGTGGAAGACTATTCAACAGATCTGACTGATGAAATGACTGCTCAAGACATGCAACCAACTCCAGAAACTCTGGAGACTCCAGCCACTCTAGTGACCTCTTCAACTTACCCAGTCCACCTGAAACATTGGGAAAGATGGCTTCCATGGAAGTACATGGTCGCTGCCACCCCCTCCATGAACTCCCTGGACATCAAGGTTGAGATCGTGACAACTGACACTCAGGAGACTAAGTCCATGAAAGCCCTCCTTGACTGCAGAGCTGATGGACTTTTCATTGACTGGGGCTATGTACAGAAGAACCAGCTCACTACCTGAGCCCTTACATGCCCCATCCCAGTGTAAAATGTTGATAGCATGGCAAATGAAGCAGGATCCATCTGTGAGGTGGTAGACATTGTTCTCTGGTACTGAGACCACACAGAACATGCTCAATTTGCTGTAACCGGTCTTGGCAACCAGGGCATGATACTGGGATACTCCTGGCTTTGTGAGCACAACCTGGAGGTTGATTGGAGTATGAGTGAGGTTAAGATGTCCTGATGTCCAGGTCACTGCAGCACCTGCAGGATGGAGATCAAGCAAGAGGACCACAAACACCAAGTGAACTCTGCACCTCTGAAGTCATTATGTGAACCTGTCCCCTCACAGTTTCATGACTTTGAGCATGTGTTCTCCAAGGTGTCATTTGATGCGCTGCTAGACCACAAACCATGGGATCATGCTATTGAGCTGGAGTTCAGAGCAAAGGCATCCTCCACCAAGGTATACCCACTCTCTCTGAATGAGCAGACTGAACTGGATGCTTTCATTGAGGAGAATCTGGCATCTGGCTAGATCCATCCCTCCAAGTCCCCAATGGTAGCTCTGGTATTCTTCATCAAGAAGAAGGATGGGAGTCTCTGACTGGTCTGGGACTACCAGGTGTTGGATGCAAAGACAGTAAAGAATGCACATCCACTTCCACTCATCTCTGACCTCATCAACCGACTCTGGGGTGCACGTTACTTCACCAAGCTTGATGTCTGGTGGGGATACAACAATGTCTGCATCAAGGAAAGTGATGAATGGAAGGCCATGTTCCACACAAACCAAGGACTTTTTGAACCTGTTAGGAATATTGGTCCTATTATCAATTTATATGCATATTTTAAATTCCTTTTTTAGTTTTCTCACTTACTATTCCAAACTGATGTTTTATTACTATTTTCTTCCAAAGATATGCCCAGAAATGCTACATTAAAGATAATTTCTGAGATAAGTGCTAAGTTCACACAGAAACACAACCACTTAGTGCTTCAGGTCTTGGATAGCATTTACATTTGATTTTTACATTTAAATTGAATAATTAATATCATCGGATATTAATTATACTAATACTCTACGATCTCGGACTTTTACATACTTTATTTAGATCAGTTTAAGCTCAAGCAAGGCCACAGAGTCACTCAGAAAGTGCAGCTTTCACCGGAGACAAGAACCCTTTTGTGTGGATTGCAAAACCTACACATAACCTTCCACATTTGTTAAGTATGTGATCAAATATGCATGCACCAAAAATCTTGTCACAAATTTTAAGTTTGCGGAAGAATATGTAATGAACAATAACAAAGCAAATGATTTAAGTTTATAATTGTGCCATAACTGATTCCACTTTTGGAATTTGTGCACCACACAGAATTCAAATATAGTGACATAACAAAACCTTCCAATTATTTATATTATGTTACAAGTCTTTAAATGATAATTTAAAACTTGTTCTTTTAACCCAGGTTTCTAAGTGAAATTCTCATCCTAAGATTTGTGTCGTATACCATGTGAATGCCAATTACTTACTGTGTGAATAAATTTTGTAGTCTCCATTAACTGAGATTCAAAACCAATGCAGAGTTTCAATATAAATGGAAATTTTATAATTCTGAAACAAAATGGCCATATAACCAAACTCATAGCTTAGAATTGCTCAAATACAAATAGTAGATTCCTTCCTATGTATATATAGAATATATATTATTATTTTCACGATTTTAGGAGTGTTGTAATACTTCGAAAATGTTTTCTCAGTATTTACAGAATTTTCCCTGTAAATTTAACTATTCTGTTTGGACTGTAGGAAATTGTTAAGAGAATTAGCGAACGCACCAAGTTAAGGGTAGTATGAGTATAGCAATGGCCTAAAATGTACTAGTCAGATCATTTCGGACTTAAAAGGAGATTAGGACCAGTTCCAAGGGAATGGATCAGGGAGCCGAATAACTAAGAAGCATGCGTATATGGGCGCATGGCGCATCAAATCAGAACTATAAATTGAACAAGAACTCACTTCGCTCCTCAAACCCTTACTACCACCATTCCCCCCATATTCACAACACCTAGTCATCCATTCTCCCTCAACCATCAATCATTATGAATACTTTTGACTCGTACCTTTTGCCGCCTTCTACTCTTGATTCTGCAAATGATGTAGATGATTTGCGATTCCTCTTTCAGCGCCCCCAGACTCCACTCCCCACTGAACCAACTTATACCGATTTCACCCCATCCCATCTTGAGTCTGCGCTTCTGACAGTACTTTCAGGCAGCCCTACCGATTCGATTAACCCCATGTCGATGTTTTACACTTCAGAAGGAGTCGCCAAGGTCTGGGATGACTTTTTGCAGACGAATGCAAAGGGAAGAAATGGCGGTTTCCATGCCAAAGACTACTACGTTGTTCGCGCTGTCAGCCCCTACTTCATGCTGGACCCTACTGAGCCGGGCGCTTGGTTCGTCACTTGGCCTGGAACTGCTGGAAAGGATAACCCTTCAGGCATGTCCAGGCTGATCACAGGGACCCCACTGTGTCTCAAGGATGTATCTGTTTGCGCTTACACTTGCGCTGATACGCTCGCAGTGTGTCTATCAATGAAATATAATAATCACCAATATATCACTGCTGTGTCGCGGACTGAGGGGTGCAAGTGGGTAAGTAACCTTTCCTTGAATGAGTTTTTAGATGATTGTTAATGAGTTTTACGGTACGCGACGCAAGACTGATGGATAAAACACGTTTTCCGATCGCAAAATACGAGAACCGATCGAACGCGATCAGCTTTCCGACTCTAAGACGCGGGACTAAGTTCGAGAGGCAAAGACGCGGGTCGCAGACGAGATCTAAACTGTCGAGTGAGGGGGAACTAATTTCTTATGTTTTATGCTATGTACAGGGTAGTATTTATACTAAGTGAAAATTTAAAATGAAAAGGAAACAGCATGTAAGATATACCAGGCGGCTAAATCACCGGAGACGCGCGTGTAAAAGTCCAACAAAAGGATTACCGTTTTCAGACTCGACTCTTGGTCACGTGACCTCTCGGTACTTCAGATCCCCGATGCCGACAAGATGCCGAAGCGGTTTTGTTGACGCGTCCCCGCTGTTGTGATGTGCTGGCGGGTTAATGAGCTCGGTAATGAAAGAATCAATTGATAAATTTTGTAGGGAGCGTCGCGGTCTTGAGGCTTGGCTATAACGGGGTGATGGCAACGTGATCATGTGCGGTAAAATCGGAAATGGTCGGATAACTTCGAGATCGGTCAGGAATGGTCAAGTGACATCTGTGACACGTGACGTCTTTATGTAATGGTCCATCCGCGTCAGAACGAGTGCGATAAAATGCAAAATTTCACGGTTCACCAGTTAGTGGTCTCATCATCTCCTCCCTACTGAAATACTGACTGTCCGCAGTCAGGACGCGGTCGGTAGTTGATAAGGCAAAACGCGCTGAGTCAAAGAGAAGCTCTGCGGTCGACATGCGGCATTACCGCCCAGGGTGATCGCAATACCGAAACCGATGATTGGTCACCTGCCCGCATGTGTCCGCACAAAATCCGCACAATGACCGCGATGCGACTATGCGATCAAGCCTGTGCAAATATGGCCCGTGCGCCAATCCAATGTTAAAAGTGCCCAACACCACCCGATCCCTCTCCAACAACTTTGCTTGTTACCCACTACGCCGACTACTCTCCTTGCTTCTCATTAAACCCGCCTCTAGCTGACATGTCTTTTACTTTCCAACCCGACACCCAGACCGACTACGAGACCAATCTCCGAGCCGAAATCCGGCTCACTTTCGACGAATATCCGACTGATGGTTCGATGACTCCAACCCGCATCCGCACGTGGGCACGCACTTTCTGCCGTGATGTGGTAAGTGTCATTACCGATCCCTATTCATCTAATGGCTGATTCCTTTGTATGCCGTAGAGCCTCTACGTCCGTCATTTCCCCGTAAATGAGGAAATTCAGATCTACATTGATCGGGC
>KN833014.1:115005-147825 GCA_000827315.1 Piloderma croceum F 1598 | reverse complement strand
GGTTTTCGATTTGGCAGGGTCAAACCCCTTCCCTCGCGCGATCTCTTCATCCCGCCATCCCACTACCACCACCCTTTCTACCTCACCCAATAGGTCCTCACAATGACCCATGCAATCCGCTTCAGCATGAGACCGATGCTGAGTGTGTTGCGCTCGATTTTCGATTTGGCAGGCCAAACCCCCTCTCCCGTGCGATCTCTTCGTCCCGCCATCCCACTACCACCACCACCTTTTCTCCCTCACCCAATAGGTCCCCACAATGACCCATGCAATCCGCTTTAACATGAGACCAATGCTGAGCGCATCGCGCTCGATTTTTGATTTGGCAGGCCAAACCCCCTCTCCTGCGCGATCTCTTCGTCCCGCCATCCCACTACCACCACCACCCTTTCTCTCTCACCCAATGTGTCCACACAATGACCCACACCATCCACGTCAACACAAGACTCATACCAAGCACGTCGCGCTCGGTTTTCAGTTTGACAGGGCAAAACCCCCACCTCTGGTCGATCTCACCACTCTGGCCTGCCATCACTTCAACTATGGTGTCCCCCCCATCCACCACACTCCCTCCATGTCCCCCGCCCTCCCTTTCTGAGCTGCAGCTGATACCAAGTGCGCGCGCTTGGTATTCAGTTCGGGTGGTCAAATTCCTCTACCCTGCTCGATCTCTGGTTTCCTGCCTCCCCCGCTTTCTATATCTTACTTTTAGTACCATATACATACCCCACATGTCCCCATGTCCCAATTTGCAGTGTAGTTATGCCCATCTGTGTTATATAGTCAATGCAATATTTAATTTTAAATATACCCAAATAGGAAGGATGCCGACGCGGCGCACTTGCCTTCCTGATTGAGCCAGTTATCCCACTGCACGTCGTGGTACGTACTACCTAATGAGTCCAACAGCCTTAGACTATTCAGGACGATATTTCAAATGAATTTCATACCAATGGAGCCATGTGCTGTGATAAAAGGCACCAGGTGGCTGAAATATAACATACACCTAATTTGGGAATGTGCCAGCCACTGCAGGGCCCTTAGGTGCAGACATCACAATTCCCCAGGCCCCAGAATTGAGGGGGACATTGCAATGTTTCCAGTGTAATTTTCCAGCCACATCACAATGTGGCTACTTGGACTGGTGTGCGCCTCAGAATTAGTAGCCACTTCATCTTAGAACCTTGAACCTCGCCTCTCAACATCATTTTTGTGCTCCTTGTATTAGTTCTCATTCTCATTTGCCCAAATTCACTATTCATGTTACAATTGTCACTTGTTACTATTGTGCATCACATGGCACATAAAAACTCATTTCATTACATCCTTACCTTAAAAGGAAAGGTTACTCACCAACTCACACCCTCAGTTCGCAACACAGCAGTGTTGTATTTTTTATTTATTTCATTGATAGATACACTGGGAGCATATCAATGTGTCCACTAGTGCTTGTCAACACACCTTTTGTTTGGGGGAGGGACAAGGAACTGACATTGCTGTTCTGACACTATGAGTAGACAGGACTTTCCCATCTTTACCTTGAAGGACGTGCCTGGATATTGTTAGTCCTAATGCATGCAAGAGAGGTTTAGACTTACACATTGCCATTGTATAGGCCAAACACATAGACATCTTCAGAACTTGTGGAAAATGCTACTCCTTTTGGAGTTGTCTTGTCCATTTGTGCTGAGAATATTGTGCACATTTATTCCAATACACTTGTTCAGCCCATTTTGCATTGCTCTGCTACCTTTCTAACAGCTATCACATATTTTGCATTGGAGTGGACAGCATGTTCACCTTATGGAAAACAGTTGGCGTCGCTGCCTGGGTTGAAGATATGCAGATTAATAAACACGAGAGCGTCGTGCACTGCGGCGGGACTGCCAATAGACAATTATGATTCATCCGGATAAAATAGTAATAGACGTTGACAACACATCAATCCGTCTGATATATACCAACTTCCTGCTATAAGGATCTTAAACAATTCGGCTACGTCTGGCAAGTCGTTGGTCTACTCAACTGCCATGGTGCCAGCATAGATGATTGCGAAAGTTGGCCGACAGAGCATCATAGGCCCCAATAAACTCGCGATTCTATCGAGAGTAATCCTCATTCGATGCGAGGCGATCAGCAATTAACTCAACAGCAGCGGCGATACGTGCTAGACTGGAGTCAATCGACGCCAGATGCACAGTAAGGTCATCAGAAATGATCAGCCGAGAAGCGGAAGAGATTGCCTTCACGGTAGATGTTTCTGGATCGGGCTGCAGAAAAGGTGTCTGCGGATCAGGTATAGAATCGTCAACAGTGTCGTCTTGAACAACATCCTGCGTGACCAAGTATTCAAGTTCGGGGAACTTCACTTTCTCGGCAGCATACTGGATGTCACGAGATTCGTCAATGACGTCTCCGTATTCCGGACATAGGACGTAACCAAGACAAGCCATCGTCTTCCTGCTCGCCAGGCGTCCTTGCGTAAGGAGGATCTTGAACGCGTATACCCGATTACACGAGAGGTCAACCAATGCCGAAGCTCCCCACTCCCATGCACCATCCCCCCTTTCGCCCCCAATTTCCAAATCTACCTCGGTTTCACGCGTTTTGATAGCGTGGTACACGATTTTCTGAAGCCGAGTGACATCAATCGTGTTATCTCCCATGCTTCCACTGAAGGCGATGATCCGATCCTTCTCGGAGCCCTTCTCAACATGAACGCCGTTCCGAGTCCAAAGTTCAGGATCATCAAAATAGAAGAACGCGAGGTCGGTTTCATTTTGTTTCTCCAATGGGTATAAAGGGTCAAATACATGTTCAATGACGAGAGAACATTGTTCGCCTTCGATATCCTTCATGAGAAGTTTGAGGCGAAGAGGGCGCTTGCGTGCGATAAAGGCGCGGTTGAACCAACGAAGCTCAAGTTTCGCATCATTGTCGGAACGTGGGACGGAGATCCTAAATTTGAAGGACCAAGACTGACGCGGATCAATGGTGATGGGAAGCTGTACCCCGTCGAGAAACTCGAACGACTTCGCTGAGCTATATGTCCCCTCACCTATCAGACGGAAGGAGGCCGACACAGAGGCGATCGTAATGGGAGTCGTGGACGAGGCAGGGGATTTGTTGAAGACTGAAACGGTGCCTTCAAAATTATCCGAATCGTAGGAGGCAAATTGTTGGTTAGGTTTAAGCGGAGGTTCGGAGGTAGGTATGATTACTACTGGGAGGGCAGCAGAGGTACTGGTTTTAAAGTCTGTTCGGGTAGGACGGATAGGTTTGTCAGTCAGCTCTGGACTGATGCGAATGGTCTCAGGGAGTGTGTAGGGAGTTTTAGGCTTATAAGAACGTAAGCCACCTTCGGAGAGAGCAAGGACATTGCCTGATTGGGTGCACGTAGCAATGTCAATTGGGCAGACTCTGATGAAGGGTGTATTGGAAGTGGCTGCCTTTGCGGTCAGCCGGACTCCAGAGATAGTGCCCTCGGAGGATAGGACCCATTCAGCCATAGCATATTCGGATTCGTCAGAGGTCGTGCGAAAGATCATGCTGTTACCAGTCATGCGTACGACTTGAGAGATGGCGTGGAGATCATTTGTAGTGAACGTATCAAAAAAGTACTTCTCGGAGTACCAGACCGTTCCGACACTTATGATGATGGTCTGCTCATCTAAAAGATCGGCACGAGATACCCAACGAAGAAGACGGCCAATAAATGCCTTCTGAACATCGTTCTTTACAAGACTATGATCTTCAATGGACGCCCATTGGTCGACAGTATCCACATAATTGTTGATCTTCCTTGCCCGACCGAAGAATGGGCCATACGGGTAGTCACAGTGGTGCTGTGCGCGGTGGGATTGACATTGACAGGGATGGCTATCTTTATCGCCGCAGCATGGGTAGCACCTGTCCCATGACGAGTATTCTGCACGATGGAAATTGCAGGATTTAGGACCGTTCGTAGAATGGCGGAATGGCATATCGCATTGGACGCACACGAACCGCTGCTCCTTGTCGGCGTCCGCCATCTGAGTGACCAATTCTCTGATTCCATCGACTACACTAGTGCCGACAGTGTCCTTCAGTATGCGCTGAAGGCGGGCCTGGTTCTCCTGCATCAGATCGGAGAGGTCCGTGTTCACCTGCTCCAATACATTGCCGTCTGTCTTCAGATGTAGCTCCTCTGCAAACTCTGCGAGAAGCATTTCATCCTGCTTAATAGCAGCCAAACCACCGTGCTCAGCAATGAAGCTCTGTGCAATGTCGTCCTCAGGATCAGTAGGCACAGACCGAGTAAGGATATCGAGTTGGCCACTTTGGTGGATTTGAAGGCTCATCATCAAATCGTTGGAGCACGTATTGACAGAATGCACGCAGGATGCAAATTTGTCCCGATTGCTGACGTTCAGCCGACGTGCGATGAGACTCTGCTTGCGATACGCCTGGATGAGAGAAGCAGCATCCCGTAGTGCAGTAACCATGCGGTCAACAACAAGCCTCGTCGGGTCCATCATCTTCACGCGTCTTAGGACTGTAAGATGACCGAGCATGAACGTGATGCGGTCCACAAGATCGTTACATTTCGCGTCTGCGTCGCGCGCCTGCTTCTCTATCTGGATAATAACAGAAAGGAGGACAAAGGCGGGAGCGACAAAGGGAAGGGCTCTGCCGAGGTCTGAGAGCTGCTCCAGTAGCTGGATGGCGTTCTGGACTGAAGAGTTCTCCCACAGCTGGTCTGCGGCGACACCAGCGATGCCTACTGCCTGGACGGACATTGTACTGAGCTTGCTCCGATTACTGGTTCGCGACTGAAGGAGGGAAACCAGTAAGGAACATCGCTCAAGCCTAAATAGGGTGGTTTCGTACGACTGGAGCGCTCATGATGATTTAGTACAGCACGGTTGTCACGGTTTGAGGGAGTTACGGCGAGGTTAGTTGACGGCTTAGTCAGCGGTCAAATTGACACAAAGAGAGTGTGCCTGTCCCATATTTGGAACCTATCCCGAACTCAGTACTATCCTTCCGCGTCGAAACCTGTCCTAACCTCGCCAAGTGCCAGTAATGATCTTATATTACACCGGCCCTGAACGGCGTGGAAGTTTGACCTCTGCACCTTGGATGTCAGAGGCTCTGACATCCAAGGTGCGAAGACTTTTCCGGGCCAGCTCGACGGGGATTGATAGATGCCGATTTCACCAAATATTATTTCATACATAGTTTATCTAACACCTCTCGAACGTTGACGACATCTGGACAACCCGTGATGTGTGGTGACGCCCCAGTACCTCGGACTGTCTACGAGAGTTGTGAGCTGCTCACACCAAGTTGACGTCCATAACAACCCAAATTAGACTAGTTCAACATACCATGTTTCGTTTCGCCGAATGATTATCTGATACAAGAATCCGCCGATACGCTTCAAATAGTAAGCCTCCACCTCGCAGTTCCATACAATTCAATTGGAGCTGAACACACTACTGCCTGTTCCGCAAGGAAAGCTTACAGCTTTGCACGCGTAGCCGCTGCCTCCTTTTTTTTGCCGGCGACGCTGTTGCTTATATCATGCATGCCCCAGACAAGATGACGGAGGAATCCAACAGTCGCGACCTTGTAGAGCAAGCGATAACTCTGGATCAATACATGTACTACGCCAAACTGAAACGCAACGCGGAGAAGGGTGGCTACAGTGGCAATGGGTACGTTTTTTGAAAGGAAGATGCACTGGTCCTATTTATCTTGGCATCTGAATCCAGGATTGATGCTGATGGAACCGACGTGGCTCGACCGTCGTTGATACAGATGGCCAGAAATATGGGAAACAGTTTCGTGGCCCACAAGGAACTCGAACAAGGTCTCGTAATTGCTATGAAAGAAAGCCAAGTTGAAGCAACGGCCGGCTTGAGCGAGCTTGAGGTTGAGAAGCTTCATGCTCGCCGTCTAATCAGAGTTGTTAGTTGGTCGACCATATTCTGTGCGTTACTTCATTTGTCCTTCCTCTCTGTATATGCGTACTGATGAAGAATATTCCGCAGACCTGATCACGACAGACATACTTGGTCCTTTTAACGCCCCTTGGGCCACCGCGAATTTAGGTTTAGTGCCTGGCGTTATGCTTTATTTCTTCTTTGGTATGCTGTCATACAGATTTATCTCAAATTACCTTTGCTTACAAGGAAGAAGGTCTCATTGCCGGTGCCGCTGGGCTCGTTCTCTCTTATCTTTACAACAAACTCGATTCGGACAGATATCCTATCAAGACATAGTGAGGCAATTCAAGTTCCGCATGTCTTATCCATTTGACCTGAGTTTGTGTTTTTCAGCGGTGATCTTGCCGAACGTATCGGCGGTTTGCCACTTCGTCATATTTGCGTTGTTTTGCAGGGCATTCAGCTGATTTTCACCGTCGCTCTGGCTCTGTTGTATGGTGTTCCAATATTATGTCTAGTTCCTTCCTGATGACACTCCCTACTCAGGTCTGCCGGGCAGAGCTTGTATCAAATCTCCAGTGGAAGGCTATGTTTCTCCATCTGCTTGTTAATATGGGCTCTTATTGGCAAGTATCAACTTCTATTCACCAAGATATTTATGAATTTATCATAACATCCCTATAGGCATGATAGTTGGTCAGATCATAAGTTTGCGCAATGTTGGAGTACTTGGCGGCTTTTCACTTTATGTTAACCTGCTTATCGTTGTCATGTCCATGGGTGTTGTGGCACACTCCCTACCTGACTTTGAAGCGGCCGATGCAGCAAATGACACGTTGGGTACCGGACCAGTTATCGTGAAGGCTTTCAACTCGGGACAACTCGTCGAACAGGTGGGCGGAATGTTCAAGTATGTGATCTTATTATTGGAATTATTCTATTATGCTTAAACAACCAATCTCTTTATAATTAGCTTGGTGTTCACCTTTGGAGGTTATTTCCTCGATACAGGTACAAGCGTCTCGCATGCTGATAAATTTTGTCGAAGGTGCTATGGTTTTCCCCGAACTGATGGCGGAAATGCGAAGACCCATGGACTTTCCCAAGGGGATGATCTGCGCCCAGATTCTCATCTCCGTGGTGTATTTGATGTACAGCATCTTCTGTAGGGATACACTGATTGATATAGATTTTGTCAGCTTATTTGTGGCGGTTAATTCAAACAGGGTACTGCTTCCAAGGTCCATATACGCAGCCAAATTCCTTCCAGGGGTAGGTATTTGTTCTCTATTGAGTCATTAAGTGGCAATTCAATTATTCAACGTCAATTAGTATCTCACCGTTCGCATGGCGGACGACGTTTGATGCAATGAACATGTATGTCTCGTTTCTGAAACTCGTCCTATTTTTCAGCTGCTCCATATCGTTCAAAGGATTACCATAATGATTCTGGCAATTCTATATGCCAACATTGGAATCAGTGCGTTCATGAGCACCGTTTTTACGTGATTTGCTGACATTCCCGTGTCAAAAGAGGTCATTTATATCACCAGTGCGTCTTTGTTCTTTTCAGATAACTTTTGCATAACCAATCGGCATTCTCTCAGTTGTCGAAAACATCCTTAAGGGCCCGCCCTTGTCGTCGAAAATTGGTCGCATTTTCTGGACTATCTTTGTTCCATTTTACTGGGCTATCGCATGTTTGTTTGGGTTTCATTTGACAAGGTACTCGCGCCTGACGCTGAACACAACAGTTATCATTGCTTCTGTCGTCCCGGCTCTTGGTGCTTTGCTCGGCCTAATTGGAGCTATCTCTTTTTTCCATTTTACCTAGTGTGTCTTTCCCCGTGTACTCCCCCGCTAGTGACTTATTGAACCCTTCACCTTAGCACATTTCCACCCTTATTCCTGTTTCTCTTTGAGTTTCAGATAGATGCTGCAGCGGAAGATGACAAATACACAGGCTACGGATCACAGCCATGTCGAATTGACACCTGGCGCCAATACAGCCGTTGGCGTCGCGGTCTCTTGGGAGGAAGATGGTATTTCAAGCTATTTATGTTTACTATTTTCCTTGCCGCTCTTGCTTGTACAGGGCTTGGCTTGTGGGGTAAGCTGTGATGCCGTTGGGCGATCTCAGGGATGCTCACTAACTATTTGTTCCCGAATGCAGGCACAGGAGAATCTGTCAAGCAAGCTCTGGAATTGGGTCAAGCGACGTCCTTTGGGTGTTTGGCTAATGCTTGAGAAGATTGTCGAAGTCGTGATGAGAGGCCGGTTATGACCCAAACAGAGGGTAAGGTAGTTGATAAATCTGAGTATGACCGCTTCACGGATAATTGAGTTCCTCAATTCAACCTGGGTCTATCATTCCCCACTCACCGTCTCGGCTCTACGTCTATTAGATGGTCATAACGGGAGGCCGAAACGACAACGTGCTCGAACATCTTCACTTCGTCAAGGGATTAGGATTAACATCGCCCTTTAGACAACAATACTCAGACTTTTCGGTGAGACCCCTGACGACTGAATACTGTCCTTGCTTCAGAGCGAATTGCAGAAGATATATAATTAGAAAAGATTCGGAAAGATATTATGAAATATAATAAAGCCGAAGATCAGAAAACATCGTATGAAACCAGAAGTCGTAATAAATATCCGCACAGATGTGTCCCACTTGTATATTTCTTAATAGTTGCGGAGTACGAGTAGAACTTTTTCGGCAGCACTTTCTGCAGCGTCATATCTCGTACTACCTATTGCTCGACCAAATTCAATATCATTAACTGATCGATAGCGGGAAAAATTAGGCTCAGATCATATATGGAGAAAAACACATACTGTAGGCAATCACCTCCCAACTACCCGAGTCTGCAGGTCCAGTATGATTCTCGTCCCATGTCAGGTGTTTTGAGGTCCCGTAGCGACCCTGCAGCCAGTTATTGAGCGTCATCTTAAAATGGCTCTTATATGGTTCTGGAGCAGAATTGAGAGTATCCGAAAGTTGCATGGCTTGATCTGCAGCAGTACCATTCGCATGAGGTCGTTCTTGGTCTGAATTGTCGTCGGAATCGCCACGGAGGGCAACCAGAACTTGCTGAGCAGCTTGTTCTGCAGCGTCATCTCTTGTACTTCCTGTTCCACGGCCATATTCAATTTTCTTATCTGATTGACAGTTGAGAAAATATAAGCCTGGAAAAAAAAATTAGAGAAACGCGTACAGTAAGCAATTACCACCCAATCATCCGGCATCTCTGTTGCCTTCCATGTCAAGTTTTCTGTGGTTCCGTAGCGGTCCTTCAGCCACTTTTTCAATATCAATTGCCGATGGCCTGGGTTTTTTTTGGGAGGCTTATTTCGATCTAAAGCGTCGTCAGACCCACGATGGCTGAGCGGTGGCGAAGGTGGGAACCGTTCTATCTGCGGGTGCGAGTGGTCAGTAGTTACGCCGTGGGACAAGATCACTCGAGCTGCGCAAGTGAAACAAAGCTCGTGTAGTATAACTAATACTCACATCCTGAGGACGAACAAGACATCGAGAGCGAGGTCAGAAGAGATTTAAAGCTCATTTACGACGTGATAGAATTGCGCACTGCCTCAGAGAAACTAAACACAGCAATGACAAGGTTAGCGAACGGACAAATCACATACGACGAGCTTGCGCACCAGCAGATCACTGGAATTATACGAGCAAACATGGCGGAAAACCTGGACGTCATGATCGTAATTGCAAGACAGTGGATACGAGCTGAAACTCCGGGCAGTGACCCTTTGATCTCGATGGCATTGTCCTCCGAAGGGATCCATACAATCGGCCTCGTGGCTTGCCTCTATGTAAGCGCCGTCAATCTGATAACAATTTCCCAAAGAGGGCACAAATCCGTAAACTCCGTACCTACTTACTCCGAAGTTTGGCACAAGATCATCGTGCTTTGTTGGAATTCTACTCGGGGGCGCTCGGGATACTGAGTCGAGCAAGGGATAAGCAGAGAAAAAGTCCCGAGGGTGGGGGAGAGGGGGGTCTGTGGCTCCAAAATCACAAAAATGTAACATACTTACCTGGAACACAATTTAATGTCTTGTTGTGATGCAGAGAGCTACTGAAAGCTAAGTCCGGATGTGAAGCTTTGAGAAATGTTAAACCCTTGGATATGATGAATAGATTATAACCGAAACAGGAAGTCTGATATCATTATTAGAAATTATTGGGAGGTGACAAATGACTTGTGTACAGTGAACCACAAAGTCATATCAACTTGATAAAATATATGGTTTCAGTCACAAGGTCATGGAGAGGCCGGGCTTAAACATGACAATTTGCTTACCATATGTGGTATTTTTCAGCTTTTATGTCCATACACGGCAGACCGCGGTGGATATAATATGTACACATATGTATTAGCCATCCTTTAGCATATTTTAAATATTTAAATAAATATGCCTTAACCGCAAAATGTTTCCACATATGTAAAATATGACAATACATTTGCGTGTCAAAACTATGTATCTTACGTAAATAGTTCTGACATGCAAATGTATTGAAATATTTTACATATGCAGAAAAATTTGCGGTCAATGCATATTTATTTGAATATTTTAAAGATGCTAAAGGATAGCTAATACATATGTGTGTATATTATATCCACCATGGTCTGCCATGATAAATGTCTAATCTTTGCCCTAAATGGCTTCCACTATGAATTGGCAAAATGATTCATCAAGCAGCTACACCTGACAGCTTTCTGCCTTTGTCATGGCCCTCCAAGCAAGGTGATGAAACCAAAATTTCATCAAGCATGTTATGGTCATGGACTTAGGGTGTTGATTTGATTAAAACCATACTGTAATTGATTAGGTTTTGTAAACCTGACTGAAGCTACTTTCCACCTGGATAAATGGCAGAAAGTCAAGAACAGTCAGAACAACATTCTTATTATTTTGCCCTTGTTTCATCAAATTTTATGCCACCATATGGTGTTGTACATCATGTGATATAACCATATATAGACATCTCCTGTCCAGATAAGGCAGGAAAGGGGTCAAATCTACCTTTTTCACGAAAATCAACCTCAGGTGCAGGATTTTAGGCCTGCCTCCCCCTTGGAGTCGAGTATAGTATTTGTGTTTGGATGAGCTCTGCTGCAATGTTTGGCTTCTACTAATCACATGTGTGTTTCATACACTACATGGAATACTGTACCATTTCAACTGTAGGTTGAAATTTTGGGTCTCCGAGATGGCTGATAAATTATTTTATGAGTTCTAGTGATATTAAACAGGGCCCTTTTTTCTGACTGTGATGTGTGACTTCAATATTCTTCCATCAAAATTAATAATATTCAGCTGGATGATCAATTAGCTGATATTTTATAGTACATTAATAAAATGAAGTCATGGGGACATATCTGTAGGGTAAACCAGATTGCACGACGGAAAGAATATTCATATAGAGGTAAAATCAAATGTGATACAACATACTCTCATATAGTCTTAAAACACTCTTATCAATACCTCATACCCCCTCATTACCCGACCCTTACTCCATTCATCCCATCCTGCTTCCTTTCAAACAACAGATTAGCTAGAAAATACAATATAATCTGTAAAAATGAATTCAAGGTCGAGCATAATGATACTTACCTAGATGATCGACAAAAGATGTCATGGAATGCACTAGGTAATGACACAAGCGAAGGATAGTGTTATCAAATGGAGAAGCATCGGATTAATAATGCAAGCATGTACTCACATTGTTAGTTGTCTTGAGATGAAGATGGATACAGCCAACAGGTAAGTGAAACAAACTTGTGTAGTGTTCGATGGTGGGAAATAATTGCAGCAGAGTGGTGATCTGTAAATGAATGGTGTATGAGGTTGGTCAATTGTATTATCAGATAGAAACATAATGCACACTGGTATATCTGCTGAAAACCTGCCTGTTAACCTCTTGTATCCCATTTGCTAACCTGTATCACATTATCAATGCCAGGTGAAGGGGTGGATACATCTTACTCTCAAAGGAATGTGGGAGTGAGTCGCATTTGGGGCAGGGACTGGACTGAGTGGCAAGGTGATGAGACCATCTGTAAACAAATGTTGAATCAATAGTGCAGAAACATATAACATACTTTTATACCAACTCATGCCCCTACCATGATAACAGCTTGACATTGCAGTATGTTACAGAGGAAAAGCTTGCGGCCAAGGTTGAGGGCAGCTACGTAACTATGGAGGATTTGAGAGGCAAGAAGATGCTGGATCAGCTCCTGGAAATCTTGTAGCTGTTTTCAGATTCATTAAAGTAGTCACTTGTGATTTGGACTTGCACTTGATGTGCTGAAAAATTGAGAAAGATCGTCAAGGTCATGACTCAGAACTTGAATTAAATAATTACGAATATGAATGGATGCATTTCAAAAATGTGATCAAGATGTGATATAAAGCTAGTATGAGCTCCTTTGCTTGACAGTGCTCGTCACCTTGCTTCACAAGGTCTCTGAATACAACAATTCAGGGGCCATGTCAAAAATCAATATGAACAAACAAAAAAAGGCACATCACTCATAGGGATTTCTGCTCCATGTGTTTTTTAATTCAATAGAATATATTTATGTCCTCCATCTGTTACCATTTGCAAAATTTTCATTGGCCATTTATAAACCAGCTCTAGTTTTGTTATTATAATTAGTGTTTAGTGGGGCCACAATTTTTTTTATAGATCCTGTGTTGTCATGGCAAATCCACGATCAAGTGACTGACTAAGGACAGACCCTATTTACACATTCTTGTTACGAATATCATTATCCAATTGTACCTGATCACTGGGCTTCACCTTGCTTCACAAGGTCTCTGAATACAACTTCTCAGGGGACATGCCAAAAATCAATATAATCAAACAAAAACATCCCTTTCTCAAAGAGGTCTGGATTCATGATATCTCTAATTCTACATGCAATGTTTATTTGTTGCTTGTATTCTATGCCAAGCTCTCATCATTACCCATCTGTTCATAAAATTAGACCAACAAATTTAAGTTTTATGTGACCACAGATATTTTATAGACTCCATGTGTAGTGTTGCCACAGTCATGACCGATGTTTTTCAAAAAAATGAGATTAACCTATTAAGGAAATTTGGTATAATTATGAGAATATTTGACAAGGTAGATGATTCCAAAAACCAAGGGGTTATTTAAAAGCATCAGTCATTTGGGGATGTTATTCTTAAGTTATTAAAGAATGACTGACACAGCATGACTGGTTACACTGTGTCAGTCATTCTTTAATAACTCAAGAATAAGGTCCCCAAATGATTGATGCCTTTAAATAACCCCTCGGTTTTTGGAATCATCTACCTTGTCAAATATTCTCACAATTTTACCAAATTTCCTTAACAGGTTAATCTCATTTTTTTTGAAAAACATCGGTCATGACTGTGGCAACACTATCCATGTGACACTGTAGTGTCCATAATACATAATAATTCTTAATGAAAAATCCCAAATGAAGCAAGGTGGCTGCCATCTTGATGACACCTGGTTGTCAAGGGCACGTGATGTGTATTATGTCACGTTCCATCATGGCTATGCACAACCACAACAGCTTTTCAGTTGCCGGACAACCAGACAATACTAGTCACGTGTCAAGTCAACGACCACGACGTCCATCCAAAACCAACCCCACACTCACCAACAATGCTGATATATGATTGTATGTGATACTATGCGCTGGGGTTTAGGTTGGATATAGAGGAGCATTGGAAGATTGTAGGTATTGATATGCTCATTACAAGGTATCATCATGGGATGGCATATTTGAAGGTATGTGCTATCTTCTCTTTCCTTTTCCTTTTCTATTCTCTCTTATTTTCCTTGCTCTTTTTGAAATATTGTCATCTGGGTTGCTGATGTGTCTTTTTCTTTTTCTAGCGGGTGGGTGCTAAAGATGGATAAAGTGATCAGCACAGTCGCGTGGCTCTTTTACGTCAAATCATCAAACGTCCTCAGTCTGCCCACCGACCGGCTCTTACACTACCCCATTCATAAATGTCCTATCGCAGAATTCTCTGGGCATGCACGTATCACTTTTTTTAATGATAAATATGGTTCAATTGATTTCTCTCAATTTTTTGGTATAGAAAATATCCGTTACAAATTATACAGGCAAGTCAAGGGAATACTTCAAAAGACTCATGATGGCTATTAGCATGGAGCTTATTCCGAATATATCGGGTTCCGATTTAGTGGTAATCGCAGCATGGTACGTCATTTCATACCTTCTTCTTTCTACATTCTGCTAACGAGAACTCATTGTGTTATTGTCTCCAGAAATAGCTTTTCCTATAGTATTGTTTAATCGCTAGTATTATCTCGTACAATTAGCTACTGATAACTTATAGATATAAATTGGCTTTGCAATTGCAACCCTTCGCGAGATTATGCCCAAGAAGACCCATGTCTAAGAGTTCCAATTTTTCACCGATGGCATCCAGTATCTTATATTCTACCTATAGCGATCCCGTCTCTTTTCGTTGAAAGTCCGTAATAGAATTCCTCCTATAAATCCCCTTCTTCAGTAAATCATCCGATATAAATCACATAGCCCTCTGCTCAAACAACTCAAACCTCGGTTCTATCGTGAGTCTCTACCCGCTCACGAGCAGGTTCAAATCATGTATTTCACCTCAACTCTAGTATAGAATGACAGCATTGCCGCACCATCAAAATATTTGGTCGTTCAAGACGAGACTTTTAATACGCAAGTACCAAACGAAATACTCGGGAGAATTGCAAAACAGAATATTCGTCAACTATTTCAAGGCTGCATCTTGGCCTTTGTGGCTACCAACACCTCTTGGAGAAGTTTCTCAATACTATCCAGCTTGGCAGCAAGCGCGGTAACTTTTCGCTCGAGCTTGGTTTCTTTCTTTTTTTTTGGCGCCTGAAGATGGATTTAAGAAAATGCACACATTCTATGCAGACAATTAGGCTTACCCCAGACGCATCATCGTCATCGTGTTCGTCCTCCTTGACAGGGGCTGCAGGTTTCGTCGCTACGTCGGGCTGGGGACTGGGCAAGGGGAACACGAGGATCGCTTTTGGGTCCTCAGATTCTTGGTCAGGGGAAACTTTCACGTCGTCCACGCTCGCATCATCGCTATCGCTATCGGATGAGTCGTCTTCATCGGCATTTGCATTTGCAGCTTTGGTTTCAGCTCCACCTTTCTCGCCGTCACCATCTGCCGCCACACGATCTCCGGCCACTTTATCACCAATTACCTCATCATCGGCCGCCGCTTTATCATTGCCTTTCTCCTTGTTGTCGGGTTCACTTTCTTCCTCGTCGCTATCGCTATCATCCTGCATGATTACAATCAGATGGACAGAATGTTTAATCTCACCCGGAGAACTCACATTGGAGTCGTAATATTTATTATGCCAGTCCTCGAACATCCCTGCGGCAAAACTTTCCAACTGAACATTGATATCGAGACGCTGTTGCCTCCAGCACTCCATGAGCTCGCGATATCTCTTGTCAAAGGCATCCTGTAGACTCTCTATGCTTTCACTCATCACCCAGAACTCCTCGTCGGATAGAACATATGTCTGAGCAAGATCCAGAATTTTCTTGTGGCGCGAGAGAAGCAGATATGTCAAGCACAGGAAAGACTGGGTTGAAGAAAGTTAACAATGGAAGAATATCTGAATCAGTGTTTTCGGCTCACAAGTTCCATCTGTCTCGTCCCACAGACTGCCAACACAGAGTCCACGTCATTGAGCTGATATTTCGGCTTCGTTAATTGAGCTTTCATAGTCTCGATCTCGACCGTCATTCGCTCAGTCCGGAGCGCGTGGAGTTTGTCATGACCTTCTGTGAAACGTTCACCGAGGTACCCGAATATGTTCGTATATATGCTGTCCACGATGACGCGGATGGACGGAAGAGCATCGTTATCGAAAAAATACCATTTGATTTCATCATCGTCTTTGTTAGCCTGCAACATAGTGGATCGGCTCGTCTCCAAGGAGTCTAAAAGAGATAGACAACGGTTCTTGAAGCTATGATGCTATCGTCAGACATTATCGTAATGCGATCCGATGTGATCAGACGAGACTAACAGGATTGTGTTTTTATACCAACCGGCCGCCCAGCTGGTAATCTGTCAACTATTGAAATAGATGCACCCTGTGGTATTACTCACTATGCGATCCACTCGCACGAACTCCATCCTTGCGGTTTACGCTCAAAGAAATGATTTACTTCAATTACAGACAAGTATCCACTGCTATCTTGATCGATGGCATCTCCAATAGCCGGATAGACTGCCAAATCAAACAGTAAGTGTCAGCAAACGGATATAAAGTCAAAACACCGGGATTGTCCATCCTGCGTCACGTACAGATAACTTTAGACATGTAATTGAGCGTCCAGAAGTCAGGATGTTTCTCTCCGGTGGTTTGTTGATGCGAAAGGAACTTCTGCGAGAAATGATGATGGATAGCTATCCGAAGAGATGAGGTTTCGGAATAGCGTGACAAGTAATAAAATATACCATCCACAAAATGTCGAATTTTGCAGCTGAGGCGCCATTGCTGATGTCCATTTCTAGTTAGCTTCTGCGGTCATGTATCAATAGAGTCGGATAGACCCACCGCGTCTAACGGACAAAGATAATCAGTAAGTCAAACTGGAGACCATAATAAATTTGCTCGCCTTTCCATACCGCGCGAATGTCTTCGTCGTTTATCAAGTTGTGGGGTCCCGAATCCAGCTAAGAGTAGATGAAGCGTATGTGTAAGCCAAGTGTAATCCCACAGCATCTTCTTCACGTACACGTGTGAGAATAGCCTCAGTGGAGTGCGCAATAGCATGCTCAATTTGAGACTGTAGTGCATCGAACTTGAGATCGTAGCATGCCCTGGCAAATCACGTGAAGACGGAATTCCCCAGTTGCGCGCACTTGAATCACTTACTGATTTGCTTGAAGAGCTTCATCAAGAGTCCAGCGCAGGGTGAACTTCATATCTTTCTGGATGTCCGAATTCATTTTCTCGCCCAACTTCGAGGCGATGCTGTTCAAGAGTTTTTCGTCCTGAATAAAACGATGAGCATCCGCCGTATGCAGTCGACTGTATCAGCTTACTCCAATGACGGCCGCTGCTCCACCGCGGCTTTCCACCATGTCCACCACATCCCGCTCTCCTGGGGACTTTTTCTCGAGGAATTCGATAAGCCTGTCCACATTTTTGGACACGGTGTCGAGACTACCTTTCATGGCAGTCACGGTTTCGGCGGACTTCATGTTGACAAGAAATTGCAGTTGGCTCTTTTGATCAGTGAATGTTGTGGCGAACGTGGCCAGCTGCCCCTTGTACCTCGTCGAAAAGATGGTTCTCACTGAGAAACAGATGAGATTCAGTCAAAGAGTATCCATGTGGACCGCGCACCGATACTCTTGTGCTTGTAGTATTCACTAGCATCAGAATTAGATGGTGGACATAGCTGGCATGATCTGAAAGACTTACTCGCAGAAATTTCCTACAATTTTGGAGCAATTAGAAAAGAAGAAACCATATCAGAAGAGCCTCACCGAAATTGTTGATGTTGTCGGTGATAGATTTCAGCTGCTTTTCGAGACCATCATTATCTTTAAACATAGGATCCAAGTCCGCCAACACAAAGAGAAGGTCGGACTATGCCAGTGCAAGTTTAGAAATAATTGGATGAGCTGCGTCGAATGGAAATCACCATGGTGAAATATAGAGCGGCAATGTGCTTGTCATTGTCTAGGCGATTGAGTTCAAGTTGCACCACAACCTTCGGGCAGCATATATCATGTATTGAAGTCAAATTCACACGAGTCATGTACCTTGATGACTCCAACAGCAACCTTTCATGCCAGTTTGAGCAAGGATTCAGACCGATGACTCTGGAGGACGTACCTGGACAGCCGGATGCACTTGGGCTACTAAATCCAGAAGGGCTACAACGTCCTTGGCAGGTGCAAGCAAGGTCGTGATTGCATCTTTTCCGATCTTAACAGCTTCATCTGAGGGGATACGCCCAACATCAGTGCAGGGTCTTTCAACGCGAAGGCAAGATCGTACTGCTGGCCGCATTGTCCAGGATGACCTGAGCTGCTGTTAGCTTTGATTGACCAGTTGAGATCAGTGAAGCTGCATGAATCGCAAGGGGATATCTTTGGATCAGAGCTCATTTAAGTATGACAGATTTTGAGGGCTGTGACGAACCAAGCTTGGTAGCTGTACTATTCTTGTCATTTGCAATGTTTTGAGCGATAGGGACTGTAGAGAAATCCTTCGTGAGTTCACGCGCTTCTGGAGAGTTAGAAGACATGGTGGTCAAAGAGATGTACCGATCCGCTTATTATCGATCGAATGATCGATAGGTGCACGCCCACGGAATCCCGGGATGTTCGGCGCTTGGTCGAAAAATGCTGATTGAATAGAGCAGTGTGTCAGCTGGTGTCAGCTGGTGTAAACGGCCTATAAGAGAAGTGCTGGTAAGTGCTTAGTTGCTCCGCAAAATCCGTGTAAAACGGAAATCGGGCATTACTGTGCCTGGTCCAGAAACAGATCACCTAACGATTAATCTGTTTACTATGCTAGACACAGACAATCAGTGGAGTTGGCTCTTATCCCATACCGTGTAGAGACTTCTTTCAGAGGTAGAATTGAATTTATTTCTTCGGTTGCAGAAGCACAGTGAATATTCTCATCGGACAGGCAACGGACCTGCAGAAACGGGTCAGATGAATTGGCTCCGAAATTCAAAATTCAGAGTGGCGACCACGACTCAGAGTTCGAGTTGCACGAACAACATCGCTACACGACATCGTCATTACAACGTCTACCAGACTTGCAAACAAGTCCCGTTTCTGCCATTTGTGTCACCATAGGTCGTTGAACTTGGTCTTTACCTCGCAAATACGGGCTCCTCATTGCCGTCAGCATTAGACTCAACAGTAGGGTCCAGGACCTCCTCGCTATCCTTTTTCTGACAAGAACGAACACTTGCCGCTTTTCCGCTCGTTTGGTCGCAGCTTCAGCAGCTTTTCCTTTCCGCCCGCCTCTGACGCTCCTCTCTGAATCTCTTTCCTTCGTCTCCCCTCATCTTTCTCGGCCTCTTTCCTGTTTTTTTTTTCCCCCTGCCTCTTTCCGGACTCTCTCCGTTTCCTTCTCCTGCCGTTTCTGCTTAGCTGCCATCTCCTTGGCATACTTTTTGTAAGCATCTCTCCGCACCTTCCAAACACGATCTTTGAATACTTCCTTCATCACAGATGCCCACTCCTCTCTCGTCAGTGCATAGGGACTTCCCTCGGATGTCATATGTTGAACGAATCCGGAAGAGACTTTTTTTCGCATGTTTGTTCGTTTTATCATACAGCTTCTTCTGCAAGCGCTCATTTTCCTTATCCATCAATTTCTCTAGCGTATGATCCTTCTGCATCTGTATGCAACAGAGATCGAACAGATATCACAGCTCCGCGTTCTGCAACAGTATCGATTCACGAGATGCCAAGCTGGATAAGGGAGCCGGTACTTTGCGAGTATGTACTTTACCTCTCCGCCTGATTGGTCCTCATCTTACTAGGTACTTCTAGTAGAAGCTGCTGCTGACGTTGCAATTTGCGAAGATCCTAGTGGCGATTCAGTTACAGATGCTAGTTTCCGATAGGGTTGAAGTGGTGTTGAGAACCAGGAGATCGGGAACTGTAATAGGGACCGGCTGTGCGGCCTGTATTGTGGTATTGAGTGCCAGTGTGAAGGCATCATCTTCGGTGGCTTCTTGGTCAAACAGGTGGATGCCAGTTTTCTTGGACGCACTGTGGATGGTTTCCGATGTAAAAACCTTTGTACGAGCTCGAGCATAGTAAGCAGATTTCTTTTCCGGATTGGTACCCGCTTAGAGAATGTTTTATTGACCTCTAATTTCCGAGTAGAATTAAGACTCCCACGTCGCACGGCTGAAGGCGGTGGTAGTGTGCGAAGGCGCCCATAATGATATTGTGCTTTTCCGCAAAGGAGCAGAAATGGTATGTAATATGCGAATTATGACCGTCCAGAATGAGCATTCGAAGCCGGCCGCTATGATTCTTTTTAGCTGTTTCAGGCTCCAAGTCTCGCTCAAGCCACGCAGACCCCAACTCCTGGTCAGTCTAGCCCTTAGGTGAATGTGATATCCTTGATTGGTCATTGGCAAAAATTCTCATTGTTTGACAGTCATTACCCACCTCGCATTGCGTGGGTTATCTTGGCCCCACTCAAGGTTACGACGGGCCCCCTTAAATACCACAGATGGGCGTATGGCCGTTTCATCAGCACATACACAGTCAACAATTGTGACCAGTTCAGTGCACCAGCGGCGTTTCGTCGTATGGCTAACCTTTTGGGTTCCTCCATTAATCGGACTCATCAAGAATTCATTGGCATCTCATTCCCCCCTGTGGGCAAAGGTTTAGTCTCCTGATATCACGGCCCCACAGGGTGATTTGATCTATTATTATCGATCCGGCGTCCATTTAAACTTAACAAACATCTCCCTAACCCCACCACTGCACCCCCTTGTTGCCCTTCCTAATGGCGCTACTTCTGCACTACTTACACTGAAGACAAACACTTAAGCATCTCAGGTGTTAAGCATCTTCCTTATTTTTCCTATATTGCATGACAAGAATTGAGCCATACATTCCTCTCAGCTCCATATCGCGTACCCGGAACATTCGCACCAGCTCCGATTTCGTTCGAATAAACGTACCGGCGAGCCATCGTCAGGCCAGGTACTGCAGAGCCACAAGTAAATCATGATTTTTTATATCTTCGCGACTGTTCTCCTTGTTGTCGAGTATTTTGCTAGGCCGCCCCTTCGCCATCACTTTCTGACTTTGGATATCGCAACTTCAAATGCCTTATCAGGTTGTGGTTTTGAGTCGTTGTGATGAACCATTGCTAGCAGCTTGGCTTCTCACCAGCTATTTCATATTTTATTAACTTTTTCATTGTGCTATTTATGCTATTCTGTTGTTAATGACAGTATGCACATGTTGGCACTGCCATTAGCCTTGATATGAATGCGGTATATATGTTCACCATTGGTTCACCATGCCAGTTCGTGTCACATCGTCGGTTGAGTATTGCAAACACCCCAATGACCTTCTGTAGATACACTATGGTGCATTTGACAGATATTAGCTGAGTTATAGATTTATCTCTGAGACATGTCTTTGATAGTGTTGTGAAGGAAATGAAGTGTTCATGCCAGGTAGAAAACATTGATCTCACTTCATCGCTAATTATTCTAAATATCTTCCAGGTCTGTGATTGAGTTGAGTGCGGAGTAACTTTCCTTTGCCTCCAAGTCCTTTTATTGCCCATTAAAGCCTTTCGTCGAAGATGGAACTGAGAAACATTGTTGAGATTATCAACATACCTGACTTGCCCACTTTTATGTCATGCCGGACAAGGCATGGCTTTGACCTTTGGTTTGAAAATCCAAAGTGAAATCGAAGTGTTTGATTGATTTTGACCTTGCGTTTGTCATCTTGACATGCTTGCTTCTTTTCGGTTCCAGCCTGACTATTGATCTGGCCCATATGAATTCAGTAAGTATTGAGGTTACCCGGGTGGCACGCCTTCATACTTATGTACAAGACAATTACAAAACATTACTGCATCCTAAACACAGTATGTTTCTTCATGTTGGCTTTTGAGGAATTTAAATTTGTCTGAACTGGGGAAAACCACATGTTAATGCACTCCAGATTCGACTTTGGCTCAAACTATAGATCTGATTTCAAAAACTGGGGCCAGTTCTAAACCCTAGGGCTGTCAAGTGGCTACTTTTGGTATCACACTCTGCAAGTCTTTTGAAGATGTGGTAATAGATTTAACAATGATTTGAGAGTCTGTGGGTGCAGTGGCAGGCCTGCAGTTAAGAAGCTCCATTTAGTGATACCTTTCTCAACATGTCTAGTCCTAGAAGTGGTTTTCATTTCCAAATTTGAATCTACTGGTTTTCTATGGTTGGAGGGACTTCTGAAGGACTTGATGTAATTAAGCGCCAGGATGGTGATCACACGTGGATGCCATATTTGACTTTGGTAGCAACATCCCAATTGTTTGATTGACCATGGACCAAATTCCTACTGCTTTATTCACTAATACTGATTTAAATTACTCAAGTCATAGCCAGAGCCTGGGCTGCCTGGAGGGCCATGTATTATCAATATTGAGACAGATTGAGACCTGGTCCCCTTTTAGGGGCCAGGAATAGCCACTGCCAAAGCCAGTCTGCATACGGCTATTTGGAAGGAAGCACAGGGAGAGGTAGCGGCAAGGGGCATGCATTGGGGTTTTCGGCGAAATCAACCGTCCCTGTGTCCCGTGTGAAAGTGGCTGTGCAAACAAAAGGAATTTCGTGCCACAGGCTGGTTCATAATAACAAATTTCATTAAATTTCATGTCTCTCTTACAATTCCCCAATACACAAATATTTACTCTGGTACAGGCTCTGGTATACCTCTATATCTGGGCTTTTTTGATGCAGGTTTATCAGACAAAGTTGTAGAAACTGTATCTGATCTGTCTCTCTTTTGCTGATCTTCTATCATTGCCACTAATCCATCACTATTAGGGATGAGATTTTCCCTCCTCCAGCCATAAGTAAAATCTTCTCCAATACCAAGAGCCTGCTCTTCCTTTTTATGAATAAACATTTTCACAAGCAGCTCTCCAGGAATTTCAGGAAGTATGCCACTATTGGAATGCTCAGTGATCAAATGATACAGAGCATTGTATTTCCAAATAGTTTGTGGATTTCCTGAGACAGATGTGGGGCAGAGAAGACAGTGAATTGGTACATTGGTGCATGGCATAGTGCTGGAAGAAGTTGCGGCATACTTGTATTGCATTCATTCATAGTGATAAGGGCAATTTGATGTAATAGAGATCTTGATAGAATTTCCAGATTTTCTCTCCAGGAGGGGTCATACTGAGTGTATTAACTGGTATAACAAGTGGGTAGCTGCTGTGATCTACTGATGATGAGAGATCAAGTGCGAGAGAGAGACACACGGCAGACCACGGTGGATATAACTTGTCCGCATATGCATTAGCAATCCTTGTACATATTTATAATAGTTTAATTAATATGTAAGCATCCCATATTAATTAAACTATTATAAATATGTACAAGGATTGCTAATGCATATGCGGACAAGTTATATCCACCGCGGTCTGCTGTGACAATCTAAAGTGGCCACAACGCGGCGGCACCAAGTTGCCGAACGCCGGCACAGCCACTTTCGCACGGAGGGATGGTCGGTTTCGCCGAGAACCCCAATGCGTGTGGGTAGCGGAGTTTCGTGCCGCGGGAAGACACTGGTCGGAGTCTGAATCCCTCTGCCTTACGAACACATCCTTTCCCCACTATTAGGTAGAGCTACGCGCGGCGCCGCGACATTCCGATGCCACTCGATCCTCTCCAGCCAATTGCGTTACGCCATATCCCTGAGACGAGTGCGAACAGCTCTGAAATTGCAAACTACACTTCGAACATAGTCTCAAGGCACCCTATCGTCTATGACTGATTTATATATCTGGCGGTCGCGTTCTTGGTAAATACTTGGGAGCTTGGACATGACCTTTTGTCGGCTTTGCAACGAGACCAGAGGTGGTCTGACGGATTTGGTTGTGCGAATCGCATGAATCGTTCGATACTCACGTGCATAGATCCAATTGTTTGGAGGTCAAATTTGGAGAAGGTGAAGGAGAGGTTCTCTCGCCGAAGGAGAGTCTGGGAATTAGCCGGAGGCGTTAGAGGTGGTTTTAGAGAGGCTATGTGTCGTTGAGACGATCAGATTGCCCATGGGGAGGTTCGAGAGGAAGGCCCGGAGTGGACACGTTATTGACTTAAGGAGCAAATACTACTCATCGAAGCATTAGGACTGTCGACCCAAAACATATTTTTTACCTAGATAACTCGATGGTAAACACCCGCTTCATCTCCACCAACAAGGGCGCAACTCTTCCATAACAGATGGAGTGCCTACAACTATCACCTCCACTTGCTGCTCCACCTTGGTTCCACCTATTGCGGCTTGCAGCCACAGATGTCCCGGGAGGAGCTTGGGTTATGATGGGAAATACGGACGACCGGAGGTGTGGTCAACGATATGGTTCAGAGCGGCCTGTACGATTATGAGAGAGCATGTTGAAGGTGCGGACAGAGGGTTTTGGAAGAAGGGATTCACCGACGGACGGATGGAGGGAGGTGTTTAGTTGTGAGGACGATCGCGAACTTTACTGCTAGGTGAGAAAATACAACATGAACATCTAATCCCATTTACTCATATGCAGAGGAAGGACTCCGAAGACCGGCCAATGTCACTGGAGAAAAACGGACATTGTGACTCCTTATTTGACCACATGCCTCGGTCTAGGTGCGTTACTAGCTATACCCACTTTTTATGGTTTTCTGATGGTACGTGGTAGTTTCGTTTTTTGTTTTTTTTTGTCTAGAAGGTCCAACGAGAACTTCACGTAACGACGATTAGGGCAGCCCAGAACCGCTCGAGGACGCTGGAGATCAACTATGTACACGAAACCGGCTATATTAAAAATCTCGCCGCTAACGTGGCTGTGTGGTCCTTTCCGGAATGAGCATGCAAGTTCGAACTGAATACGCTCATGAGCTGCGCATTCTGAAGGATGCGCTAAGCCAGTTTGTTGAAACAAAGTTTCTGTGGAATTTCTTCAAAGTTCCAGGAACGTGCCAAGCGGTAGGCTTGCCATGTGTTAACTGTCATCAATGTCGTTCGTTCCACGTTCAATTGGGGACCTTGATTCACAAAATGTCGCGAATGGTTGGCCTGAGAGGTGAAGCCTCATGGGTAGATAACTACAGGTCGGTAATTTGGGACTTGGTAGGAACAAAAGACTCGTGACATCTGGGGCTGGTTGCCATGGGCGCCTTTCCGGATTTGAACCTTCTCAGCAAAAGTCGAACAATCTTCCTTACCTATTTATCCCTTGGACGAGGCGGTGTGCACTATTGTTCCGGAGTCCTATCGAGTCAAGACAAATATATAATATTGTGCCTTAATGGGCTCCCCAACCACTATAAGTACCTAGCTTCGACTCGTGATTGTTTCTTTTACTACATCACCTATGGCATGCCCACAATCCACAGGCGGGGACAAAATTGGCTACCAGACTGGCGACTTCGACCTGTGCTCATGCTCCATTTCCAAACAGAACTGTGCAACACAGTATTCTGTCCCGCCTGGCTCGAAAAACGCCCGATTCAATGCTTCCAGCTGTGTTCCATATCCACAATGGCGAACAGATGGCATTGGCGTGTGTGGTTGGGCAGGCGCCCCGTGCTCCATAGCATCTAATACGTCAAATTGTTGTGAGTATTTTCTAGCTTGACTGTCGGAATGTAACAATAATGCATGCAGATTACACCAGTTTTGACTTCTGCGAGAACGGATTTTGCGTGTAAGAATTTCTTTATATTTGGCTATAAAATTGACAATGCTTACTGTGGATACCATTCAGCGGGGGCTTGAATCAGACGTGCCTGGATGGCGACAGGTGCTTGAGTGTGTTAAATTATGCTGGTAAATGCCCTTGACGTTGATTCTTGAGCACAGGTAATATCAACTGTGGTCAGGACGGACGGTGCGGCGGATATCGCGCATGGGTACGTTTCGGATGGCAACAATACGGAGACGGAATCAATTCTACAGAAGTGAAGTTGAGCTGCGTTAGCGGTGAGTTCTGCCACTAAGATTTTTCACATGCCATAATTGATTTCTTACTTGTGTAGGTTCCGGCTATATCGACATGAGCAATATGGTTCGATGTACAGATCCTGCAGCTAACCCCGTTATTCACAGATCGAAAATAGGACCCATCGTTGGTGGAGCGGTGGGAGGTCTTGCCATCATCTTCGCTGCTGTAATGCTGTGGTACCTCCGCAAGAAACGTTCCGAAAGGTCCAGCTTGCCATACGTAACTCGACGAGAGAGAGTAGTGGAGCCATCACGGTTTGTTGATAACGGAGATCCGTGGTATGTTGTGGAATTGAGCAGGTTTTCGCCCTTGGTGCGGTCATCGGGTAGCCAGAGTAACTACGACTGCCCGAATTTGGGGCCAAATGCGATTCGCAGACCAATATTCATCGCACCTCAGGTATGTCTCGATATCTACCTGTGTGCCTTGTTCGATTAATGTTTAGAAATATACACACTGGCAGGTCCATAATTTTGGGACATCAACACAGCCCTCATCCATCTCCTTGCGCAGAAATGAAACCCACCAATCCGATATCGAGGCAGAGTGTCTCAGTGGACAATTGACTGCAATTCAGGTAGCTTGGTTCATGTCAGCATTTGCTTGTGGTGACATTGGTATTTCAGGACCATGAACCCACGTCACTGGGAAGCCCGTCCACGCCTTTCCGCCTAATGGCCAGCACTAATAACCTAGTGCCTACACCAGGGGCTGATGTGCCGCTACGCACTGAGGTCACGCTGTTGAGAGCACAAATGGAGAGGATGGAATCCGCGGCATATAATTCAGCCCAACCAGCTTCGCTAAGTGATACAGACCTTCCTCCTGCATATCCGCAGCACTAAAAAAATTCTGGTGGTGGATCTACAATTTAACGTAGCTCGCTGTACAGTTCTATAATAGGTTGGCATTATGTACCGGTTATCATTAACCAAGACATACATCGGACATTTGATATCGATATATCTATCATCTATGGACGCTCAATTTAAATTTTCTGTTTGCTTTCTGACTTTGCATCCATTTTATATATATACCAGAGTCGCACCTTGTACATTGACAAAAGTAATGATAGTATACCAGCCACACGTACCTTATGTAGCTCGTAGCATAGTTTTCCTCTACACACAACTCGTTCTCGTATCCTCCCATCCCGTGGTCAACCCTTTGGCTGCTGTTTGTAACGACAATTTGTCGAGGCACGTGATCTTGACTTCTTCAAATGTAAACCGCCAGGGCTACTTGGGAAATATTGTTAGTGGGAGTCGCAAGTGTCATTTTCCATTGACAACATAGACGCTAAATACAAGCATAATTTGATGCTGCTTGTATCTCAATCATTGATTAGGCAACATGTCTGCAGTAATCTGCACCACTCGCCATTCGTTAGCGATAAAAGCTGAGTTTCGTCCGGTTAATATGCCGGGACAGGCAATTTTTTACATAAGCACTCACTTTGCTCGCCTACTAGGATCTGAGATGTGTTCCAGATGAGTAGTGCTACGTGCAACAGACTCTGCATAGGGTCGGCAAGTCGGACATTCGGTGCGTGCGGGCCACGTGTTATGCCAGCAACCACGTGTAGTGTGCAGTTAGGAGAGTGCAGGATGTTGGACAGAGCGAACGAAGAGTGCTGGAGAGCTGGATGCTAGCCGAGCGTGGAGTGAGTGATACATGTCAGCGCGATAAGGCTGGAGTTGGGCGAGTCCGAAAAAGGAGGCGAAGTGGACAGAAAGGGAAAAGAGGCACGAGGCTTCAGGTGCCTGAGATTAAAATGTACTAGCACATCGCCTTTGAACGACATCGCCGCTGTTTAGCTGGACCATATCGTGGCCGTACCGTACGCGAGCTCCGCCATTGTTGCACCGGTGGTCGCCGACCGAGAGAGTTCAATAGGACCCGGGTGTTGCTGCATCCCGAATTGTTTCCATTTCTTGTCTTCCCACCCTAACGACTCGCTCACGACTCAGCGATAACCCGCCTTCGCTGTCCCCTGCTGTACATCCCCCCCCCCGTAGCTCGTCGAACAGATGGCAAAGTTCGGCGATTTCAGTGTTCAGTGTAGACAAATACCTTCCTATCCATGGTGTAACCTTTTCTATCGCCAGGTGCCCTTACACTCGCCTTTCTTCTCCTTCCTATCTTACTAACCCGTAACAACTACCCTATTCCCAGATCGCCGATATCTCCAATACTTTCTTCACAAGCGCTTCCGCAGATCCAAAAAGCGCACCAGTCGGCGTAAACCCAGATTGCGGTATCTTGAAGGCAGGCTCAGATGGCAGCTTAGGCAACATCGCAAACATGATCGTTTGTGGGCTGAGCATGGTGTTCGTCCTCGCGTTGATCATGTTCTCGGGTAGAAGAAAAGCTGCTGTTGGTGAGTTTTTCTCAAGATTTTTCTTTGATTTTCGTCGATGCCTTGCGTTTTGTGTTCGGTTTCGGGTGCAGTGCGTCGTTGCGGGCTGACGCGCCCGCCATGTCGTACTCCATGAACAGCCATCTCTTCATCTATCTTGCGTCAGTCAGTCGTATCAAAGCTAACCACACACACCCCCTCTTCCAGGCCGTGTCGAAATCCGCATCTTCCTGATCCTCTACTTCCTCACTCTCCCCTTCCAATTCCTTTCAACAGGCGCCGTCCTCGAACAAGGCACGAAAGCCCTCGTTATCCTAACCGCCATCCATGCCGGACTGGTTGCAGCGCTATTCTGGGGGCTGGTGGCGAATGCACTCGTGGCGACGCAGGTCGTTGAGGATGGGACTGTTAGCAGTTTAGTCGTGAGTAACTCATGCTTGGAATTACATGGGGTTGACTGACCTGACGCGTTTTCTTGTATGGCGCGGATAGCCGTTCTATTTCTTCACAGTGGCATTCTTCGTTGCGACTTTGTATATATCGCTTGACGTGGCGTTACATATCACCGATGTCTTTGGGCCGTCTAACCCGCTGTCGGGGTTACATAGTACACCGCTGTTCATCTTAACGAGTATATGGCCTGGCGCGTAAGTCTCTCCTTCTCCTACCTGGTTTCTATCGTCCCTTCTTCATCCCCCCTTATACGTCTTCTTCGTCTTCCTACATTACATCGATGCTGACTTCCGCTCTCGCATCTAGCGCTGCCCTGATCTATTTCGGCTTAATGACCTACATCGTCCTCGCCATACTGAACGAGGTCCGACCCATGTGGTACTACATCATCAGCGGCATCCTCTTTATCCTCAGCCAGCTGGACTATTTCTTGCTGAACAAGGTCATCTGTAACGTAAGCCTCCATTCCCTCCCCCTTGTGCGGGGCAATGGGTTGCGGATTTTGACGCTAATCAAATGTCCTTTTTTGATGTTTATAGGGCGCGAATGCGAAAGTGGACGGATCATTTGTTGCTACTATCCTGGAGACCGCCTCAGTCGGCGTATTATACTTGGCATGGCGAAGTATAACAGAAGGTACCGTACTCCTTACACTCTCGCCCCCCCTTCCAAATCCTAATCATCTACCTTAATCACAGAATCATGGGACGACGACTATTACGTTTCTTAAACTCAAAAACAACCAAAACAAACGGAAAAAAAATATAGATTTATACCTCACTGGGCCTTTGTTTTATGTGGAACTCACGTCGTTCGGGTTGTTTTATGATTCTATATATTTTCCCCATCCCCCGCCCTTTTTTGTACACCACACTTTTCTTCTACGCCCCTTCCCTCCGCTGTTCGAGCTCGCGGTTACCTGGTTTTCTTCTTTTCTTTACATGACCAAACCCCCTTCGCTGTGCGCTAATAGTTCATTCTCATCCCCAACACATTTTCAGAGCCCCTCGTTTTCCCACTCTCTCCGTCGATTCTACCATACTATACATACAGTTTCCCTACAGTTCTGTTCGTACTACCTGCGAGCAGCAGCAGCAGCAGTCGCCGCCCCGCTCCCCCCACCTCCCCAGTGATATAACTATACATATCTATCTGGACGTATTTGTATCAGAAGGATCGATTTGTGGATCTCTTGCCTTTCAGCGCTTTGACTGGCCTTTGTGTTGTTTTTTTTAAAAACCTTTTTAGTATGTACATTGAACAAATGGACGGTTGTTTGTTTTGACTACAAGCGGACTATATTTTCGAGGCCTGTGACGGCCGTGTCAGTTTGACAGATCTGTAAAATAGCCAAGGATCCATTTCGTCGGTGCTGCAGCATCTATCATACGTTATAGCACACATCTGACGATTGAGGTGCATACAGACGAAGTCACCGAACGGAGGCCTTTCTATGTAGGAACATGTTGTCAAACCTATACCCGGAGTATATTATAGGAGACTGAGCTAAAGTGATTACATGTGACGATAATGGAGCGAACTAGTAAAACCCCTTCAGCACGCGATCTTGAGCAATCTACATAGCAGCCTGGCCATGATTCAGAACAAAAAATAGGCCAGGTGAAAGAAAGAACTCACTTAACCACGTCCCTTTAAAAACAAGACAAACCGCCTGCTGAAAGGTATCTTCAGTTGCTGGAGTTGATCCGCAGTTTGGCGAATTTTCCTGTCGATCTCCGCCTTCCTCTCATTCAGGCCCTTCACTACATGTTCGTTGGCCTGGTCCCCTGCATGTTCCCGTAGTTTGCGCGCCGCTTCCTTCTGCTCGGCTATCAACTTCTGCAGCTCCTTGTTGAGCGTGATGCCCGCATTGGTCTCGCTGAGCCGCAGCTGAGTGTCGACCATCTCGGTTGAAAGGAGGACCGGTGCCTGATTCATCAGGGCAAGGCTGTCCACGATGTCCCAGGCAGAATCGTGGGTGTTTTCAAAGCGCTCAGTCCTGCATCCATCAGCGACCATGTCTTTCCAAAATTCCTTCTTCAGCTGTTGTTCCCGTCCATTTCCTACTTGCTCTTCTACTAGATCCCACATCGTGGTTGCTAGAATAACATTTGGCATCGCCTTCTGGCCACACATACCCGCAAATACTTGGAGATTCATCAGCACCGATCCAGGCATTCGATTATCGGAGATACGGTGCAGGTAAACGATGGTCGCAAGGTTAAATTTTCCCTTATAACTGACTTGGGATCAGCCACAATATGAGCCGTCCGTTGGAATAGACTCACACTTTCACCAGCCATTCGGCGATCATGGCCAGAATCTCAGTATCTGATTTGGAAGTGTCACCGAAACCGGGGGTGTCAACGAGGACCACTGGTTTGCCGTCCATGGGATGAGTGACTCTGACAGTTCGGATAGTGTCTGTAAATGACCGTAATCCATGGCCAATAGTATGGCCGTCTTGGCCGGTAGCAGTTTCGATAAACTGAGCAAGTCATGAAAAACAAAACGTAATGGATGAGAAACGATCGTACGGTACTCTTCCCGGCTCCGGTAGGACCCATGACACTAAAATTGATTTAAAGAACCGTCGCAAAGCAGTAATATAGATCAGCTACTCACGCGATGATCCTATCTTGTGGAGAAAGTTCTGCTGATGTAGACATAGTGACAGAGTCGTAAGTGTGTGTATGAGAAGTACTCATGCGTGGCTATATAAGGACTCACGCAACGTTGACGGAGGGAGCACACATGAGGAACAGGTGCTGCTCCATGATCATTTCCACTATCTGATGGCGATTGCAGGAGCCTGGCGGGTGCCTCGTTTCTGCAGTGAATACAACCTGCTTGAGTCATAAGCGCTGCATAAGCTCAACCCGAAATACACCAAGACAAATAGTACCAAATAACAGGCTGCTGCGAATCGCGATCGATTCTCTCCGACAAGGGGACGTCGTGACTCGTTTATCTGTTATACTTATCCTTGCCCCGTGAGAATATAGGTTTGATCTATGTGAACGTCCTCGCATCTCTATATGAACCACTCGTACAATTCGTTTTTGGTCCACGTAATTCGGCACCAATTCGGCACTCAAAGACTCGAATCAACCCAAGTGTTCACATTCCAGATGTGGCAAGGCGTCCTACGCCTCTTATGTAATCAATTTAAACTTCGCAGATCCAGCAATAATTCGAAACACAAGTGAATCGGGAGTAAGTGGTTACACGGCGTCATGTTAAGTCGCATCCACTAAACATTCCAACACTTGCAAGTAGCAGTACCGTCACCCAAACAGCATGTCTGATAAGAACTTGGTCCCACCCAGTCCTGTATGGCACACTACACGATTTGAGGGATCAGCCAGGATACGAAGGTTCCATGACAGGAAATGGAACAAACATGGTGGTTCGAATTTGTGTCTGTGTTACTACAACAGATGTCGTTGCCTGACCAACCATTTATAGGACTGTTACAAGTGCAGATGAAGGACGCAAGTGTACTGGCAAAATTCATGTTATTCGTCAATCGGTAGATTACAAGAACAACGTTCACCTGGAAAATAAAACTATGCACGTCAGGGTGGTAAAGTGGAAGCGCATTGTCAATATGTCGTTTTATAGGGTGGGTGAATACAATGATTTGATATTGGGAATTGAAACTTGGTGCCAGTTTTATACTACATGCCCATTCTCCGTGTAATACTGATGTGGCGGGAATTCAGGTTCCCAGAAATACCGCATACTGTCATGCGGCACGAAATGTCTTCGCTAAATACCTCACCGTCAGGTTCCGAGCCGTTGTTGGTTCAAAGCTCGGGGAAGGAATATTCCTTGATCAGAGTCGGAATCCAAATTCTTCTGTTAGGACAAGTACTGATTCAAAACTTGAACTCACATTTATTCCGAATCATCCCCTAAATCTTGCGGCCAGGCAAACCAGAATTTTTATACTTTTGTCAACACAAGGATTTGGCTGTTAACGATGAAGCTTGAACATCTTCCGAAACTTCGTTCTTTTTCCCGTATGTCCCCGCTCATTACTACTCACGACTTCCTCCGGACTGCTAACATTGTATATTGAGTGCGACAGTTCCGTCAGAATGCTGTGCACCGCCTTGCCAACTTCGAACGTCATGCCAAACCCTCTCGAACTCAATTATTGGGTCCTGGGCCATGATCCGCGCCGCATCTTTTCCGTCGAGATTGCCAGCTCAAAGACAGTCAGCGCCTTTAAGAAAGCGATCAAAGACGTTAACAGC
>KN833014.1:64355-77548 GCA_000827315.1 Piloderma croceum F 1598 | reverse complement strand
CTGGAGATAACCTAAGTGAGAATTAGATTCCAGAATTAATTATTTGAGGCAGACAAAAGAATAAGCTGTATTCAGGATTTATCCGGAGAATATAATTACGAGTCTTTAAATGATAATTTAAAACTTGTTCTTTTAACCTGGGTTTCTAAGTGAAAAAGTGATCCTAATGTGAGTGTCATATATTGTGGGAATCTATTTTACTTACCGTGCAACTGAATTTTGTAGTTTTCATTATTTAACTGAGTGTCAAAGCCAACATGTATTTTCGATATAAAAGGAAATTTTGTAACTCTGAAACGAAATGACCATATAAACAAATGCACTGATCAGAATTGCCTAAGTTAAAATTGTAAATAGATTCTTACATGTGTAAAGAATGTATATAATTATTTTCACGATTTTAGGAACCCCATAAAATATGCTACAATGAAAATCAAAATCGCAATCAAAAATGGTTGGAGTTTGAAACTCTGCCAAATGCAACAAGTTGATGCATCCCTCTTGTCCACTACACCCATGCAACTGACCACAAACGATGGTCACACAGCCTGTCAGTGGGCTGTAAGGAGGGGAAGGAGTAGGTAGAGAGGGGAAGGGAGTGGGTAGAGAAGGAAAGGAGAAGCAGGAGGGGCACCAGGGCAGCAGGTGAGCACACCCACCACCACCCACCATACCACCTCACCCCCCATCCCCTCCCTCTATTTTAGCATGGGAGGGGGGCTGTGACTCCACAGCACCCCCTACACACCATCCTCCATTGCCGTTTCGCACGGTGCACCTGAAATCAAGCCACAATGGCTTGGTTTCAGGTTTTTAGCTCAAACCCACTCTCCTGCCTTGCCTTTCTGAATGCAACGCCCCACCACCACCACCCCCTCATCCACACCATTGCACCACCTCCCTGCACCACTATCCACCACCATTTCCGACAGCACACCCAAAATTGAGCCACAATGGCTTGGTTTCAGGTTTTTAGCCCAAACCCCCTCTCCCACCTCATGTTTGCGAACACAATGCCCCCCCACCACCTCCCTGCACCACTATCCACCACCATTTCTGACGGCGCACCTGAAGTTGAGCCACAATGGCTCGGTTTCAGGTTTTTAGCTCAAACCTGCCCTCCCACATTGCATTTGCGAAAGTAATGCCCCACCACCACCACTCTCTCATCCACACCATCACACCACCTCCCCTCACCACTATCCCCTTCTATTTCTGATGGCATGCCTGAAACTGAGCCACAATAGCTCAGTTTTGGATTTTGGCCCAAACCCCATGCCTGCCTCACATTTCACAAGCAGACAGCCCCACCACCACCACCTCATCAACACCACCATAGCACTTCCCTCTGCCCCTCTCCACCCCCATTTCCGATGGCACACCTGAAATCAAGCCCCAGTGGCTCAGTTTCGGGTTCTTGGCCTTTAATTAATTAATTAATTAGTTTCATTTTCTCAGTTATGGTCTGGCTGAGCCATATTGGCTCAGCAATTCAGTGTTACAATTATTACTCAGTACTTCATGTCTAGTATTCCTGGCTCTGGTTTACCAGACCAGATCTCAAAAATGATAATTGATAACATGACCTCTGTGCTGATACCGGTCCGCCCGGCTACAGCACGTGATAAGGTCTTGAACATTCTAGCTAGATGTATGAGATCATCGTATATGAGATCACCCTAAGTTTCATCACAGAATGCCGTGATGAAATTGTGGCGTGGATATTGTGTATTTAGAGTAGGAAATTTCTCTAGATCTCGAAAAATTTGAAATGAATCTAAGGCCAAATCATGCCCCACAAATCCTTTAGGGAAAAACATCACATGCAGAACACAACTAGTGCCTGCAATTTGTACATGTACCATGCTGCTAAGCCTTTCAATGAATATTACTAAGTGATTCACTGTGCCAGAGCCAGGACTGCCCGGAGGGCCATAATATACAAAAATAACCAAAGGTTTTGGTCTAGTGGATTTTGAAAGTTTTTCAGTGTGGCAGCAAGTCACATGACTTGGTGGAGTGATTGCTTCACATGGCTGCTGGATGTACAAGTCAGCTTTGGTTTTTATTTCAATTTCAAAACAGAAGAACTTGTACATACACCAAATACTACTGTGAAAAATAAATAGATTATTGTTATACTTTTGCCTATTGGAGATAACCTAAGCGAGAATTAGATTCCAGAATTAATTATTCAAGGTAGACAAAAGAATAAGCTGTATTCAGGATTTATCCAGAGGATATAATCTAAATCTGGATAACACATCTGTTTGAGGCGCATAACTATTGTCAGAATTTGATTGTGCCAATTGTTCTGTCAGGTCAACAAAAGTGTTTCCCATATTTAGATTATTTCTTGATGACAAAATTATTGTTTGGCCCTGGGCAATGATTTTGTCATCAAGAAATACAGCCCTTTGCATAATTCCGTGAACACGCATGTTTTTTTTGTCGCGCGTGACGTGACCATTACATAAGTAAATAATATTACTGACCAAACCTTTCCACTACATTTGCGCCAGGCTTCAAAGCACAGGTGCTTGTAGACTACTGTAAATATATGTACATCAATATGGTCCATTTGGAGAGTGAAGGAACTCAAAATCTGAAGAACCCGTTGTTGAAACTTGAGTGTGTGCATGATAGCCCAGGCCCAAGACCGTTGCGGGCTGATTGTGAGAAGAACCCATCCCAAAACTAACACACAAGAATGCCCCCAAGTGCTTAAGGGTTTCATGTCAGTCAAAATGTGCTTGAGTGGTACTTAACACTTGAAGCTGAATGAGCTGTTTGGAACCAGTGTGACATGCTGCTACCCGATTTGGCAGGACAAACAGCGAACAAACAAGACCTAAAAAATTGGCGTGTTCACAGAATTATGCAAAGGGCTGTAATTAGTGTTGCCACGGTCATGACCGATGTTTTTTGAAAAAAATGGATTACAATGTCATTAAAATTGTTAAAACCTTGAGAATATTTATGGAGATAGAACACATCAAAAACCGGAGGGTCACATTTTGGCCCGAAAGAATTGGTCCACTATTTCCCACACTATGGAGCGGTCATGAGTTTGGTCAAAATTTGCGACCAAACTCATGACCAAGGCTGACTCGTACATGCCATGCAAAGCAATGGCCCACTCCACCAAGTCTAAATCTAGATAACACATCTGTTTGAGGCACATAACTATTGTCAGAATTTGATTGCACCAATTGTTCCATCAGGTCAACAAAAGTGTTTCCTATATTTAGATTATTTTCTGGCCCATCCCTAGCCCCCCCCTTTATTTCTGTCAATAATTACTGTAGTCCTCATATTGTAGTACTAGTAGGATGTAATTGTGTCAATAAATCAGTTCCTACATATTACTTTATATTGAAATCCTGGCTGACAGATTAATGCTAAATATTTAGCTGCGAGCCCCGGGGCCAATATTGTGAATTAAAGCCTGAACTTTTACAATGCAGGTCTGTAGAAGCAAGCATAGATTGAGGTCAATGCCAGGTATCTGAGTTGATATTTGTGGATTGGTACAATGACAAATCCAACTGGCATGCTAATATGGAGGATATTGAGTAATGGTTTGATCTTGGTCGCAAAGTTGCCTGTCAAGACCACCTTGTTCTCTGTGACCAACCCAAAGTGTATTGTGACAGTAATCAACTGGACCACCAGAAGCAGACTGATGACTGATGAAAGTGGAGTCCTGGATAGGAACATCTAATGTGCACAATCAACAAAACCAACATACATAGATGTATGGGAAAAACATACAGGATGAGTACTATGTCCTCCTTGTTAGATTTCATCCCTCCACTTACATATACCAGTATATATTGATTGAACTCCCTGCTCACTCCTTTCTCAATTATTCGTACTTTACTAACATGTGCTGTTAGCACTGCCACACTCACTACTTACGCATTGTTGATTCCATGTGCTTTCCTCAGTCCTCTTAACATTCAGACTGAGGTAAGCCATCTACATATGCACTACCTTTTGTCACATACTCATATTATCATAGGGATACTAAAGTATCCATTCTGGCTAACTCAGAGTTTGGCCCTGTCCTTGCTAACACTCCTACTAGTAATTGCTCCCGTGTATTGTAATCAGATTTCAAGGACTGTGATAATGGTGGGCACAAATACGCAGCATATGCATTTTCCAAAATGTTTGTACAGTTCACAAATACCTTTTTCAGCATCTCAGAGTGCACCACATGGAAGTTGTATAGTGACCTCAGTTTGGGATGAACTTTTGTAAAATATAGCACAAAACAATCCTATTGATGTGTAATATACTGTCACATTTTTCAAAATTTTATTTGCTTCATTCTGAAAATTAGACACCTGAGATTTGAAACAACACAGCCACATAGCCACTGATTGACCTCTCCCATGCCATCCTGGGCTTGTATCGGTCCCCTGAGTGCTTGGAATGGTTTATATAGCTTATATGCAAGTCTTCTATGAGGTAGATAATGCTGGATTTTAGGTGAAATTCTGAAAATCCAGTCAAAATTTGAAACATTGCACAGCTTTGCACAGCCACAACCAACCAAAAATGAAAACTAGGTGCCATCAGGATGGCAGGCACCTTGCTTCAATTCTATTATTCAATTCTATTTCAGGGCATATTATTTTATGATTAATATTGTCACTCTGTCATTGGCATCAAGCAGTGGCAGAGTGTAAGTCATTGTTATCTTGGAAGTTGTCTTCCATCCAAATATTTGCTGCATTTTGAATGAGATCCATGTGACCGTGCGCAAAAGATTGCATTGTGAATTGGGAAAGAAATATAGGGGCATGCTGTAGTGTTGTCTCAACCGGCTTGGGGCTTTTTTGTAATTTGGGAATAACTTGACACCATATGCTCTAATTGCTTAGTATTGAGATATGACCCATCGACTTTTGAGGTCTCAAATCTATGTAAATATTTTGAGAATTTTATAAAATATATTTGAATTGATATTGTCATCAGCTCATTTTTTACTGGTTGACTTGAAAAATGAGCTGATGGCAATATTAATTTAAATATATTTTATAAAATTCTCAAAATATTTACATAGATTCTGGACCTCAAAAGTCGATGGGTCATATCTCAACACTAAGCAATTGGAGCATATGGTGTCAAGTTATTTCCAAATTACAAAAAAGCCCCAAGCTGGTTGAGACAACACTAGCGTGCTGTGCCGCCTTTGACAACAACAACTATGTCGCAACACGGACCCAGTAAAATTTGTTGCTTACAATCCAAATTGACAATCACAAAACATACAGCTGTACTGGCACAACAATTGGCTCATACGATCTATCTTCATGAGAAATGCACCCCAATCCAACAAAAACATGGTTTGGAAGAAATTTGGTAACATAAAAAACGGCAGACAAAGGTTTCAGAAATTGTGCCACATTCTTTGTTTGGTACTGTGGATTTTTGGCACACATGTGGCAATTCCGACTTGAAGAGACCTTGTGAAGCAAGGTGATTGCAGTCTACACAGGAAATGTACACTTTCCCACCTAAAAATATTTGTGGAGGTGTGAAACATGTTGTGGAAGACTGCACAGAGGCATTGAAAAAGTGTTGCATGAACTGTAAGCTCCTCCATTACCACTTCGAAACTGCTCATCTGGATGTTGTTCCAAGTCTGCATGATGCACATTATTTCTGTCCCAGTTTCAACCAAGCGTGAGGTCCCACTTGTCTGCATAAGTCAGTAATCACAGGGACTTTGTTTTAATATGTCCTCAGGATCAAGAAACTAAATTCGCAGAAAATCAGAATCAGAACCATCCTCAAAAGTGTCTGCATAGAGAGGATGACCCATTGGAAAGGTGATACTCTGGTTGTCATTCATTTCACAGGGTCTGCAGGAGGGGTAGAAGAATGCACAGTGCTGGATTTGGCTATCATTGTGCTGCTTGTTCACTGTCTGGCGATGAGCTACTCGCAAGCGACCATTGTAGGATGACGCTGGATAGGTTTTACGATGAGATAGGGCAGTGTGGAAGCCGTCCAGCTGTAGGCATCCAGAAGGTGTGGTTCTCTTATCGATACTTGCAGTATTGTGCCTCTAACATTGCTCCTGGAAGGTAAAAACAGCTCTGTGACTCCTGAAGGAAGAAGGTCTTGTCCATGGCGAAGATACTTTCTTGTATGACACTTTTCAGTTCTGTGTTGTGGCATTGGATATCATCCATGCAAAGGCTTGGATCCAGAAAGCTTGGAAGGCAGAAAGCAGTTCAGATGGAGAAGACTCTGAATCAGCGATGAAGTACAAAATGTATATGAAACATCTGAAAACGCACCTGGCTTGGGGATTACATCAAAAGATGATGGTGGAAGGTCCAGATGACTGAAAATGCTGAGGAAAGAATAGTGGGTGTAGGATCAGCAGGATGGTATTTGGTAAGTAACGGCAAATAGGGGGCTGCAGGACTAGAAATTTGCAGTTATTGTATTCAATAATTACTGATGATGCTGATGCAACATGATATGATAGGTTGTAATGTATAACAAAGATCAAAATAGGTTCAAGGGCAGAATTAGTGTTGATGGGCAATCAGAAGCAGATACAATGATGCTTATATGCAGTAAATGCAAAGGAGTGTAGCTAGAAAGACCAGATAGGCATATGAGGATTCCCAAGTAAAGACAAATGTCTGGAAAATGCATGGTCAAAACTGCACACTGCGCCTCCCCAATCACCCCATTACATTGATGGTATCTAGAAGTAGCATTGAGCCCCAGCAGTGTAACTGGCATCCGAGAGACAAATCCAGAGTACCTGCAGCACATTATCTCCCCATGCATCTCAGTCATCCATGTCATGAATCTTTTATTCTCGCGTCACTAACCACGTGACTCTTATCCTATGACATCTGACCTTATCTACCTTCATGACTTCACCTTTCTTCCGTTATCTATTCGGAATCCTATCGGATCTGTATTACTCCACTATGACATCATCCGCAGTTCCGCAGCACTGCTGCGCATTATGTTCCCCTTTGCCATTGGTTGATTACCTTCCGGCATTCCATCTACTTGCTTATCTATTGATCTCGCATTCCGACTGGACGATTACCTACTACCTATCCTGGCTTAGACTATATCTCAGATTGTATTTAGATAGCTCTGAATCGATCGGAGACACCAGTCTTAAGCTGGTCTATCCTCCTAGCCGCTTTCCACTCAACTCGACTCTAAGATCCCAGCCTTAGAGAATATCTCGAACGGTATTAGCTTTGTGGACAGTGACGACCTGAGGGCAACCCCTCTCGCAGCTAGTCGCTGACAACATCGGCACATCAAGTGCATAAAAGTTGTGAGGATGTGTCATCAGGATTGCTTTGATCCGCATCGGCCTGGCACTTCAGACATACTGCAATTGGAACATGATCGTGGAACAGGTGTTGTGAGCCAGATATGGTAGTTTTAAAGGTTGAAATTTTGTGCACGTCTCTGGTCCTTTGTGCAAGTGGTAAAATTTATCAGTTGTCAGCTTTTCATTTTAAAATTTCACATTATATATATACTCCATTTTACATACCAGAAAAACAAGTAGAACTTCACCCCTCATCTCTTGGAATCTCATTGTGGCTCAGAACTCGTTCCTAGACCTTGTACTTCATCTCTCAACCTCAATACTGTGTTATTAGTTTAGACTCCACTCTTGCTCTTGCTTTTGTATTCTTGCACCCACATTCTCATTCTTGCACTCACATTCCCACACTCTCATTCCTGCAGCCATGTTCGCTAATCGCACTTTGCTTAGCTTGGCGCTATCATGTGCATTGTAAAAACTCATTTTATCTCATCTCACTCATTATAGGAAGGGTTACTCACCCACTTGCACCCCTCAGTCCACAACACAGCAGTATTATACTTTTGATTGATTTCATTGATATACACACTGTGAGCATATCACCGTATAAAATTCCTGCCCCTTATTAAATAATATAATTTATTCAAGAAGGAGCTCCCCACCAAACAATAACCCAATGTAAGAAGACCAGACAAAACGGCCACTAGTACAACTATGCCAAAAGGCAAGTATACTGAAAGTCTAACTTTCAGTACTCCAAATTGTATATATGCTAATTATGGGAAATTAGGTAAGCCAAGCTTACACCCGAATATGAATTCGGGACAAACCCCCCCAGATGACCAAACATCAACTGGTGGTCAACAAAATCCAATAAGCAGTATACATACCACACATGGGCTCACCCATGGCACCAAGGCCTATGGCCATAAGTAACAAAGGGCAATCACCATTTGTAAGTCCCATGTCCCATGTTCAGTCAGAAGAAGGGCAACCTCTTGTGGTCAGCAACTCACCATCTCGAAACATGAGCCACATGGGAGGAATGACTCAAAATGTCAGTCCCCTGTTGGGCTCAAACATTAGCAGAGAGTGTTCTTGGGGAGAATCCTCCTTCCGTGTCTACAGAATCATCAGTAACTCCAACAATTTGACTTAGCATGTTAGATGGACTACTCACCCCTGAGCAGTCCAGCAGCATAAAAAATCTAACATCACATCACGCACTACATCTGTTCTATGTACACATTGGCTGAACCATAGTATTTTATTTCATGAAATTGAGGCCATAATTAGGCCTGTAGTTACGCAAATTGACATGCAAAACCTAACCCCATGCGCTATGAATTCCCGTGAAATCTGAGTACACCATACCCAATTCCTGCTTCAATTTCACAAAATAAAATAAAATAAAATAGTGAGTGTGTACACAGTATGAATGTCTACAATCAATTGCAACAGAATTTCTCCAATCACAACAATGAAAGTGGTAGCGGCCTTGCAACCAAAATTTTACTCAAAACACGTAATCGATCAGTGCTTGGACGAGGCTTAAGATCTTAGTGTTGCGTGTGGCGCAGGCCTCGATTTACCGCTTTGTGTTTTAAAGCCAAGACTTCATCGCCGTAAACAAACACTAGAGTAAATAAATATTTAACCAATTAATAATTGTATGAAACTCTGGAGTCTGCAATGCTGCTCGTGACTTAAACTTAGCATTTAAATTTGCCACACCTCGCATGTAGAGCCAATATTGTATATTCATGTATTTGTATTGTAATGCACTGTCGTCTCGACTAATGAGAAGTTCGTGACCATAATATAGTAGACAGGAAGGTATGTAGCTAGAGCGGGGAGACGAGAAATTGAATCGGTTCTTAAATAATGGGACCAATGGGGCTGTTGCAAGACGACTATAAATTAATAACAGCGTATCCGGCAGTGGGAACAATGGGACTTACGAGACAAGATACAAATACACTCTGCTAAAACGAAGGGATAGGAGCAAGATGTCTATTAGGCCAATGCGCTGACTCCCTCTTCCCACTCCTCTCGCGAAACGCACCCCACAGCTCTGCAATTAGGGCAAGACACTTCTACCAAATCCTCTTTTTTGTTCTCTCCGCCCCATCCTGCGACTCGCTCCGCACTGACCAGGCAAGCGGGATGGAAGGTATGTGGGCAGACGCTTGTGCCCATAACTAGACTATTTGGGAGAGGTCGTATCGACTGCTGCTTCATCGATGAACCAGAAACATCTGGGACCGGATCCTCATCTGACGGTCCAACTCCACAGCTTGCGTCGCAACACCGTAAGCCAACCTCACGCTCTCGTTGTTCAACTCGACTGCGCAGAGTAGGACCTGGTGCAGGTGGTGGTGTCCATTGTTTCTTTTCGCGCGGAGGTGGTCTGGGGCGACTTGGTGGAGCGCCCGGAGCAGGAGGGCCATCGAACATGAAGGGAGGAGGTGGGAATGGTGGAGGAGGATGAGCGCCGGGAGGAGGGTTACCCTCTGCAGCACCCTCACCGCCGAAGATCTGGTTCGCAAAGACGTGGGTCTGTCGACGTACACCATTGCCCTCAAAAGGACTATTCGTGAACAAAGTAAAATCGACAGTGAACATGGCGTTGCCATCATGGTCCATCCCGCCTGCATTGCCCGGTGCAGAATTGGGACGGGGCGGAGGCATCGCTGGACCCGTGAAGAATTGCGGCATTTGCTGCTGCTGCCACTGTTGTTGTTGCTGCTGTGGTGGACCTTGTCCTGGTGCGCCGGGTGGGTTGCCCTGCTGTCCGGCCATCTGCGCGCGGAACGCACCGTCAAACATAGCAGCAAAGTCAGGACCAGGAGTTCCACCCGGTATGGGTACGGGTACGAATTGGAAGGGTACGTTGTTAGCATTCCCAAACATTGCGGCAAATCCTGCTGGTACACCGCGAATGCCTTGAGGAGCGGCATTGGGAACAGCGCCCGGACCGGTGGCTGGCACGCCCCCAACAGGTACGTCTCCACCAGCAGGGGTGCCAGTAGCCGGAGCCGCGGGGGTTGGGGCACCTGGTAAAGGGCCTGCAAAAATAACGTCAGGACCAACGCCAGGAGCAGGGACAAAGCCGGGGTGAGGTCCACCGGGTTGTGCTTGACGCGGCCGAGGTGTATATGTCAAGTTCTCCGGGTCGATATTAAATCTGCAAGTAGGACAAGTCGTTTGTCTGGGTCTCGAGAACCACGGAAGAAGACAAGATGCATGGAACACATGAGCGCAAGGAAGGCTGACGATTTTATGAGGATCTTCTTCGGATTGGGTTTCGGCAGGAGCTGTGGGTGCGGCGGAGGAAGCATCGATTGTTGGACTAGGAGGATCAGCTGCGAGGACCGGAGTTGGGGGGTCAGATAACAACTCCGATGGATGTTGTGATGATATCGAAGGCTGCTCCTCCATGGTAACGTCGGCGGAAGCATTGTCAGTAACCTGCGCTGGTTCAGCGACAGCCTCCTCACTATGCGAGCTCGCATCTTCAGTTTCTTTTGTTATAAATCCGTCGCTCTCCGAGTCCAAAAGCTTATCCCAGCAAATCGCACATCCCGGAACAACTATCTCCCCAGTAGAGTCATCCACATGCCCACCTGGCGCCCCACCAACCCTCTCCATTCGCTTCACCAATCCAACAGGCACCACTTCCAACCCCGCCACTAACTTTTTTGCCCTCTCAGGATCCTCCTTCTCCTCTTCGAATGGGAACCCAAATACCTGGCCCATCGCACCACCAAGGCGCGCTATTAATGCTTGGAACTGGGCCAACGGAGATGCTCTCTCTTCAGCAGTCATATCAGGGAAGAAGATATCGGCAACGTCAGGTGGGATTTCGAAGGGACCGTTCCCGTCTTGGTCGTTATCCCACCTCCTGGGAACACCATCGCCCACGTCAACCGTGAAATGGATTGGAGGAGGGGGGGGATGATGGTGACCGGCGCCCGGATTCTGGTTGGCTCTATTGGCACCTGCATTTGTATTGGCGCCTTGTGGAGCACCGGTATTGGGAGGCCCTGCGCCTCCCATGAAAGTCTGGAATAATTCGAACATGGCAGGCGGGGGGGCTCCGCGAGGAGGGTTGATTCCAGCAAAGAATGGGGGGGCGTTTCCCCGCTGGCGATTAGGGATAGCATTACTAGTCCGCTGAGATGGGTGTCTCCGATCGCGATCATCGTCCTCATCGTCATCTACTCGTGCGCGCCGGCTCCCTGCAATGGGCTCAAGAGGCGGCAAATCGTCATCGGCATCCTCTTCATCAGAGGTCCAAGTACTGTCGTTATCATCATCCACAGGCTGCAGGTCGGGCATCATTTCTACCTCATCTACAGAACCATTGCTTTCGTCAGACGAGTCAGAGACACTTTGAAGATCAGGCATTGACCCCTCGTCGTTGTTACGAACGGGCTGCACGAAAGATGCAAAGGCAGGGCTAATCGCAGGTGGCATGTCGACATCTTCAGCATTATCTCCAGATGGGTTAGACGCGGAGATTTGGGCATCAGCTGCTCCGTGTTCTGTCCCCTGGGTTGTTGTCCGCACAGAAATAGGTTCTAATGGTGGCAAATCGTCCATGTCATCTACCTGCGGCTGCTGCTGGGCGCGAGTGCTGTCACCGTTATTATTACGCCTACCATTGACACCTAAATGGCGCAGAACGCTCATGAAAGAATTTTGGAGGTTTGGATGGTTTGCAAAGGGGTTGCGCCTATTGTTATCCATGATGGAGTCGGTGTGGAATGGTGCGGCGGCGTCGCGTCAAGCGGCGTGGAGCGGACAATGGTGGTTGCGGTCAAGTTCGCTTACTTACCGTGGCGGCCATTGCTGCGAACAAGTTTCCTTTTTTGTTTCTTCGAGAACATTCTTCCGAATTTGTGTCATTGCCTTCATACGTGCATTCGAGCTTGTCGTTCACTCACAGGGTCCAGTTTGGCGAAGGCACAGTGATGAACACACGCATTTCTACGTTTACTAATTATTATTCTACTATACATTTCAGACTGCATCGAGGACAGTGCGGCTGCGGATTGGTCGATATGAACACGACCACCCACAATCACACCTTCAGTGTCCCACGCCGAAGTGACTGTAAAAATGCATATTCTCGAACCTACTTACAGTTCACACAGCGGTTCACTCTGGAATCTTGGTGGGCCTTGGGCCTCAGTAGCAGCGGGATGTGACAGTGGTCTGGGTATCATAGGGAAGGACGGATTTGCCGTTAATTCTGATGGCCGTCGTTCACTTATCAAAACCCGATATAACCAATACATCACCGGCAACCGCATCACATGTGCATTACAGCCGGCAGTGGGATCACTCACCACAGGATGCGTTCATCGATTGCTTCATTGACATTGACCAATCACATACATTGTTCCCCCCACAGCGTCATCATGAGGTGGAAACACTCAAGACGGCCGCTATCTCCGTATACCTTGGGGGGGAGAGTTCTAGGCCACTTGTACCGGGAACTGGATGCCGTCAACTTTGAGGTCTAATGATGTGGTACCGATAAATTCCGGGGACCCAAGGTGATGTTTGTTGAAAACATTTTCCAAACTTGAAAGCGACTTCAGGCTACATGATGGGAGTATCCCACCGTTTTCACGCCCCATGTGCTACCAGCAGAGTGTCTTGAGGGACCTATTAAAGTAGCTGGGCCGACTGGCTACTTTGATTTGCCACCCATTTTACGAATGCGCGTGGTTTATGGTAGTCTGTATCGAGACTGGAATGCAGCGATGGCCGCCCGATACTCGCCAGTTATCGTGCAATCATGCATATCCCAATCCCATCTTCACCATGTGCAGCAGGGTGTCTTGAGGGA